>QLTV01001454.1:252841-264431 GCA_003457575.1 Thermophis baileyi | reverse complement strand
CCCTCTCTCCCCCCCCCCCCCCCCCCCCCCCTCTCTCTCTCTCTCTCTCTCTCTCTCTCTCTCTCTCTCTCTCTCTCTCTCTCTCCTAGAAGAGCAAATGGGGGTGGGGAAGAGAAACCTTGCTGAATTCCATTCCGGTCCATGCCATGCCATGCCATGCCATGCCATGCCATTCCATTCCATTCCATTCCATTCCATTCCATTCCATTCTATTCTATTCTATTCTATTCTATTCTATTCTATTCTATTCTATTCTATTCTATTCTATTCTATTCTATTCTATTCTATTCTATTCTTCTAATTGATGAGGAGCATCCAACCAACCAAAGTTCAAAAAAATCATCTTGAGTGTGCCAAGCTACAGCCCAACCTTTCTACAAAAAAGAAAAAGAAAAAAAAATTGTCAAATGCTTTGAGGAGTCTTGGATGAGACTCAGCAAGTCAAATTTCTCCCATCCCAAGCCTTGGGGCAGCCTAAGTCTACACAGGTCAAGGAGAAGGCTTTTAAGATGGCAGAAGATACCTCGAGAGCCGTTTCCTAGATTTAATTTATGCTCCAGATTAAAAATGGGAAGGCTGTTTGTGTCTTTAATTCATGTTCTCTCTGTGTGCTGATAAGAAGACGTAACACACACCTCTCCATAGCAAGGTATTTCTTTTGCCTGAAGATAAGGATATTGTTGGATATAAAACAAAGAGTGTTAAGATAGCAAACACACTGGATGTAAAACACCGTCTCTTTCTTCCCCCTTTGATGTCTGCGGCTGCAGAACTCAAATCACGAGACTGTAAGTTTCTTCTAAAAGTAGCAATGCAGGTAGTCCTCAACTTAAGACCACAATTGAGCCCAAGCCTTCTGTTGCTAAGTGAGACAATCTTTCATTTGTTAAGTGAATTTTGCCCCATTTTACGACTTTTCTTGCCACTGTTGTTAAGTGAATCATCACAGTTGTGCAGTTAGTCGCACGGTTGTTAAGTGAATCTGGCTTCCCCATTGACTTTGCTTGTCAGAAGGTCGCCAAAGGGGATCACGTGACCCTGGGACAACCATCATAACTGCGAGTCAGTTGTCAAGCATCCAAATGTCAATCATGTGAGCACAGGGATGCTGCAACGGTCAAAAGTGTGAAGAACGGTCATAACTTAGTCACTTTTTTCAGTGAGGTTGTAACTTTGAACGGTCACTGAATGAACTGTTGTAAGTCGAGGACTACCTGTGGTCTCTTATGACTTTAAGCTAGGGTAAATTTCTGGCCCGTCAGAAGCTTCAGTTTGGAGATTCAATTTTCAGATTTCAATCTGAATCCCCCTCAGAGAATCTATTGTCAATTTTGGGAAACGAATGGAGTTTCTGAATCAAACTGATTGAATGGGAATCAAAGCTTTTACAATTAGTGAAAAACCACTGATTTCTCACCCAAAATGAGCAGGACCAGGAAGTATTTGTTGCCCAGGCTGAAGAGTTTGAAGTGGCAAAATGGCTGCCTTAAGCATCTCCAACCTTTGAGGTATCCGTTTTCCCACTCAGGCCTGCAAAAACTGTCCTAAAATGCAAACACAATAAACCATTCTATGGGTTCCATCGAATGAGGATTAGATTAACAGAGTTGGAAGGGACCTTGTAGGTCATCTAGTCCAACCCCCCCGCCCAAGCAGGAGACCCTACACCATTTCTGACAGATGGCAGTCCAATCTCTTCTTGAAAGCCTCCAGTGATGAAGCTTCCACAATTTCCGAAGGCAACTTCTGTTCCATGGGTTGATTGTTCTTACTGTCAGAACATTTCTCCTTATTTCCAGGTTGAATCTCTCCTTGATTAGTTTCCATCCATTGCTTCTTATCCTGCCCTCAGGTGCTTTGGAAAATAGGTTGACCCCCCTTTTCTTTGTGGTAGCCCCTCAAATATTGGAAGACTGCTACCATGTCACCCCTAGTCCTTCTTTTGATTAAACTAGACATGCACAATTCCTGTAACCATTCTTCATATGTTTTAGCCTCCAGTCCCCTAATCATCTTGGTTGCTCTTCTCTGCACTCTTTCTAGAGTCTCAACATCTTTTTTAAGTGTGGTGACCAAAACTGGATACAGTATTCTAGGATGTCCATTACAGCCAGAGATATTCACTAAACAAAAAGTGTGATTTTAAAGATATGCGTGCATACGCATTTTATTTCTTACAAAAGAATTCACTAAAGAAAAAGTACATTAGTGGTATACTGTATCTATTTGCAGGTAAGCCAAGCACCTTAGGTTCCAAGACACACTCCTAAAATTGGGTTCTCCTTATCCACAGATGGGCTTATCAAAAAACATATATGCTACACCCCCAAAAGGATGCTATTCGTTAAATGCAAGCTATCAGAACGGTGCCAATAACAGGTCAAATAAATTACTTTAGTGTTGATTACTGGTTGATTACTGGTTTACAGTAATAAGCCAGACTGTCTGCCTTATCTTAGGAAATGGCAGATAGAGACTTAAGGTACCAATGGAAGAGAATATTTGCAGCTCAGGGTTGAACTCTGAGGTCCTTGGTGCTCTCTAAGTTGGATGGTTTCTTGCAGACATTTCATTACCCAACTGGGTAATATCACCAGTGCTAGGTGATGACAACACTGATGACGTTACCTAGTTTGGTAATGAAACGTCTGCAAGAAAACAACCAGGTTGTTTACTCTTTGTCAGAGTTGGTAGTTCCTTGATTGGGGTATTGTTTACTTGAATTGTCAATCTAGTGTAAACTTTGGTGTTAATCTTTGCTCATAGGGTTGTCGATTGCTGGCGAGGAGATGTTTCCTTTTGGGCTTTCGTATTGTCTCTTTCAAGTGGTAGGTAGATGTTGTTTATCTCTATGTGCTTGCCAATGGCCAGTTTCCCCAAGTGTCAGGTTCACATGAATTCTCCGCTGTTTTGGGACGTGGCTTGATCTAGGATGTTCACCCTAAGGTGAACCCTAGTTTCATGGTTCAGCATCTGAACTTCTTATAACCTCTTATATTTTTCACTGATAAGGGAGGGAACCCCCTCTAGACAAACAGAGTAGGAAGGAACATAGGTAGGGCTGACTCTCCTTGCCTCTCTCAACCATTTGAAACGTGGGAGGTCTAATTCTAAGGGTGAGAGGACTGATCTGGAGGCTAATCTCACCGGCAAAGCTTCCTGTCTTCCCTCCCCACCCAGACCTAATTTTCAGCCGGTTGTTGCTTTTAACACGAAGCCAGGCATCTGGGTTTTCCACCTCAATTATAATGAAAAATGATAGGGACTTGTCTAGGTTTGCTGGAGGATTTGTGGGTGTATGAAAACAGTTAAGGACCGGAGGGAAAACTTGGTTGCTTGGAGAAAGTGTAATTAGCATCATGGATCTATCAAGAGGTCATACTTGGTCTTGAGTTGGGGAAGTTCATGAACTTGGCACTTCAATGGATTGCCTCCCAGACACATGGGTCAAGGGCACCTATCCTACCTCTCTACGCCACCCACGTTGTCTGTTGTGTATGATGCAACGTGTTGATAGGGAAGACCGACCTTGTTGCGTCTTATTCATTGCTACAGGGGCCTTTTTGGCTTTTTGACTTCGATAGGAAACATCCTTCTACAACGGTGTTTCTCAGCCACAGGAACTTTCAGATAGGTGGAATTCTGGGAGTTGAAGTCCACCTATCTTAAAGTTGCCAAGGTTGGGAAACACTGGTTTAAAGAGTTATATAGAACTGAAGAAACTTCTTGGATGAGAAGAGAAACGTCTTCAAGGAAAAACAGAGTCCAGTTGCCTTTGGGACAACCATGACCTGGATGACTGAGAATCTCCATAGACAAAGAATTATGTAACAACTCCCACCGATCTGGTTGTAGGTAACGTAGCAGGTTGTATGAACTCAGCACACTGGGTTCATGGCAGGGGGTGAACATTTAGGAGCCGCGGTGGCGCAGTGGTTAGAGTGCAGTACTGCAGGCTACTTCTGCTGACTGCCAGCTGCCTGCAATTTGGCAGTTCGAATCTCACCAGGCTCAAGGTTGACTCATCCTTCCATCCTTCCGAGGTGGGTAAAATGAGGAGCCAGATTGTTGGGGGAAATAAGCTCTGTAAACTGCTTAGAGAGGGCTGTAAAGCGGTATATAAGTCTAAGTCCTATTGTCCTAAGTCCTATTGTCAGAGAACATGGATCCTTGCAGGGTATCTCCAGGGCCAGTGAGGAAGGGAACCTTTGCCTTTGGACACTCAACTACATTTCCCAGCATTCCTCATTAGCTGGCTAACATTGCTGAAAGTTATAGCTTAAGAACATGGTGGATCATGTTCTTATCCCTGGGCCCTTCGTTCTACCACGGTGTTTCTCAGCCAAATATTAAGATAGGTGGACGTCAACTCTGAGAATTCTGGGAGTTGAAGTCCACCTATCTTAAAGTTGCCAAAGTTGAGAGGCACTCTTCTGGCAGATCTAAGCTAGCTTCTTCTGAGGCTTTCCAAGGCTGCCAACCCAGAGAAAGCCTCCTTCTCCATTCTTTCATAATCCCTTTTTAGATGGAAATGCCCACGATTTAATGAGAAGACAATTTTTAGTTCCAGAGTTGTTATTCCATTTCCACTGCTGTACATGGCTGCCTTCTTTTCCCATGCATTAGTTGCAAATATTTATTTCTTGGAACGTTAACTCTGTATTTCAACTTTCTACTCCGTGGTGCTCAAAGCAATGAAGAGTATTAGCACCAGAACCATAAAATATAATAAAAGAAGAATAATGTCAGGAATTGTAAGCTGCACAGAGACATTGATTGAGATGGGTGGCTATAGAAATGGAATAAATTTCTATATTTATAGAAATTCTAAAAATGTATATACAAATTCTCCAAATTTCTGTAAAGCAAAAAACCTCCCTCATCAGATGCATTTGATGGTCTTATAAATTGTTGACTTACAACAATTCATTTTGTGACTGTTCCAAGTTACAACAGCACTGAAAAAAGTGACTTATCACCATTTTTCACACTTATGACCATTGCAGAATCCCCATGGTCATGTGATCAAAATTGAAATACTTGGCAACTGGTTCATATTAATGATGGTTGCTGCGTCCCCGGGGTCACGTCATCCCCTTTTGCGACCTTCTGACAAGCAAAGTCAATGGGGATGCCGGATTCACTTAACAACCGTGTGACTAACTTAACAACTGCAGTGGTTCACAACATCCGTGGCAAGAAAGGTTGTAAAAATGGGACCGTCCCACTTAGCAACAAAAATGTGGGATCAATTGTGATCATATAGACCTATATACACATTTTGTATGATTCAACCCATTAACAATAGCTATCTGGTCTTTTTGTCTTGTTGGCATAGCAGAAATATCTCCTGTTTGAGCAGGGGGTTGGACTAGAAGACCTCCAAGGTCCTTTCCAACCCTATTAGTCTATGTTAGTGATGGCGAACCTTTTAGACACCGAGTGCCCAAACTGCACATGCGCATGCCCAAACTGAATCATGCACGTGCACATGTGCGGATATGCACGCATGCGCAGCAGAGACCCGAAGACCAGCTGGCCGGCGGGAGGTGGGGCATCCCAACAACGGCAGCGCGGCCAGAGGTAAGATCTTTTTTCTTTCGTGAGCTTCTGTTTCGTCGTTTGCGGGGAAACAGAAGCTCACAAAAGAAATGCCATGGAGATCTGACCTGGGGCGACGGCGTGCGTGCCAGCAGAGAGGTCTCTGCGTGCCACCTCTGGCACGCGTGCCATAGGTTCGCCATCACAGGTCTATGTTCTATATAAATATTTTGTTTTTGCCAACACACTAGATGTTCGTAGCCAGACCCAGCTTCATCTCATGTTAGTATGCAGGCTGAGATCTGAAAGGACCCTTGGAATTTAAAAGACACATTCTTTTAACGAAAGTTGGACATTAAAAAAGCAACACGGGAGGAAAATGAACTGATTTGGGTTGTGGTCTTGGAGAAGGCTCCTGCATATTCCTTGGACGGCAAAGGTGACTAACGAGGAAATCCTGGAACACATAACACCAGGCATGTCACTCACAAAACTGTACAGGTAGTCCTCGACTTACAACAGTTCACTATGTGACTTGTCATGTTTATGTTTCTATTAGAGGTGGAGACCCTTTGAGAGCTGTATGCAACATAATTTCATTTTAATGTATGCCAATTAGCGTACATTCAAAGCAGGGGTGAAATGCTCCCGGTTCGCTCGTGCCTATCGGTCGCCGTAGAGCCGGTCGCCAAGGTAGCGCAAGGCTCCGCCCACCCGCCCGGACGCCAGCGTTTGGGTTCTTTTACCCTCTGCGCATGCACAGAACGCTTTGCGCATGCGCATAGGGTAAAAGAACCCAAATGGCGGCGTCCGGGCGGGTGGGCGGAGCCTCGCGCTACCTTGGCAACCGGCTCTACGGCGACCGACAGGTACGAGCGAACCAGGAGCATTTCACCCCTGATTCAAAGTGACAATAAAGTTATTCTAAGTTCTAAGTCTAAGACTGTTCAAAGTTACAATGGCATTGAAAAAAAGGGACTTATGACCATTTTTCGTACTTATGAATGGCGTGACAGCATCCCCATGGTCCTGTGATCAAAATTCAGACGCTTGGCCACCGACTCATATTTATGATGGTCACGAAGTCCCGGAGTCATGTGATCCCCTTTCGCGACCCTCTGACCAGCTAACGGGGAAGCCAGATTCACTTAACCGCCATGTTGCTAATTGAATTACTGCAGCAATTCACTTAACAACGGTGGCAAGAAAGTTCATTAAACGGGGCAACATTGACTTAACACATGTCTCGCACAACTCTCGAAAGTTTGTCTCACTTAGCAACAGAAATCTGGGGCTCAATTGTGGTCGTAAGTTGAGAACTACCTGAATATCATTTATTTATTATTTATTTATATCTCATCCAACAAATGCTCTGTTTTACACATTGGCAAAAAAAATCAGAACAGAAAAAAGAAAAGCAAGTAAAAAAAAAAAAAAAAAAATACCCCAGTTTTTTAATATCCTTTTCAAAAGCCAACGTGCTGCTTGTCTGATATTTGTGGGCTTGCAAAATTCCAATGTAGGGCAATTTGTGACAGCACAATTAACAAGTTAATCACCTTTGTAGCTGGCTTCATGCTATGTGATCTGATAACAGGCTGGAGGAAAAGAGAGAAAGGAACAACCACCAACAAAGATTGAAGAAGTGGACTCATCTGTCTGGAACCCACACTACATATCGGACATTAATACAATCGAGCGAGTCCAGAGCTATTTCACGAGAAGATATTTCACTCCTCTGCTCGCAACAGAATACCTTATGCCACCAGACTTGAAATTTTAGGCTTAGACAACTTAGAACTTAGAACTTAGAACTCTGCCGTCTACGATACGACTTAAGTGTAGCACATAAAATTATCTGCTACAATGTCCTACCAGTCAATGACTACTTCAGCTTCAACCACAACAATATATGAGTACACAATAGATACAAACTTATGGTAAACCGCTCCAAACTTGATTGCAGAAAATACGACTTCAGCAACAGAGTGGTCAATGCCTGGAATGCACTACCCGACTCTGTGGTTTCTTCCCCAAACCCCCAAAACTTTAACCTTAGACTGTCTACTGTCGACCTCATCCCATTCCTAAGAGGTCCTTAAGGGGCGTGCATAAATGCACCAGTGTGCCTACCATCCAGGGGTGGGTTCTAACTTACCTCACTGCCGGTTTGCTTCCTCCCGTGCCGCGTAGGAGCGCCTCGTGGGCGCATGTGCGCATGCGCAGTGCAAAAAAATTACCCCCCAAAAAAGCTGAAAACAAGATGGTGACACATGCGCAGTGCCGGAAACTCGGCTTCTGCGCATGCGCAGAAGAAAAATAAAATAAAAATAAAAATAAAAAAATAATTAAAAAAAAGGTGGCGCCGTCCACAGGCTGGCACCGACTGAACCGGATCCATGATATCCTCGTGACGTCACCAACGGGTCGCTACCGGTTCAGGCGAACCGGTCCGAACCGGGAGGAACCCACCTCTGCTACCGTCCCTGTCCTAATGTTCCCTTTTATTCGTATCCATTTCATGTATTCATAATCATAATCATAATTCATAATTAACTGGCGAAAGCAATGATATTGGGAAGACTTAGTGGTAAACCAGGCCGGGAAAGAACATGGCAGCTGGACACCATCAAAGCTGACACCATCCAGAGCATAGATAGATCAACTCAAAGAAGTACGGCAAGATCGGAAGATTTGAAGAGATCTGGCCCAGAGAAATGCCAAGAGTTGGACATGACTGAAGGGATAACATCATCAGATAGACAAACACAGTTGTGTTTCACTCTTTAGAAGCAGCATCTGTAATCCAAATGCTACCTATGTTGCCTTCTATTTCTCTAGGATATAGTTATCTCACACGAATCGCCCCAATTATTAAAAACTCTTTGTTCATTTTTTGCAACCTATGCAAACTCACTTCACACATTAAGGTATTATTCATCTCCTGGTAGGTGAGTCTTTAATAAAGTCAAATTCCCATTCACATCAAAGGGAATTGTTAACCAGAGGGGAAAAAAAACCTACCCATTTTATCGCTCTGACTCATCTGGACTCTCACCAACCTTCTAGTTTGGATGATGTCCTTGTTTTGAGGCCAGTTCTTCATTTTGACTGACAGGGGACAAAGTCAGTCTCCCATCTATGCTGGGGGTGGACTTCTGCTCAAGATAACCAGGTTATTTCTTCCCAGCATCTGCGTGGACTGAATCCTGCTATTGTAGAGATGCTAGAACCGATGGGTAAACATCAAACTGAGGGGAAATAGTGAGGCAGAAGGCTGGTGAAGAATATCCTGAAATGGCCATTAAAATGTTTCTACCTCCACAAGGTTGCTTGCAACATATTCCATATGCTCAATGCCTGGAGGAGGACCTGAGAAATGTGAGCAGGAGCCACTGAAGGAGTTGCTTTGGTCCTTTGCTACATCAGATTCCCATCATTGCTGATCCAGCTAGACTAGAAGATGTTGGTTCTGGAAGAGACCAGTTTTCTGGCCCAGAGAGAAAAAGGGGGAGAAAGGTAGATTGGATAGTTTGCCTATGGAGATTCTCAGTCATCCATGGTTGTCCCAAAGGTGCTTTTTCAAGAGGCAACTGGACTTTCTTGTTTTTCTTTGAAGACATTTAGCTTCTCATCCAAGAAGCTTCTTCAGCTCTGAGTGGATGGTGGGGAATGGAAGGATTTATACTCCTCACAGGGAATATAAATGTCAAAATTGAACAGTCCTCTCTCAACAGAGGGGGAGGGATATGACATCATCTCCAGTCTACAACAAGGTCCTTTCAACAGTTCCAAGAATGCTCCACACCCATTTGCACCACTCAGGTGACCCTGAGGACACAGATAAACCTCCAGGTGGCCTCAACGACTCTCTAAAAGAGTGCAAATGACCAGTTGTCTGCAAGGAGTATAAATCCTTCCATTCCTCACCTTCCAGTCAGAGCTGAAGAAGCTTCTTGGATGAGAAGCGAAACGTCTTCAAAGAAAAAGTGGACTCAGTATGGTCGTAAGCAGGGGTGGGCTTCAAAATTTTTAGCAAGGGGTTCTCTGCCTGGTTGCTGGGTGGACGTGGGCCATGGTGGGTGTGGCCTAGTCGGCCTCCTGCACCATGGCGGTGGGGGGGTGTTTTTGCCCTCCCCAGACTCCGGAGGCTTTCCTTGAGCCTCCGGGAGGGGGAAAATGGCCTCCCCAGGTTCCGGAGGCCCTCTGGGGGCCAGAAACGGGCCCATTTCCGGCCTTCCTGAACTTCCGGTAGGCCCGTTTTTCGCCTTCCCGAGCCTCCGCGTGTACCCTGCACTTACCTGCATCCAAAACGGGCCACGTGGGGACTCCTGGGAGGGGCGGGGCAGGGTGGGCGGGGCCAGCCAGGAGTGGGATTTGGGGGTTCTCCGAACTGCACAGAATCTTAGCTAGAGGTTCTCCCAAACCCCTGCGAACCCCCAGCAGTCCACCCCTGGTCGTAAGTCAAGGACTAGCTGTATAACCAAGATGGATTCGCAGAAGATTGTAAAAAAAAAAGAAAAAAATTCTCCAACTTTGCCCGATGAAAGGCAGAGCAATGGTTTCACGGGGTTGCCTCATTTCATCACGCTGTTGTTGCATGTTGATGTGACTGGCTGTGCAGCCAGAGGGCTTGGGATCTGGAGGTGTTAAACATCTAAATATTTTTTTTTTTAATTGGCATTTTACACTACTGATTCAACCGAAGGATTAGCGGGCACCCTTCCAGGATGAGTAAGTGTGGAAGAAGCTGCCTGTGTGCAAGAAATTCCAGATTCTTTTTCCCCACAAAAAGCTTCTGTAACTTTTCTCATGCTCTTCCCGGACTGAGTCTTTGCTATTACGTGCCGGCCACCCTGGCCACATTCATCTGATGGTGCCTCTTAGGGCAAGGCCCCTGCGATTAAATTTGCCCACAAACCCTATGACACACCTGGCTTAATAAAGGACCTTCTCGCGGCTCATAAACAAATAGGAGCCACTGTGGGAAACTCGCCTCGGGATTGGAATGAGAAGACCTCAAAAGGTGCTTCATAGCTTGGGAGCCGTGGAAGATTCATGGACCTCCCAAAGGGCTACCACATCTGGGCTGCAAAACATCCAGATGACTGGCGGCAAAGGGTTGGCACTATCTTCCATGTCTTGTTCTCTGTCTCTATCTGAAACAGAATAACAGAGTTGGAAGGGACCTTGGAGGTCTTCTAGTCCAACCCCCTGCTCAAGGAGGAGATCCTATACCATTTCAGACAAATGGTTGTGAAATCCCTTCTTAACAGACTCCAGTGATGGAGCACCCACAACTTCTGGAGGCAAGCCGTTCCACTGGTTAATTGTTCTCACTGTCAGGAAATTTCTCCTTAATTCTAGGTTGCTTCTCTCCTTGGTTAGTTTTCATCCGTTGCTTCTGGTCTTGCCTTCGGGTGCTTTGAAAAATAGGTTGACCCCCATCTTCTTTGTGGCAGCCCCTCAAATAAAGGAACACTGCTATCATGTCACCCCCTAGTCCTTCTTTTCACTAGAGTAGACATACCCATTTTGTGCAAGAGTTCTTCATATGTTTTAGCCTCCAGATCCTTAATCATCTTTGTTGCTTTTCTCTGCACTCTTTCCAGAGTCATCCAGATGTTTGCAAATGTGGCTCTAACTTGCATGAAGAACTAAGTGCCACCTAATAAATCAAGATGGCCCTCATACTACCCAGAATGAGGTTGGCTCCAACCTTCCTAACTTTCCCCAAGAGCTTAAAGGCCTGGCTCTGCCAGCTGACTTGGGGCTCCAAAGAAGGGACTTCAGATTGGGGATGGTTGGTAGATTAATAACAGATCCCACCTCCTCCCTCTTCTCATCCAACTCCCTTCTCCTTCCCATCTTTTAGCTAAGGCTGTGTATTGTATTTTATATTTTTGTAGTATTTCATTTAGATAGTTTTATCTTTTTAATATTATAAGCTGCCCAGAGTTGCTCTGTGGTAAGACGGGAAGCCAATAAATTTGATAGACGGGGAGAGAGAGAGAGAGAGAGAGAGAGAGAGAGAGAGAGAGAGAGGGAG
>QLTV01001454.1:177629-194134 GCA_003457575.1 Thermophis baileyi | reverse complement strand
GTTGACTGCTAGCTGCAGTTGGGCAGTTAAAATCTCACCGGCTCAATGTTGACACAGCCTTCCATCCTACTGAGGAGGGTAAAATGAGGACCCAGATTGTTGGGGGCAATAGGCTGACTCTGTGAACCGCTTAGCGAGGGCTGTAAAGCACTATGAAGCGGTATATAATTCTAGTCTAAGAGTCTAAGTGCTATTGCTATCATCTATCTATCTATCTATCTATCTATCTATCTATCTATCTATCTATCTATCTATCTATCTATCTATCTATCTATCTATCTATCTATCTCTATCTATCTATCTATCTATCTATCTATCTATCTATCTATCATCTATCTATCTATCTATCTATCTATCTATCTATCATCTATCTATCTATCTATCTATCTATCTATCTATTTATCTATCTATCATCTATCTATCTATCTATCTATCTATCTATCTATCTATCTATCTATCTATCTATCTATCTATCTATCTATCTTCTATCATCTCTCTCTGTCTCTCTGTATTTATAGCAACAAATGATCTTGGCAACATACATCATAAAACATAAAAAACATTTACAGCTGTTAAAACAATTAAAACAGTACAAAATCAATATACATAGGTAGTCTTCAATTTACGATCACAATTGAATCCAAAATTTACATGGCTAAGCAAGACAATTGTTAAGTGAGTTTTACCCCATTTTATGATCTTTGCAATTGTTAAGTTATTAACACGGTTGTTAAGTGAATTTGGCTTCCCCCTTGACTTTGCTTGTCAGAAGGTTGCGAAAGGGGTTCACACATGACACTGAGACACTGCGACCGTCATAAATATGAACCAGTTGCCAAGTGTCCGAATTTTGAGCCCATGACCACGGAGATGCTACAATGGTTGCAAGTGTGAAAAACACTCATCAATCACTTTTTTTTAGTGCCCTTGTAACTTTGAATGGCCACTAAACAAAAGGTTGGAAGTCAAGAACTAGCCATATGGCCCCAAGTAAAACTGTTACTATGGATATTGATATAGCCAAGGAAATGGGGCACTTTAATACTACACTTGGGACTCCAGACCTGGGCGTAACCAATTCTTCACAGCCTTACACAAGGCCAACATTGTTTGGATCATCCTAATTTCTGGGAGAAGATGGTTTTACCTGACTAGGTAACTTCAGTGCGAGGGTGTGTGGGTTTGCCCCTTGTTTATATAGAATAGCTTGCCCTGCCGGTGTTGCTGGAGAAAACCACCGACACCCAACATTCCCTGAAAACCTTGCCCCCACCAACACTGGCAGGGCAAGCTATTATTATATCAACAGGAAGCAAACCCCATACTCTCTTGGATTGATGATGTTACCTCGTTGGGTCATAAAATGTCATCAAGCCAGCCACCAAAGCTCAGAGGACTCCACTTGTAATCTCATAAACAGTGAAGATTCCCCACCCTTGTAGGTATTGGCATTGCAAGCAGTGGTTGTGCTGGCTTAACAAGGGTTTAGCCTAGAATTAAGAACTGTCTCTTTAAGACATAGCATTCTGGGGAATGTAGTCCATGCCATGTAGTCCATGCCATGTGATCATAACTGTGTACTCTTATTGGTCATTGAAGTATGCCTGGGGGGCGGGAGTAATTGAAGTACGCTACCCCAAAGGAAGTCATTTTCAAGCTATCTACCGGGAAAGGATGCCTGAAGAAGAAATAGAAGACACAGGAAACACACTGTTCTGAATCAAGTGTAGATTGGTTGTGCTATCATCAGGCAGCTTAACAAGATGCAATGGTACATTCAATCAGATTATATTTTATTCTTCAGGCATCCTCTGACAACACTCATGGTTATGTAGAAGTTCTTCTGAATCTACAGTCATAATCTGGACCATCACGAATATTGTAAAAAAGGATTAATGCTTCCCCATCTCCTTCTTCAGGCATCCTTTCCCGGTAGATAGCTTGAAAATGACTTCCTTTGGGATAGCGTACTTCAATTACTCCCGCCCCCCAGGCATACTTCAATGACCAATAAGAGTACACAGTTATGATCACATGGCATGGACTACATGGCATGGACTACATTCCCCAGAATGCTATGTCTTAAAGAGACAGTTCTTAATTCTAGGCTAAACCCTTGTTAAGCCAGCACAGTGGTGTTACCTAAATCAGAGGTTCCTAAACCTTTTACCATTGTAGGAAACCCCTCTCCTTCCCAGATTAAAATATTCTTTATTCTTAATATTAAAAAGAGGCAAAATATTATATTTCTCCAAAGGAGAAAAAAATCTTAACAAAGGCAGAAAGCAGCCCCAGTCTTTTTTAATAGCCTCAAGCAGAACCTCAAGTCTTTAGAGATGGATATTTTGTACTAATTAAGAAAGACTGGGCCAATCTATTCATAAACAAAATGTCTTCAGCCCCCACAGCTGATGGTATTAAGAATTTACATCCCCCACCCAAATTCTAAGGACAGGACATGACCTTTAGGACATAATAGGATTAACCTGCCACCATTAGAATAGTAAAAGACACAAGGCTCACTACATTGCACAACTCCCTGGAGCATCTCAAACACAAAACCCAAGAAGCCTATATAGATCCATCCACTCACATCAACCATTTTTGTCAGCTGTCCCAGAACTGCATGCTGTTGTTGGTTCTACTCATCAATAAACCTTTCTTTAAGCAGCCTCCATTTTATTCCCGGCTTGGAACTGGACCTGATTTTTCTCCCTACACCATCCTATTTTCCTTTAGGTAAAGGTAAAGGTTCCCCTCGCACATATGTACTAATTAGTTGTTCCCGACTTTAGGGGGCAGTGCTCATCTCCATTTCTAAGCCAAAGAGCCACCGCTGTCCGAAGACGTTCTCCGTGGTCATGCGGCCGGCATGACTAAACGCCGAAGGCGCACGGAACACTGTTACCTTCCCACCAAAGGTGGTCACTATTTTTCTACTTGCATTTTTACATGCTTTTGAACTGCTAGGTTGGCAGAAGCTGGGGCAAGTAACGGGAGCTCACTCCGTTACGCGGCACTAGGGATTCGAACCGCCGAACTGCCGACCTTTCTGATCGACAAGCTCAGCGTCTTAGCCATTGAGCCACCGTGTCCCCACGGTGTATTTTCCTTTAGTGTATTCTTAATCTACACATTTCCCCTAACAATCAAAATTAACACTATTGTGCAATGAAAACAATGCAATGAATCTTTGGGAAAGCTGGAATTATTCACGAAAAGCTGTTTCGCACCTCACCTGAATTGTGTTTGCATCTCCCCAAGGGAGGTACACCTTACAATTTGGGAAACCCCAATCTAAGGAAACTTTCATCCTCTTTATTACTCTGCCTGAGGAGCACCTGAGGCCCAAGGCCATTCAGAAGTTCAAATCAGCAAAACGGTCAATTATTCTGACAGAGTTAAATAAGGGAATGAGAAAGTCCATTACCTATGATAAAGATCTCATTACAGGTAGCCCATGATTTACGACCACAGCTGAGCCTCAAAATTCTGTTGTTAAGCGAGACAGCTGTTGTTTTGCCCCATTTTACAACTTTTCCTGTCACAGAATCACTGCAGTTGTTAAGTTAGTAACATGGTTGTAAAGTGAATCTGGTCCCCCCCCGGCTCTCCTCGTCAGAAGGTGTTATGCCCCAGCTATCCACCACAAAGAATGCAACACACACAAATGTCAAACACACTCTTGTTTACTATTGAAGGACTACTAATTTAACTTCTTAGTATCCATTTTCAATAAATATACAGTTCAAACAGTATTTTTTCTGAACACTGGCTGTTAATTGAACTTCATTAACAGCCAGCAAGAGTTCCAGAGATAATTGTCTCAATTGAAGAAACGAGAGTGCAGATAAGCACAGTGCTTACAATAGTTGGCACAACTCCCAGAAATAAATGTGCAGGAAAATTCACGAACTAGAACAAGGCCGAACAGACTTGACTGGATGCAAATCACAATGATGAATCACAAACATTGTTTCCTGCAATGTGATTGCACGTGGTCATGACTTAAATATTTATTTATTTAGGCCAATTAGCCCAAAGCCTTACTCCCGAGGAGACCTCCTCCTGAGTAACCATTCTTGCTTCTTGGCAGCTCTGCGTGCCTGTGCATTCAGAATAGGTTCCTCCTCTTCTTCCTCGTCAGTGATGGGAGCCTCTGGAGGTTCTGAAGGTCTTGGCTGCATCTCTGCCTCTGGCACCGAGTCCACACCAACCTCCTCACTGTCCAACTCGGGTACCAGCTGCACAGGCCACCGGTGCATCACCACCACAGCCTCTTCGCTGTCGGAGTCCGCAACCAGCTGCACGGGTCGCCGGTGGGCCACAACACCGGTTCTATAGAACCGGTAGTAACTTGGCGGCCTGGGTCGCTAGACCCGGCAGCGACCCAGGCCTGCCACGCCCCCGAACCGGTTCTTTCATCTTGTTTTTTGCTTCTGCACATGCACAGCAGCTCTTTTTAAGCACTGCGCATGCACGAAGTGCATGCGCGAAGTGCGCGCAGGCGGGGCGCAACACTGAGCAAACCGGCAGCGAAGCAAACCAGAACCCACCCCTGGATAAAGTTGACTACTCTTAGTGCCTTTTTGGCAATGTTGTTACAGTGGGCTTTGGCACTTAGATCATTAGATATGAGTACTCCAAGATCCTTGACAGAATGAGGGTCGTCTACAAGGTCGTGTCCTCCAAGCTTGTATTTAGTGTTCTGATTCTTTTTGCCAATGTGTAAGACAGAGCATTTGTTGATTGAGATTTGAAGTTGCCACTTGTTTGACCATTCTGATACATAGTCAAGGTCTTTCTGAAGGGTAGTAGCATTGTCTGTGGTGTTAAATGGTTTGACATCATCGGCGAAGAGAACGCAGTTGCTTATAATGTGATCACAAAGGTCATTTAGGTAAAGTATGAAGAGTGTTGGCTAAGGGCCAAGTAGGCCAAAGCCCTAATCTCGAGGAGACCTCTTCCTGAGTAGCCACTCTTGCCTCTTGACAGCTCTGCGTGCCCGTGCATTCAGAATAGGCTCCTCCTCTTCTTCCTCATCAGTGATGGGAGCCTCTGGAGGTTCTGAAGGCCCTGGCTGCGTCTCTGCCTCTGGCACCGAGTCCACACCAACCTCCTCACTGTCTGACTCGGGTACCAGCTGCACAGGCCGCCGGCGCATCATCACCACAGCCTCTTCACTGTCAGAGTCCGCAACCAGCTGCACGGGTTGCCGGCAGGCCACAACAGAGGGTCGCAAAAGGGGATCACATGACCCAGGACACTGCAACCATTATAAGTAGATGCCAGTTGCCAAATGGTTAAATTTTGATCACGTGACTATGGGGATGCTGCAATGGTTGTAAGCGTGAAAAACTTTCATAAATCTGTTTTTTCAGTGCTGTTGTGAATTCTAATGGTCACTAGAGGAATGGTTGTAAGTCAGGGACTACCTATATGGTGTTATTCAGTCATGATAATCCCATAATTTTATTCTTTCATCGTTTTGACCTCTCCTTTGGCATTTGAAAATCCGTTTTGTTGGAGCAACAGGTAACACAAACATTTTACCCAAGATGTCTATAAAACAAAAATTGCTGCTGAGATCATAAGAGAGAAATCCACAAAATTCAGATATTTTGCCTCTTGATGGCTACCACGGAAAAGGATAGGGCAGAAAAATGGCATCGTCAGCCTTCCGTTCGATGCTGAACTACAACTCCCAGAAGCCCCAGCTAGCATGGTCATTTCTTGGAATGCTGGGAGTCATAGTCCAGCAACCCCTAGAGGACTCAAGCGTCTCCATTTTGGGAATGTTTATTATTACATCATTGTGTCATATTACGAGTGTGTGTTTTTATGCAGGCGTGTATTTGTTTTCCCCAGCAGAACCAAAACTGAAACTATTTTTCTAACCTAATTTTTCTTCATTTGGTAAAGCGATTCTGCATTTCTCTTCAAATAATTAAAAACAAAAAAAGTTAAAATGCAAACCTCCAAGAAAAAAAAAATCCAAAGGAACAATCAAACAAAAACAAAACAAAACAAAACAAAAAAACATTAAAAATGCATTAAAGAAGACACAAACACATTTTTTAAAATGTGTATGTGAGATCCTGCATTCCTCCATTCTGTTGATTGCTGGCATAATTTTCTGCTTTGGAAACACGCCTTCTTTTAATTAAATAGTTTAGTCTCTTGCTACCATCGCCGAATTCCCCACTGATTTACAGAAAAAAAGGGTTTTTTTTTTGGACTGATGGAAATATTTGCATTTGTTAATCTCAAAGATGAGCGTGTTCTAAAGCTTTCTCGTCCTTTGCTTATGGGGCAGCTGCCTGCCACGAGGATGTTTGTGTGACAAGAAGAAAAGAGAAGAATGATTAGTTGTTCTAATTCCTAAATTATCTCTGTTGCCGCAGATGAAAGGTGAAATGTGTAGCTGCTGGGCAGAACAATGAGTACCTTCCACCGACTCTACTGATACAACTGGGTGAGGGGAGAGATATTTGATGAATGCACCGAGGAAAAGAAATTCCCCCGCAGGAAGAAAGCTAGTATTTCAAGGAGAGGAATTCCCCACATGAAGAAATCTAGCATGTAATGAAGAGATTGGCTTAATTATTTCCTCCCCCCCCCTCAAGCTGGGTATATGTGTCTGCTTGTGAAGGACCATGTCAACATCTCAACTCTTGACCTTGAAATGCAGATACTCCTTGATTTATGCTTGTTATTGGGCGCACAATTACAATTGTAAGTTGCGAAGGTCACAACGCCTAAGTTGCATTCGCACAACAGGATAACCTCACCTTAAACCTGGATTAATAAAATCCAATTGTTACATTCACACAGTATGGTCTCCCCAAACAATGGAGCTCAATTATCGTTTAACTTGGTTCTCTGCTTTACACAACATAGTAAGACCATGGCTGTTTCCCTCAGAAAGGCAGTGTGGTATAGTGGTTAAGGTGAATAAAGAGATTAGATTTACCTCAGCTATGGAAACCATCTTTGGTCTGTCATTCTGTCTCAGCCCAACCTATCTCAACACCTCCCACCCCCCCACCCAAAATTGCACAACTCTTCCCTAAAACATTATGTTATCTGGGTTCGCACAACACCCCAAGCCTGTGTTAATAAACAATTGTGTGCTTTGGAATTAAATGACCAAGCCATGAATCCATATTATGCTTAATCGTATGAGGTTTTGACTCATGCAACTCACTAAGAACCCCTCAACTATTGGAACTCTGCTATCACAGCGGTGGAAAAAGTGATTTATCACTGTCTTCACACTTACAACTGTTGCAGCATCCCTGTGGTCATGTGATCAAAATTTGGGCACTTGGCAACTGGCATGTACGGTACTTATGACGGTTGCAGTGTCCCTGGGTCATGTGATCACCATTTGTAACCTTCCCAGCTGGCTTCTGACAAGCGAAGTCATTGGGGGAAGTCAGATTCATTTAATGGCGGTGTGATTCATTTAACAAGTGTAGTGTTTTCCTTACCAACTGTGGCAAAAACAGAATAACAGAGTTGGAAGGGACCTTGGAGGTCTTCTAGTCCAACCCCCTGCTCAAGCAGGAGACCCTATAACATTCCAGACAAGTGGTTGTCCAATCTCTTCTTAAAAACCTCCAGTGTTGGAGTACCCACGACTTCTGGAGGCAAGTCGTTCCACTGATTAATTGTTCTAATTATCAGGAAATTTCTCCTTAGTTCTAGGTTGCTTCTCTCCTTGATTAGTTTCCATCCATTGCTTCTTGTCCTGCCCTCAGGTGCTTTAGAAAATAAGTTGACTCCCTCTTCTTTCTGGCAGCCCCTGAGATATTTGAACACATATTTAATTGTTTTTAAATGTTTTTATTATGTCTTTTTAAATAGTTTTTAAAATTTTATCAAGTTTTTTTATATTGTTGTAAGCCGCCCAGAGTCCCTTGGGAGTTGGGCGGCATAGAAATACAAACAAACAAACAAACAAACAAACAAACAAACAAACAAACAAATAAACAAACAAACACTGCTATCATGTCAACCCTACTCCTTCTTTTCATTAAACTAGCCATGCCCAGTTCCTGCAACTGTTCATCGAATGTTTTAGCCTCCAGTCCCCTAATCATCTTTGTTGCTCTTCTCTGCACTTTTTCCAGAGTCTCAACCAGCGGTGAAATCTACTTACCTTCCCTACCAGTTCGGAAGCGTTCGCTCCACGCGCGCACACTCCGTGCTTGTCTGTGCTTTTTCGCCCCGTGTGCGCTTTTTCGCCCGTGCTCCGCTCGTGCACAAGCTTTTTCACCCTCTGCGCATGCGCAGAACGCTTTGCGCATGCGCAGAGGGTAAAAAAACCCAAAATGGCAGCATCCAGGTGGGTGGGCGGAGCCTCGCGCTGCCGTCGCTACCGGTTCTCCGAACTACCAGCAGGCGGCGCTACTGGTACGCCCAGACCGGGCCAAACCAGGAGCATTTCGCCCCTGGTCTCAACATCTTTTTTTATATAGTGGCGACCAAAACAATATTCCAAGTGTGTTCTTACCAAGGCATTAGATAGTGTTAGATAGTATTGACACAACAAACATGAATTTGCAAAAACTCTAGGAGACAATGGAGGACAGGGGGCCTGGCATGCTATGGTCCATGGGTTCGCCAAGAGTCAGATACAACTTAGCGACTGAACAACAACAGTGTTCGTTTTTCTGCTACAGGTTGTATCTATGTTCCCCCCACAAAATGGCGGACAAGCAATTTTAATTTTCAGCAGTTATAATCCCGCAAAAAGGGATGTTTTATCTCTTATGCACTTTGCTTTAAAGCATTCCAGCTTCTTAATTATTTTAATTTTGTTATTAACCTAATTTAATTTTTAAGAATGAATTAAAAATAAATAAATAAAATCAAGTTAAGATAGGGCCAGGAGCCCAGTGGGTACTAGGTTGCTTATATACCTTGATTTGTTCCACAAGCTAGTAACCTAGCCGTATTTTTTTCTTGCACATTCCTACTTAGTTTTTGAATTTTATACTAATTATGGCCCCATCCACTGACATTTTCCTCCATAATGTGCAGCCCTTCGCTGGCAGTTAAATCAGTGAAATTTAACATAAAAGCAAGGTAAAACAATTAAACTGGAAGAATATTTGATTAAATTGTTCCCTGATTTATAGAGAAGTAAATTGAAATGGAAAACTGGTGAACTTCTTCTTCTTCTTCTTCTTTTTTTAATGGCCAGAATATTTTATGTCCCTTATCAAAGTCTGCGAGTTCTTTGTGCTTCTGTGATTAAAATTGCTACTTCGGAGATATTCATTCTGAGTTTTATTACACTTGCCTCTTATTCCCCCCCCCCCCGTT
Source organism: Thermophis baileyi (assembly GCA_003457575.1). Classification (NCBI taxonomy): domain Eukaryota; kingdom Metazoa; phylum Chordata; class Lepidosauria; order Squamata; family Dipsadidae; genus Thermophis; species Thermophis baileyi. Next base: position 184,801 of record QLTV01001454.1, on the reverse strand, counting down.
TCCTCCTTTAGGAGCGTTTTGATCTCTTTTCTTCTTCTATAAGCGGTAAAATATTGATTCCTTTGAAAGGATTGGACAAAATAATTGACTGAAGGAGATGATCAGAGTTTGAATCCCATTGTTCACACCTATGGCTTCATTGAAAGTTAGCTGACATACCGGCAGTGGAAAATTAGATATTCACTCTGCTCCAGAAGTCCTGCTGATCTAGAACCGTGCAACAAAAGATACTGATAGAATAATTGATAGAAAGATTCTCAGTTTCTCTTCCTGCCTCTAAGCAGGGGTGGGTGGGTGGGTGTCTGTGTCAGGGGCTCAACATCTACCAAACGATGAATGCGGAATTGCAATGAAAGCCACATTGCCCAGCGACACACCTGTCTGCAACCACTTTCAAATTCATTCGGAATTAGAACAACAGCCCAAGGAGTTGTGGCAACACGCTTGAAAAAAATGTGTGAATCTATATATATAAAAGCCAAATACCACTCACGCATCATCACGAAATCTCCAGAACTGTAAAGCCTACAAACTTGAAACTTGGCACGTATGTTCCTCTTGGCTTCTAGGTGTTCGCTAAGAAAGGATTTTTCAAAATGACCATCAGATCATTAGTATTTCTTATACAGTATTATATTAACACGCTCTGATGCTAAGGAGTTAGACATTCTAATCCCCTTCCCCACCCGAAAAGAACTCTGTTCCAACTGTCAATTGCCTCACATTACGTTACCTCAGTTCAAACTGGCAGATGTTCCACTCCTTCACTCAGGAGCGGTTTGGGGCTCCTTACAGTACTAAACGTCGCTACCTCACCAAAATGTCTACGCCTTCCAACTATGAAACTGCTTCTGTACTCAAGGCGGCGGGAGAGACTGTCAATTTATCAAGCCCGATCACATAGTTTCGTAGCGAAGCATGGGTATCCAGCTACTAGTAGAAGATAAGAGGGATTACTTGACTTCAGAAGCACGTTCAGAAGACCCTTGCTGGATCTGGTTCAATGTTCAGATGGTTGTGCATTGTATGTGTGCTTTTAACATGGCACTGAGTGCCATTCCTAAGTCCTTCTGAAGGACTTTGCTCCAGCTAAGCTCCATTTTATTGCTTGCCCGTCTGCCTGCCTTGTGTGTCCGTCCATCCATCCATCCATCCATCCATCCATCCATCCATCCATCCATCCATCCATCCATCCATCCATCCATCCATCCATCCATCCCACTATTTCTCTGTCTCTAGCATCTATCCATCTGTTCATCTGTCCATCTGTCTATCCATCTTTCCATCCATCCATCCATCCATCCATCCATCCATCCATCCATCCATCCATCCATCCATCCATCCATCCCATTATTTCTGTCTCTGGCATCTATCCGTTGGTTCATCTGTCCAGCTCTCCATCCATTTTTTGTCCATCCATCCATCCATCCATCCATCCATCCATCCATCCATCCTCCATCCATTATTATTTTCTGTCTGTCTGTCTGTCTGTCTGTCTGTCTGTCTGTCTGTCTGTCTGTCTATCTATCTATCTATCTATCTATCTATCTATCTATCTATCTATCTATCTATCTATCTATCTATCATCTTCTATTTGAATCATCATCTCAGTCTACTAGAACTTCAGAAATAACAAAACAACCCCACAACAACATAACAATTATAGGACAACATGATCCACTACAATATAATAACCACACATAGTAACTTTCACCAGCTTCTGGAGGACCATGGAAATGGAGGAAAGTGGGAACCATCCTTGATTTGGGCAGGTGGGAGGATTGCGGTCAAGTTGTTCTAAAGGAGGAGAGCCCTGGCAGAGTACCTGCTATCACGCCCTTCCCTGTCATACCTTACCCACCAGGAACCAACTAAACTTTAGGAACAATGTAAAGTGATACTACTAAGATTGTCCAGTATGCATGTGGACCATTGCATTTTAAACCACTTTTCTGTGCCTTAATATAGATACAATCTCTCTCTTTTAATGTGGCTGTCCTCAAAATTCACCTAGTATAGTTCTTCTTCCTTGCTCTACATATTTTGAAGCCAGATGTGGACTTAGTTATGCTGTGACAGCTGCTTGGCTCCCCACACCTGTCACAAAGGTTTATTTTAGAAGCTTTTCTAAGTTTGTGGCTTTCAAGACATTTGAGAGGGTGTAGAATTAGCAGAGTGCTGTTTACCAGCTAGAACCAGTTGGCTCAAGCCTGCCCATATCTAACCAGTGTTCAGTTTTACAAGTTCTATCGATCTATTGGCTCAACAGTTAAATATGCTGGGTTTGTCAGCTGGAAAGCTGGAAAGCTGACAGCCCGGGTTCGAGACCCGAGCACCACATGAAGGGGTGAGCCCCAGTGCCTTGCTCCGGCTGCTGCCCACCTAGCAGTTCGAAAGCCTCCAAATGCGAGTAGGTAAATAGGTACCCCTTCAGTGGGAAGGTAATAGCACTCCATGTGCCTTTGGCGTATAGCCATGCTGACCACATGACCACGGAAGTATCTTTGGACAACTCTGGCTCCCTCGGCTAAGAAATGGAGACGAACACCACCCCCTAGAGTTGGACACGACTGGTCAGGGGAAACCTTTAGATTTATGGATCTAATTTTTCAATATTTGCTTGCCTTCATATGTAACATTCAAGACAGCCAGGATGGACCTCTGGTGAAGGTGTAGGACTAGGTGTGGGAAAACCCAGATTTAGATCTACTCTGAGGCATGAATGCTCCTTGGTGACTTTGGGCCTTCCACTTCAGTCCCCAGTCTCACAGGATTATTGTATAGGGGAGAGCACTATGTACCCTATCTTCAACTCCTTAAGGAAAGTCAGGCTTAGCCCTTGTCAGATGCAAGAAACTAGAGCCACCCGTGAACATCAAAAGTCAGTAACTTTATTGTCTACCACCTAGATTACAAGAATCTCCCCAGGCTGTTTCCTTTCTTCTGCAAATGACCAGATGTCTTCATACACCTTGGGAGAGATGACGCTTGTGTTGCTTGTTGCTTTGCAAGGATTCCAAGCTAGGCCCTTGCTTGACTCCTCCTTCCAGCCTAGCTGGCAGTTTCCAGACATCCCTATAGCTTTTGATTTTTATAGCAACAAGAGTTGGGGCTTTGATCATGCGGTTGTGGCTGCCACCTTGACTTTCTAGATTCCTTTGTGGGATGCTGCTGGCTGCCTTATAACTCCTCTTTAAAAAGAAAATAACTTTTCCCCAAATTGCTACAAAGTTGGTCGAACAAGTCAGTGAAAGGACATGGTAGACACATTTGTCTGACCATAGAAAGTTTCATTAGTTGTAATTTAGCTAGTTTAGTCTTCACAGCTTGTCACGTACTTAAAAGAGAGAAAATGAACCTGCAGTTGTTGACAGTAAATGTGGTGATGTTTACACAATATAATGAGGACTTGCTTCCTTGTGGTCAGGTTTGGAAATATTTTGAGTTACACCATAGCAGACTGGGCATTTATAAGTGTACTAAGAATACTCTACCAGAAACTCAAACATTGATACCCCTAAACCAGAGATTGTAATCTGTTTTTATTTTAAAAATCACCTAGAATTCCAGCCACACTGTCAAATAGCACTTAGCAATAGCAGTTAGATTTATGTACCACCCCATAGTGCTTTACAACCCTCTCTAAGCGGTTTACAGAGTCAGCCTATTGCCTCCAACATTTTACCCACCTTGGAAGGATGGAAGGCTGAGTCAACCTTGAACCAGTGAGAATCGAACTGCTATATATATTTATCGAATAACTATATATATTTGCGGATGCTTTGTTTGAACTAGATTTGTATATCTGTGATTGCATGACCTATGTAGGTGCCATACACTAAATAAAAGCCAACAGCACATTGTATGAATTCAGTTACATACACCATTAGAAGATCTGAAAAACCAAGTTAGGAATAGATTGTCATAGAAAAAAATGTATGTGGTTGCTAGGAGCTGAGAACAACTTGATTGCATATTGTTTGTCTGTCCATCCATCCATCCATCCATCCGTGCATCCATGCATCCATGCATCCATGCATCCATGCATCCATGCATCCATGCATCCATCCATCCATCCAAGCATCCAAGCATCCAAGCATCCATCCAAGCATCCATCCATCCAAGCATCCATCCATCCAAGCATCCATCCATCCTAGCATCCATCCATCCATCCATCCATCCATCCATCCATCCATCCATCCATCCATCCATCCATCCAGTTGGACTAGAAGACCTCCAAACTCCCTTCCAACTCTATTATTCTATGTTCTATGTTCTAACGTGGTCATGGAGAAGAAGCAGAATGATGAAGATAAGGCACAAAACATGTATCCAGTGATTCTTTCTTTTTTTGTCTTCTAATCCTTGGCGCTATATTTGTGAGGACAGAGAATATCCATGGATATTTCCAGATGTCCCGTTCATTCGATAGCATATTGATTTTATTCTCTCAACCTTCCCCCCCCCACCTGGTACCCTCCAACCATGTGAAGGTTCAACTCTTGGCAGGGACTATTGAGGTTGGCAGTCCACGTACAACTAGACAATGCCAAGCTGGGAAATCTGATTTCCTGGATCTGATGGAGGAACTGCTTTTGTTCTGGTGTTCAGCATTGTTCAGAAGTTTTATTTGGGAACCGAGCCCTGAGATGACTTGGCTGGATTGGCGAGTTGAAATTCATCTCCCTTTGCGGCTGGTATGATTCGGTCTTCCACAGTTGTTACCAAAGATTCAAAGAAAAGCTCAGTTGGCATCCATGAAGAGGAAGAATCGACCATCCCAAATTGGGAAATAATAAGAAATAGAAGGAAAGTGGAAAGTTTGGGTAGAAACTATGGAATTATCTGGTGGAATGAAGCTGAGGAGATGTTGGGTAATCCATTGTGAGGAGTTTTGTGGTCTGAGAAAATAAAAATGCAAGAAGGTCCAAGTATTGGATGGGGTCAAAGAAGGAGACTTCCATTCCATTCCTGTCACAGAGAAGAGGGGATCAGCTTACTCTCCAAAGCACCTGAGGGCAAAATAAGAAGTAACAGGTAGAAGATCATTCAAGAGAGATCCAACCTAAAATTTAGGAGGAATTTCCTGACTGTGAGAACAACTAATCAATGGAATAGCTTGCCTCCTGATGTTGTGGGTACTCCATCACTGGAGGTTTTCAAGAAAAGATGGATGACCATTTGTCCGGAATAATATAAGGTCTCCTTCTTGAATAGGGTGTTGGACTAGAAGACCTCTAAGGTCCCTTCCAACTCTGTTATTCTATATTCATTCAGCTCCCAATCAGCTTCCATTCAGATTGGATTTATGGGAGAACTGCACATCACACACCATTTCACACCCCAATTCAACACCCAGAGTAATTGTGATAAGGCAAGAATTAGGGTGAACTCACCACCTGTGCCACTTTTAATTTCTAGTGGAAAGATAAACTGTACATGTGATATTTATTTATTTATTAAATTTGTGTACCGCCCATTTCTCTACCAAGCGGCACGGGGTAGCTTACAATGTAATAAATAAGCTAATAAGATCTTTACAGAATTAAAACCTTAAAAGCATCAGACATGAAAAGCTAAAAACACTGAAATTACAGTGGTACCTTGGTACTCAGTTGCTTTGAAACTCATCAAATTTGGTACTCAACACATTGTGATGTGAAAATTTTGTCCTCGTACTCGTCATTTGTTTGGTACTCGACGCACAAGCTAAAATTTGACCTTGTTGGCTGCCTCGTGACTCGCTATATTATTCCTTACGGGAAAAATTTGTTTGGTACTTATCCCAAAGGTGCTTTTTCAAAAGGCAATTGGACTTTCTTTGCTTTTCCTTGAAGATGTTTCGTTTCTCATCCAAGAAGCTTCTTCAGTTCTTCAGTTCTGAAGAAGCTTCTTGGATGAGAAGCGAAACGTCTTCAAGGGAAAACAAAATCCAGTTGCCTTTTGAAAAAGCACCTTTGGGACAACCATGACCTGGATGACTGAGAACCTCCATAGACATTTGGTACCCATCCTTTTTGGTATTCATCAACTAACGATGAGTTAACCAATTAACGATGAGTACCAAGGTATCACTGTAATATTAAAAAGGATTTTTTAAAAAGCCCATTTGTAAATGGGGCAAAATTGAGATCTTGTACTAATCTACTAGCCACCTCCAAATATACAACCAAGTGTGAATACAGGGCCAGCCAAAGTAGCACAGAGTTAAATTATAATTTATTATTATTTACTGCAAACAAGCGTGTAACTAGGCCAAGGGACAACCAACTGGTTGTATTTTAGAACAGACTGAGCTTGAGTAATTTTTCATCTTAGGTTTCTGGGTTTTTTTTTTTCCTTTTCTTCTTCTCCTGCTGGTTTCATCCGTTGTGAGAAACATTTTGATTAATTTACAGTTCCATGCCTGGCATCAATGCGGCAAACAGGTTAATTTAGTGATGTGCCCGCAAGGATCTTCCGATGAAGAAATATCCGAAAACTGCTGGGGAAAGTTATGTCTGCTTTGGAAACGGCAAGTGTTTGTGTGAAGTTTAACTCCTCCCCCCCCCCTGCAACTCCCTGTATTAATAAGGATGGGGTGCATTTTCAGAGCATTGTGAAATGGAGAAAAAGGCCCAAAGATCTGAATATATGAACCATTATGCTAACAAGAGTTGGAAAGGCCCTTCTCGTCACCCCGGAAGTTTTGATCTTTCAAAAATCTGCGGTAGCTTTCATTGATGTGACTCCTTCTGTGATTAACCTGCATATTTGCATATAAATTGAAATATAACAAAATGCCATAAAACTTCACTGACCTCCTTCCAAAAAGGGGAAGGGGGGGGGAAGCAAAAAAAAAAAAATCCCCACACCTGCTCAGTTCTGGAATTTTCTGACTATTCAAAGATTGGGGTTCAAGGGGAGACCGGATGCTTTCATTCATCTGAATCCTTTGTCCCCAGGAGCCATGCATTCAATTTTTTCCTCCTGTCTTGTATTTAAGTGTGATATGCAACTGAGCCTATATATGCACTCAAATGTCTATATATATATCCCCCTCCTCTCTCTCTCTCCCTCCCTCCCTCCTTCTCTCTCTCTCTCTCCCTCCCTCTCTCTTTCTGTTTCCCTCCCTCTCTCTCCCTCCCTCTCTCTCTCCCTCCCTCCCTCCCTCTCCCTCTCCCTCCCTCCCT
>QLTV01001454.1:167031-177294 GCA_003457575.1 Thermophis baileyi | reverse complement strand
CTCTCTCCCTCTCTCCCCTCCGTCCCTCCCTCTCTCTCTCTCCCTCTTTCTCTCCCTCCCTCCCTCTCCCTCTCTCTTCCTCTCTCCACACACACACACAGAAGGTATCCTCAACTTATGACTACAATTGAACCCCAAAATTTCCGTTGCTAAGCACCTGCTCAATCTGGAGAAATGGAACGAAATCTTCAGCAGTAATGAGCTAATGTTTTTTTTTATGCACAACGTATGCTTCCAGCTGCTGCTAAATTCAATTCGCAGCAGCCCTAAATGGTATGACCAGTTTTATGGGATTCTGGGAATTGTAGTTCCACCATTTGGAGAAAAAGACATACAGTTAGCCAAGGGTATCCATAGGAGTAGTTAGAAAAAGAATCAAGATCAAATCCGATCTGGATCATGTCTCCTTTTTCAGGTCCGTCGTAACTTTGAATGGTTGCTAGGTGACCAGTCATAAATTGAGGGCTTAGCAATATATAATCCAAGAACTGCAGGTTGCTAATCCTTAATATGGAGAGTGAACCAGTCAATTTAGCCAGAAATTATGATATATAGGTAATCCTCAATTTATGACACAATTCAGCGCAAAATTTCCATTGCTAAGCCAGACAGTTGTTAAGTGAGCTTTGCCCCATTTAAAGACTTTTCTTGCCATAGTTGTTAAGTGAATCACTGCAGTTATTAAGTTAGTAACACGGATGTTAAGTGAATCTGGCTTCCCCATTGACTTTGCTTGTCAGAAGGTCGCAAAAGTTGATCACATGACCCGGAGACCCTGCAACCGTCATAAATATGAGTCAGTTGCCAAGCGTCTGAATTTTGATCACGCGACCAGGAGTCATGAGTGTGAAAAACGGTCATGATTCACTTTTTTTCCAGTGCCGCTGTAACTTTGAACAGTCATTAATTAACTGTGGTAAATCAAGGACTACCTATAATGAGCTATATGTTGAAAATGCTTTTTGCTCCCGAAAAATTGTGAATTTTACAGGAGAAGAGAATGCAGACAATTCTATACCTCACTGCTTGCTCTAAAATAGGGGTCACCAACCCCCAATCCATGGACCGCCATTGGTTCACAGCATGTCAGAAAACGGTCCGCGCAAACAAGCAAAGCCCATCCATGGGATGCAGGTGGCACATGAAACCATGTCTCCTCCAGTCCATGGATATTGTGGCCTGTTGGCTGCCAGCAGACCTAGCTGCAGAGTCAGACGAGGAGGAGGTGGAGGGAGAGCCTGGGCCGGCTTCGGAGCCTTTGGAACAGTGGTTCTCAACCTTCCTAATGCCGTGACCCCCGCCGCGACCCCTGCCTTGCCACCATGACCCCCTCCCCTCCCCCTCCCTGTGCGCGATGAGGTGACGAAGGGGGCGTGGCACCAGGGGTGAAATGCTCCCGGTTCAGGCGTGCCTGCGGGTTGCTGGACAGCTGGTAGCGACGGAAGTGGGAGACTTCGCTCACCCGCCCATTTGGGTTCTTTTACCCTCTGCGCATGCGCAAAGCCTTCTGCGCATGCGCAGAGGGTAAAAGAACCCAAATGGCGGCGTCCGGGCGAAGTCTCCCACTTCCATCGCTACCGGCTGTCCGGTGACCCGCAGGCATGGCCGAACCAGGAGCATTTCACCCCTGCACGGTGGCACCAAGATGGCAGGCTAGCGCATGCAGCGACCCCTGTGAAAGGGTCGTTCGACCCCCAAAGGGGTCGCGACCCACAGGTTGAGAACCATTGCTTTGGAAGGCTCTAATAAGAAAACAGCATCAAAGACACAGGCAGACTGGGGGCCTTCCATCCTCCCCCAGGTGGAGAGGTCGCTGTCTTTGGGGCCTGAGCTGAGTGAGGGGGAGGAACAGATGGGGCCCATCCCAGATGTGCGTATGCGCAGAGTAAAGGAGAGGAGAGCAACGGAAATCAATAAGCCAGCTCTCAGGGAAAAGAAGTCGTAGACGCTAGCCAGCCCCTCCCTGGCTGGGAAATAAATAGGAAGGGTTTGGGAGGGGCCGGTTGTCAGAGACAACCATTCATTTTCTAGTATACAACAAGCAATTCAGATTCCTTGGCCAAATCCAGGTTTGTTGGGACAACTTATGTTTGATTTTTTGTTTATCCACATGAATAAAAGATTGTTACTGCTCTGTTATAAAAAGGGGTTTGTTTTACTCATGAGTAAACAGTTTATCATTACTTGCGAAGGCTGGGTCAGAACACCGGATAAAGCTCTCTCCACGGAACCGGTCCCTGGTACCCCAAATTTTGAGGGCCACTACTCTAAAGACTCTCTTTTCCTCACATTTACAAAAGTTCAGCAGTGATGGAGACATGAAAAAGACTAACTTTTCTTTTTCAGCAAGTGAGATCTCTGAGTACTTCATATAACCCCTTGCTGGGGTTCCTGTTCCAGACCTGCCCCGTTAAACATGCATTAGCAGGAAACAATAGACATATAACTCAAAAAAATATGCTAGTGACTTGTGATTCACCACCAAGGACTAACTGACACTTTGAAAACCTTTCTTGTTTTGAAAACTTGAAAACCTTCGCCCTCAAATTTTAATGCATTTCACTGTTTTGAAGTAACAGAAGGACAGAAACATCTGCATGGAAACAACCAAGCTCAGAAAGCACCACATTTCAACCCGGAATTAAAAATAATCTCCTTTATTGGAAGGCCAAGTGCTACTGCTATCACTACGTATTTTGAGGTTTTTTTCTTCTTGTTTTCACTGTCCAAGGGTGTTATTTTTTTTCTTTTGCAGTTCTACAACTTCCAAGATTTTTAGTGTGTTTCCCTCCCACCTGTGGATTTCCACGCTGTGTCTGTGTAAAGACTAATGGGATCTCTACTGCTATCTATGAGATGACTATGATATGAGGGAATAGAAGGGGAACTTACCAAAATTGCAGATGATACTAAGCTGGCAGGAATAGCTAACACCCTAGAACAGTGATGGCAAACCTTTTTTTTCCTCGGGTGCCAAAAGTGCCCCCCCTGCACTGCCCCGCCCCCCGCGCATGCGCACACGACCCCCCTCCCCCACTTCCCGACTTCCGGTGGGCACAGTAGGCCCGTTTTTCGCCCTCCCCAGGCTCCAGAGACTTCCCTGGAGCCTGGGGAGGGTGAAAACTGCCTCCCCCGCCCCCCGGATGCCCTCCAGAGGCCGGAAATGGCCCGTTTCCTGACTTCCGCTGGCCCAGTAGGCCAGTTTTTTGCCCTCCAAAGGCTCCAGAGGATTTCTTGGAGCCTGAGGAGGATGAAAACGCCCTCTCAGAGTCTCCGTGCGAGCCAAAAATCAGCTGGCCGGCACGCACATGTGCACTGGAGCTGAGCTAGGGCAACGGCTTGCATGCCGGCAGATATGGCTCCGCGTGCCACCTGTGGCACGCGTGCCATAGGTTCGCCATCACGGCCCTAGAAGATAGGCTCAAGATCCAGATGGATTTGGACATACTTGAACACTGGGCCCTCTCTAACAAAATGAAATTCATTGTAGAGAAAAGTAAAGTCTTACACTTAGGCAAGAAAAACCAAAAGGACACATATAGACTGGGTGAAACCAGGCTTAATAGCAGTAACTGTGAGAGGGATCTTGTAGTCTTAGTGGACAACCAGCTAAATATGAGCCAGCAGTGTGCGGCGGCAGCCAAAAAAGCCACTGCAATCCTAAGTTGCATTAACAGAGGGATACAATTGAGATCAAGTGAGGTACTAATATCACTCTATAAAGCAGCGGTGAAATCTACTTACCTTCCTTACCGGTTCGGAAGCTCTCGCTCCGCGCGCGCGTGCTTTTTCACCCGCTCCGCTCGTGCATGTGCGCACTTTCCCCCCGCTCTGCTTGCCCTTGCGTGCGCTTTTTCACCCACACTCTGCTCGCGCACAGACTTTTTCACCCTCTGCGCATGCGCAGAATGCTTTGTGCATGCGCTACCGCTTCTCCGAACCACCGGCAGGCGGCGCTACCGGTACGCCCAGACCGGGCCGAACCAGGACCATTTCACCCCTGCTATAAAGCCTTAGTAAGACCACACCTAGAGTACTGCATCCAGTTTTGGTCACCACACTATAAAAAAGATGTTGAGACTCTAGAAAAAGTGCAGAGAAGAGCAACCAGGATGATTAGGGGACTCGAGACTTGTTGGGGAAAACAACAACAACAACCTTGCCTCAGAAGCCATTTTCTTGAGCTGTTGCGATTGTGCTGACATAGAACACCGTTGGCAAACACACAAAATGGCTAAGACTTGTCCCTTCTTGAGGGTAGGAACCGTACACCTCTCTCTTCAGGTTGACTGATACGAAAATGGTTGTGTGGGTGGGAAAAACAGCACAGACGTGAGGAAGCCTGAAATTGCGATGCATGATCTTATACTGAAAAGCCACATCCACAGCTCCTATTTTTAGACCCTTTGTGGCTGAAGAGAGTAAAACCCAAAGTACTGTTTTTCTAGCTGCTGTTTCCCAACTGAACTTTTTAACAAGGCCGGATAAGACCTGCCTGTGAGGTCTCTTTGTAGTTTTAACGGACAGAAAAACACTCGGTGCTCTGATGTTCCAACCCACCACCATCTTAACCTGTCGACAATGAGCAGGGAAAGAGGTTGTCCATCCCCGCCACTCAACCCCCACCTCCATCGGGTCTAGCTTCTCATAATAGAAACACTCAGCTGGTTTCCCAATTTCCTTTTGACAGGACTTCGATAATGATGAGAAAAGTAAGGTTCTACATTTAGGCAAGGAAAAAAAACAAAAACAAATGCACAGGTATAGAATAGGTGGTACCTGGCTCAATAATGGTAACTGTGAGAGGGATCTTGGAGTCCTAGTGGATAATCACTTAAATATGAGCCAGCAGTGTGCTGCAGCTGCCGAAAAAGCCAAAACAATCCTATTGCCACAGTGGCGCAGTGGTTAGAGTGGAGTACTGCAGGCTACTTCTGCTGCCTGCCGGCTGCCTGCAATTTGGCAGTTCAAATCTCACCAGGCTCAAGGTTGACTCAGCCTTCCATCCTTCCGAGGTGGGTAAAATGAGGACCCAAATTGTTGGGGGCAAAATGCTGAATCTGTAAACCGCTTAGAGAGGGCTGTAAAGCACTGTAAAGCGGTATATAAGTCTAAGTGCTATTGCTATTGCTGACTGCATTAACAGAGGGATAGAATCAAGATCAGATGAAGTGTTAATAGTACTTTGTAATGCCTTGGTAAGGCCACACTTGGAATATTGCATCCAGTTTTGGTCACCACGATGTAAAAAAGATGTTGAGACTCTAGAAGGAGTATAGAGAAAAGCAACAGAGTTGATTAGGGGACTGGAGGCTAAGACATACGAAGAACGATTGCAGAATTGGGTATGACTAGTTTAACGAAAAGAAGGACTAGGGGAGACATGATAGCAGTGTTCCGATATCTAAGGGGCTGCCATAAAGAAGAGGGGGTCAACCTATTCTCCAAAGCACCTGAAGGCAGGACAAGAAGCAATGGATGGAAACTAATCAAGGAGAGAAGCAACCTAGAGCTAAGGAGAAATTTCCACATTAGTGCTCTCTGTTTCATTACCCAAACTAGGTAACCTCAGCAATACCTATCTAATTTGGGTAATGAAATATCTGCAAGAAAATAAGCAAGCTCAGAGAGCACCAAGGACCTCTCATTTCAATCCTCAGCTACAAATATTCTCCTTTATTGGAACACCTTGCCTCCAGAAGTTGCAGGTGCTCCAACACTGGAGGTGTTTAAGAAGGGATTGGACAACCATTTGGTTGAAATGGTATTGGGTCTCCTGCTTGAGCAAGGGGTTGGCCTGGAAGACTTCCAAGGTCCCTTCCAACTCTGTTATTCTGTTATATCAAGAAATAATGGGCAGACGTTTGTTAGACATCCAACCTAGAAGTAAGGAGAAATTATCTAACACTGAGAACAATTAATAAAAGGAATTGCTTGCCTCCTGGAGTTGTGGGTGCTCCATCACTGGACGTTTTCAAAAATAGAAGATGTAATGCTGCCTGGGGAATTCTGGGAGTTGAATTACAGAGCCGAGGTGGCGCAGTGGTTAGAGTGCAGTACTGCAGGCTACTTCAGCTGACTGCTAGCTGCAGTTCGGCAGTTCAAATCTCACCGGCTCAAGGTTGACTCAGCCTTCCATCCTTCCGAGGTGGGTAAAATGAGGACCCAGATTGTTGGGGGCAATATGCTGACTCTGTGAACCGCTTAGAGAGGGCTGTAAAGCATTGTAAAGCGGTATATAAGTCTAAGTGCTATTGCTATTGAAGTCTTCAAGCCGCCAAGATTGAGAAACATCAGTTTAGAGGGATGCTAAACATCTGCCTGTTTTTTTCTGACTGTAAAACAACAACAACAACAACAACAACAACAACAACAACAACAACAATAATAATAATAATAATAAAAACAATAAGCTTCATACGAGCAAAATCAAGGAAAGCAGATATTTGAAAACTGTCCTGCTTAATACTTTGGGTGAAAGCAGTTTTCGTTCCAATAAGGTTCAAAGGCTGGCAGGTTATAAGACATGGAAAACTTCCTTGTAGGGCTGTTTGGATATATTTAGATGCCTGAGAATTTCAACCAACATGTTTGCTGCTGATTTTAAGTCATTGAAAGTTCAGTCTTTCTCTCCCACTATCCTGTCCCCTTGACTTCCGATTTCCCTATTCCCTTTTCTGCCTGTCAATCCCACGCACGATCCATCATCTCCTTATGGCCCAACCGAGGCCCATAAGTCACAGAGGCTGTATTTCCCCAAGACACTTAACCTGGGTCCAGAATTAGCCCACTTCCGGGGTTTACACAACAGAATAAACCAGAAGCTAAGCAAATGAGCTGGGGTCACAGAACACACTCAATCACCCCTCCCCCCATATACACACATACCATTAACAAAGTTTAGCATTTTGCACAATATGAGTAAGTGTGTTATGTGAACACACCAGGGGTGAAATCCAGCAGGTTCTGACAGGTTCTGGAGAACCGGTAGCGGAAATTTTCAGTAGTTCGGAGAACCGGCAAATACCACCTCTGGCTGGCCTCAGAGTGGGGTGGGAATGGAGATTTTGCAATATCCTTCCCCCAGGAGTAGGGAGGGAATGGAGATTTTGCAGTATCATTCCCCTGCCACGCCCATCAAGCCACGCCCACCAAGCCACACCACGCCCACCAAGCCATGCCCACAGAACAGGTAGTAAAAATTTTTGGATTTCACCACTGGAACACACACACAATGCAACACATACAGGAGGAAGGGGCCAATCTATTCTCCAAAGCACCTGAAGGCAGGACAAGAAGCAATGGATGGAAACTAATCAAGGAGAGAAGCAACCTGGAACTAAGGAGAAATTTCCTGATGGTTAAAAAATTAAACAATTAATGTGTGAGGTATATTATTTATTAGTTAGTAAACTGATATACAGGAGAGCAAGGCAGTGTTTCCTCCCCCAGTTTTTCTCCACCCTCACAGCCCTGTGAGGTAGACTAGCCCAAATTCATGCTGGGGTTTTTGTGGCTGGACTGGGAGGGGAACCAGGGCCTCCCACACCTTAACCACTAAGTATTCTCTCTGTGGGTCTCTCTCTATCTCTCTCTCACACACACACACACAAACATACACACAAACAGAACCCAAGTGGGGGTTGCATGCGTGCGCGTGTGACCCAGCTTTAGTATAAAGCTGCCAAAGATAAACAATCTGCGTTACTTATCTGGCTTCCTCATCTCATTCTAAATATAATGTAGTCATTCATTTTTGTTTGGTTTGTTAATTCTGCCTTTTACGTTAAATCCCATTGCCAACCCCAAACTGAAATGAGGGTTGCAGATTACAGATTATCAGAGTTGGAAGGGACCTTGTAGGTCATCTAGTCCAACCCCCTGCCCAAGCAGGAGACCCTACACCATTTCTGACAAATGGCAGTCCAATTTCTTCTTGAAAGCCTTCAGTGATGAAGCTCCCACAACTTCCGAAGGCAACTTCTGTTCTATTGGTTGATTGTTCTCACAGTTGGAAAATTTCTCCTTATTTCCAGGTTGAATCTCTCGTTGTTCAGTTTCCATCCATTATTCTCTTCTCTGCACTCTTTCTAGAGTCTCAACATCTTTTTTATAGCGTGGTGACCAAAAGTGGATGCAGTATTCTAGGTGTGGCCTTACTAAGGCTTTATAGAGTGGTATTTGTAGCTCACTTGATCTTGATTGTATCCCTCTGTTAATGCAACTTAGGTTGGAGGAAAAGAGGAAGGGGGAGGGAAAAGAGAATAGAGAGGAGGACGGGGAAGAGGGAGGGAGGGAGGGAGAGGGAAGGAAGGAAGGAACAGGAAGGACAAAGGGAAGGAGAAGTGGAGAAGAGGGGAAGGGGAAGAAGAAATACATGCCAGTTGCCCAGAGCCCGAATTTTGATCACATGATCAGGGGGATGCTGCAACGGTTGTTAAGTGTGAAGACAGTGATAAATCTAAAATTTAAACTTATTTATTCTAAATCACTGTTTTCACTGCTGTTGTAGCTTCGAAGGGCCACTAAACAAATGGCTGTAAGTCGAGAACTATCTGTATCGCTTTTTAAAAAAACTTTTAAAATACTTTGATGGACGCACGGGCCCTCCCACCCTGGCTGCCCCAACTTGGTAGAGCATTTTCTACTTTATTGCAGCCAAATGACCGAGCTCCACTTAAGGGGGAGGGGCGGGGGCTAATTTAGGCTAATTTACTGATCGGTATATTAACATTCTGCCCTTAAAAAAGGGAAAAATAAAAAAAGTCAGCAGCCTTGCAAAGAAAAGGAAGCATTCTTTCCTGAATAGAAAAGGGCATATAATAACAAGAATATTGTAACTGGACTGATAACTGCGTCTCTTAAATTAATACTGGATAATTGGAAATGATAATTGGCAAATGACATTTCCTGCATGGTTAAGCAGGGAAGAGGTATTATTGTTATATTGTTCGCCGTGAATACTTGCAGGGTGGCTGTTAATAGGGTTTGTCAGTATGGCAGATAAAGGAGTGATAAAAAGTGTAATCAAATCTTATGCTTCAGAGCTTAAGATGATTGCCTGGAAGGGGTTTGGTGGTCAGGAAATAAAAGTGCCCCCCCAACTTAAAAAACTAAGTGAACTCGCCACAATTTCACACTTTCTGGACCCTCTTTGCTTTCGTTCCCCCAAAACCCAGCTCTCCATCTGGATTTTTTTTCATTACTTTTGCCCAGCTTTCTTGCGATCGCTTTAAGCCAACATTAGACCTGGTTTTAACAGACCAGAGGTGGGGAGGGGGTTCCCATGATTTCAAATTGTCCATAAATTGGAGTGTACTGTCATTTGTGCTGACAGTAAATCACTTAAGTACAACAGGATTTGGGTCCCAGGTTGGTTGCGCTGAAGTTCGCTGAACCCGGTTTTCATTTTGTACCCTTAAACTTCATGCATATGCAAATTCTGCCCCTTATGTACATGGGTAAGGCAAAAGGGTTGGGGGTTGAGCCAGTTTGGTCTAGTGGTTAAGGCACCAGGCTAGAAACTAGGAGACTCAGAATTCTAGTACCACTTTAGGCATGAAAGCCAGCTAAGTGACTTTGGGCCAATCACCAGGAGTCTGTGAGTTCTAGTTCCACCTTAGGCATGACAGCCGACTGGGGGACTTTGGACCAATCATCAGGAACCTGTGAGTTCTAGTCCCACCTTAGGCATGAAAGCTGCCCAGATGACTTTGAGCCAATCACCAGGAGACTGTGAGTTCTAGTCCCGCCTTAGGGATGACAGCCGACCAGGGGACTTTGGGCCAATCATCAGGAGCCTGTTAGTTTTAGTCCCGCCTTAGGCATAAAAGTTGGCTAAGTGACTTTGGACCAGTTCCTTTCTCTCAGCCCAACTCACCTCACAGGGTTGTTGTTGTGGGGAAAATAGGAGGAGGAAGAAAAAGAAGTATTAAGTATGTTCACTGCCTTGCATAACTTATAATAATACAACTATGTATAGTATAGTATAGTATAGTATAGTATAGTATAGTATAGTATAGTATAGTATAGTATAGTATAGTATAGTATAGTATAGTATAGTATAGTATAGTATAGTACAGTTGTGTTGTGTTGTGTTGTGTTGTGTTGTGTTGTGTTGTGTTGTGTTGTGTTGTGTTGTGAAAAAAAAAAAAAGCGCCTCTTTCCTTATTAATTAATATACAATATAATGTTTAAAGAATAAATGTCTGTGTTTTTTTACATGGTATCCTAAGTCACACCTAAGTCATACCATATGTTGTA
>QLTV01001454.1:143962-155392 GCA_003457575.1 Thermophis baileyi | reverse complement strand
TATTTATTTATTTTATTTTATTTTATTTTATTTTATTTTATTTTATTTTATTTTATTTTATTTTATTTTCCTGGTTAGGCCGAATCTCTCTTTCGACTGTCTAACTCATTGGATTGTTTCCCTCTGAGGAAAATGGGGCCGCTTTTGCTATTATGCTGGCCTAAATTAATTTTTTCCCCTCGATGGAGATATTGATCCAACAATTTCATTCACATATTTATCGATAAGGCAACTCTGGGCGGCTCACCAATGATAAGATAGATATAAAAACTATTATTTTTTAAAAAAAGTTACATAAGAGCTAGGACCAAGAAGATGGATGGCACAGATTTAACAGAATAACAGAGTTGGAAGGGACCTTGGAGGTCTTCTAGTCCAACCCCCTGCTCAAGCAGGAGACTGTATACCATTTCAGACAAATGGTTGTCCAATCTCTTCTTAAAAACCACTGGTGATGGAGCACCCACAACTTCTGGAGGGCAGCCGTTCCACTGGTTAATTACTTCCTTCCTTCCTTCCTTCCTTCCTTCCTTCCTTCCTTCCTTCCTTCCTTCCTTCCTTCCTTCCTTCCTTCCTTCCTTCCTTCCTTCCTTCCTTCCTTCCTTCCTGACAGTGAGAACAATTAACCAGTGGAGCAGCTTGCCTTCAGAAGTTGTGAGTGCTGCAACACTGGAGGTGTTCAAAAAGAGACTGGACAGCCACTTGTCAGAAACGATATAGGGTCTCCTGCTTGAGCAGAGGGTGGGACTAGATGACCTACAAGGTCCCAAGGTTACTCTATGTCTTCCTTCCTTTCTTCCCCTCCCTCCCTATTTTTCCTTCCTTCCTTCCTTCCTTCCTTCCTTCCTTCCTTCCTTCCTTCCTTCCTTCCTTCCTTCCTTCCTTCCTTCCTTCCTTCCTTCCTCCTATTTAAATCGTACATCAGGAGCTAGCCATTTCATGCCTCTGATGAAGTGAGTTGCAGCTTTCCACAGCTTATACCTTTAATAAAATTTATTAGATGGGAAATTTGTTACCCTCCGATTTTTCCAACAGTGTGGAGAAATTTAACAGAATGTTAAATATTAAGCAGACCAATCCAGCCTGCAACATTTGGGCTCATAACCAAGATTGGCTAAAGAAGATGCATTAACAAACCATAATAAGTTTGGGTAGATTTTTTTTTAAAACCTTATTAGTTCTGGTGGCAAATCAAACCTGGCCTATTTCCTGAGTTTAAGGTTAAATGAGCATCCCGACGTCTGAATTCCTGATGGGAAATAATGCTTGTGGGATTTGTCCCTTATGGACCGAATAGCTCTGAGTGCTTCTAGAACAGGGATCCCCAAACTTGGCAACTTTAAGACTTGTGGACTTAAGAGGAAGGAAGGTAACATTAAAAGCAGCTGAGCTTTTGGGGAAGAGATCAAGAGAGCTGTCAATCAACCGGTAGGATGCCTTTCCATTGACCCATATACAGCTTTATCTTGGAGCCATTATCTTCTAAGACAATGTTGACTAACAGCTCTTTCTTTGCTCTGGTTTCGGTTTTAAAGCGAGAACGAATCAGCTTTATTCCACGCCAAATCTTTCTCCAATGCTTCTTTAAGCCTCCGCACAATGATAGTTATTTTAAGACGTATGACTAAGAACTCACAGGAGTTGGGAACTTTGAACAGTCTGTGTTGTGTCTATGTTCCCCTCCGCTTTGCTTTCCTCGGAGTGGGAACATTTAATCGTATTTAATCTCTCTGCACATGGAAATCCCATTAACTTTGTCATCTGGTGGTGACCTTTTTTTTGGGGGGGGGGAAACTTTCTAACTCTTCCTGTCCCGGATTCGGCTCGGCGATGAGCTTTGACTGCCTTTTCTCCCAAATAACAAATAAAGGGATATGTTTTAAGGTTTAAATGACTTGGAAAAAAATGCTCATGGAAGCAGAGCAAACTTCAAATGATATTATAGAGGTGGCAAAGGATCAGACGTAAGCAGGTAAGGATCAGCTCGCAAAGCTCATAAGAATTACGGATCATTCGGGGTTTTGGGATTTGAAGCCCGGCGATATGAGAAATGATGGGCAGGAATGATGGTTAGAAGATGGTTAGAATAATGGGGGAGACTACAAGTACAGAAGTCCTCGACTTATGACCAGCAATCCAGCCCGATTGTTAAGTGAGACATTTGTTAAGTGAGTTTTGCCCCATTTTACGACCTTTCTTGCCACCGTTGTTAAGTGAATCACTGAAAGTTGTTAAGTTAGTAACCCGGTTGTTCAGTGAATCTGGCTTCCCCATTGGCTTTACTTGTCAGAAGGTCGCAAAAGGTGATCACATGACCCCGGGACACTGCGACCGTCATAAATGTGAACCACATGCCAAGAAATCTGAATTTTGATCACGTGACCACGGGGACGCCACAACAGTCATAAGTCTGAAAAATGGTCCTAGGTCACTTTTTTCAGTGCCGATGTAACTTCAAACGGTCACTAAGTGAACTGTTGTAAGTCGAGGGCTACCTTTAGTTAATTGTCACTTTCCAGTTTTCATTTCAACTGTATTTTTGCTGTGTTATGGGTAGTCCTTGACTTACAACCATTCATTTAATGCCCACTCAAAGTTATAACAGCAATGAAAAAAAGTGACTTATGAACGTTTTTCACACTTACGACCGTTGCAGCATCCCCGGGTCACGCGATCCCCTTTTGCGACCTTCTGACTTCACAACTGTGTGACTCACTTAACAACCGCAGTGGTTCAATGAAGAACGGTGGCAAGGAAGTGAAACGGAGCAAAACTCACTTCACAACGGTCTTGCTTAGCAACGGGCTCAATTGTCGTCCTAAGTCGAAGACCACCTGTATTCATATTTCCTCCTTTCCCTTCTCCTCCTTTTTCTAATTTTAACGATTTGGTTTTTAATTTGGTTTACCCATGAACCTCTGGATTGGATGTACGTTTTCATTGGACTGCGGCAAATCATTGTCTTTATGGATTTGTTGTTGTTGTTAGTTGCGAAGTCGTGTCCGACCCATTGCGACCCTATGGACAATGTTCCTCCGGGCCTTCCTGTCCTCTACCATCCCCCGGAGTCCATTTAAGCTCACACCGACTGCTTCAGTGACTCCTTCCAGCCACCTCGTTCTCTGTCATCCCCTTCTTCTTTTGTCCTCAATCTTTCCCAGCATTCGGCTCTTATTTATTTTATTTTATTTATTTATTTATTTATTTGTCAAGCATATATGATTACAAGCAAAGTATAGACAAAGTATAAACATGAGTGTATATATATATATATAATAGTACAAGCATGATTATGAGTACAAGAAGTATGAATATATGGGTACATTAGGACAGGGACGGTAGGCACGATTGTGCGCTTATGCACGCCCCTTACAGACCTCTTAGGAATGGGGTGAGGTCGATGGTAGATAATCTAAGGTTAAAGTTTTTGGGGTTTGGGGAAGAAACAACTGAGTCAGGTAATGTATTCCAGGCATTGACCACTCTGATGCTGAAGTCAAATTTTTTTTTTTTTTTTTTTGATCGGTTTACATTAAGTTTGTATCTCTTGTGAGCTCGTGTATTGTTGCGGTTGAAGCTGAAGTAGTCATTGACAGGTAGGACATTGTGGCAGATAATTTTGTGAGCTACACTTAGGTCCGATCGAAGGCGATCCTTCACTTAGGTCCGATCCCCTTCTTCTTTTGCCCTCAATCGTTCCCAGCATTAGGCTCTTCTCCAGTGAGTCCTTCCTTCTCATTAGGTGGCCAAAGTATTTGAGTTTCATCTTCAGGATCTGGCCTTTCTAAAGAGCAGTCAGGGTTGATCTTCTCTAGGACTGACCGGTTTGATCGGTTTATGGATTTAGCTGAACACAAATGGAAATAATGAATGAACTCATCTCCCCCATCACTGGGCCCAGCCCAAGTGATAAAAAAGCCCAGGATAAAAAAGAGTGGATTATGGGTGTTTTCCCTCCAGGTGGAGATGTTGGGTGGAAGGAGGAACCCAGCCAAGGGAATCTCCTAATCGACTTCTCTTAACTATCATTCAATCTGCAAGGACGGGCTCACTCATTGCTAAAGAAGGATAGGCTTCGATTGCCAAAGTAGCCAATTACATGCTGGCATACGTTTTGATGTGGTGGTGGTTGTTGTTGTTGTGGATGCAAAGTCTATTTTCACATAGTCCTGAAGAAAAGACTCGAGTTAATGCTGTGGCAAGATCTGTCTTGAATTTTCTCCAAAAACGTTTCTTCCCTTACGAAAAGAGCTTGCTCATTGAATAGCTTTATTTTTTAGGATGCTTGAGAATTTTCACTTGGATTTCTTTTGGCAGAAGCCTTGGCTCACTTCTGCATGGGAGGAGATGGTCTCCTCCTGCCCCCCTTTTCCCCCCATTGCTTTGTGGCCTCATGACTTCCCACCCATAGATGCCCCTTTTACACTTTTCTTGTGTCATTGTGATAGCAATAGCACTTAGACTTATATACCGCTTCATAGCGCTTTCCCAGCCCTCTCTAAGCGGTTTACAGAGTCAGCCTATGGCCTCCAACAATCTGGGTCCTCATTTTACCCACCTCGGAAGGATGGAAGGCTGAGTCGACTTTGAGCCGGTCAGGATCGAACTCCTGGCAGTAGGCAGTTCCTTATTGCATTCTAATTGCGCCACCACACCTTCCTTCCTTCCTTCCTTCCTTCCTTCCTTCCTTCCTTCCTTCCTTCCTTCCTTCCTTCCTTCCTTCCTTCCTTCCCGCTTCAAAGTGCTTTACTAGTGCTCTCTAGCGGTTTACAGAGTCAGCCTATAGCCCCCCCAAAATTTAGGTCCTCATTTTACCCACCTCAGAAGGATGGAAGGCTGAGTCAACCTTGAGCCTGGTGAGATTCGAACTGCCACATTTCAGGCAGCCGGCAGTCAGCAGATGTAGCCTGCAATACTGCACTCTAACCACTGCGCCACCATGGCTCATGATGCAGTTATCATACAGGTACTCCTCCACTTATGGCCACAACTGAGCCCAAAATTTCTGTTGCTAAGCGAGACAGTCACTTAGAGAGTTTTACCCCATTTTACAATCTTTTTTTTTGCCACAGTTGTTAAGTTAATCACTGTGGTTTTAAATTAGTAACACGGTTGTTAAGCGAATCTGGCTCTTTGGCAGTTTCTTGATTGGGGGTATTGTTTACTGGATTGTTGGTCTGAAGTTAACCTTGGAGTTAATCTATGCTGATCTGGATGCTGATTGCTGGTGGAGAGGTACTGGAGTCTTTTTGTTCTCTTTTGGGCTGGGTGATGTTCTCTTTTGCATTGTCTATATATGTTGTTAATGTCTATGTGCCTATTGATGGCACTGACAAATCAGCCATCAACAGACACATAGACATTAACAATATCTACATGCTATGCAAAAGAGACCATCAACCAGCCCAAAAGAGAAAGACTCCAGCACCTCTCCACCCAGATGAGCATAGATTAACGCCAAGATTAACATCAGACTAATAATCAAGTAAACAATGCCCCAATCAAGAAACTGCCAAACAAGCCGACAA
The DNA here is from genome assembly GCA_003457575.1 of Thermophis baileyi. NCBI lineage: Eukaryota > Metazoa > Chordata > Lepidosauria > Squamata > Dipsadidae > Thermophis > Thermophis baileyi. The sequence continues at coordinate 149,864 of QLTV01001454.1, read as the reverse complement.
TAGCAATAGCACTTAGACTTATATACCACTTTACAGTGCTTTACAGCCCTCTCTAAGCGGTTTACAGAGTCAGCATATTGCCCCCAACAATTTGGGTCCTCATTTTATCCACCTCGGAAGGATGGAAGGCTGAGTCAACCTTGAGCTGGTGAGATTTGAACTGCCGAACTGCAGCTAGCAGTCAGCTGAAGTAGCCTGCAGTACTGCACTCTAACCACTGCGCCACTGAGGCTCAACCAATAAATAGCCCAACCAAAGAAACCCCAAAACCATTCCACCAAAACTGATAGGGCAAGTCACTAGAATATAAATTGAAAGCAAACCCTACTCCCTACTAGCACTGATGATGTTATTTCGTTGGGTCATGAAACGTCTGCAAGAAAACAAGCAAGCTCAGAGAGCACCAAGGACCCCTCGTGTCAACCCTGAGCTACAAATATTCTCCATTATTGGTACTTAGTCATCAATAGGCTTTTTATCTCTGTTCCTGGACAACACACACACACACACACACACACACACACAGAAACCAACCCTCTAACACAGGGGTCCCCAAACTTGGCAACTTTAGGACTTGTGGACTTCAACTCCCAGAAACTATGCTGGCTGGAGAATTCTGGGAGTTGAAGTCCATAAGTCTTAAAATTGCCAAGTTTGAAGACCTCTGCTCTAATAGTACATTAAAAAAAATACACTACTGGAAGTGGTATGTACACAATTGTAGTTCCATTATTATTATTATTATTTTTTTTAAAAGGGCTTACATCAAGGGAACCTGCAGATAGAAATTAACATCAGAAATGTTTATGTCAAAGAACCAGTGCGAGGAGATTTGCATTAAAAAATGTCACAGGAGATTCACAGTTATGTAAATCAGGAGAAGTTGTATTCAAGGCCTTCACCGGTTACCAGAGATGACGAATTTAGTTATGAATTTTGTTCTCTTGAATTAAAAACAAAAACTCCTTAAAGAAGTCTCCGAGTTATATTTTTTTCTACACAAGGCTGTCCCAAAGATGCTTTTTCAAAAGGCAACTGGAGTTTGTTTTTTTCCTTGAAGACGTTTCCCTTCTCATCCAGGAAGCTTCTTCAGTTCTGATTGAATGGTGGAGGATGGAAGGATTTATATTCCTTATAACAAGGAATATAAATCCTTGTTATATTCCTTATAACAAGGGATACAAATCCTTCCATTCTCCACCATTCAGTCAGAATTGAAGAAGCTTCTTGGATGAGAAGAAAAACATCTTCAAGGAAAAAAGCAATGTCCAGTTGCCTGTTGAAAAAGCACCTTTGGGACAACCATGACCTGGATGACTGAGAATCTCTACAGACATGATGACATTCCTGACTGTCCCTATAGACACCCCTATACACAACAAAAATTCTATACATAACAACTGTGGCAAAATGGTTATAAAATTGGGTGTGACTCACTTAACAACCGGCAACAGAAATTCGGGTTCCCACTGGGGTTTTAGTACGAAGTCCGTAGTACAAAGTATGAAGAGGTACAAAGTCTGTGTTGTGGTCCGCCAGCGGCCTGCGGAGCGGGCAGCAGAGTCGGACAGCGAGGAGGCTGGGGAGGAACATGGGCCAGGCCTGGAGTCTGGAGAAGGCTCGGTGTCAGAGGCAGAGATCCAGCCCGGACCATCTGGGAGGTCTGTGTTGACTCCAGAGCCTCCAGAGGCTTTCATCAGCGAGGCAGAGGAACAGGGGGAGCCTGTTCCCAATGCGCGCATGCGCAGAGCTGCCAGAAGGCAAGAACAGTTACAGAGGAGAAGGACACTCGGGATTTTCCCATAGGCTATAAAAGTGGAGCAAACCGATGTGCTCATTGCAGGAAGCAACTTGGTTCAATTCTCAGCATTTCGGTTCTGACTCCGTGTTTCTGTTTGGTCTTGTAAAGTTCCTTGCCAATTAGGTCTTTGGCAGCGTGTCAAGAAAGATAAAGGTTCGTGCTTCTCTGCCTTCTTCCGAAAGACTTCTGCCGGACTAGTTATCATTGTTTGGGACTTATTACGGCTGGGAATGAACTTAATTCACAGCCGTTAACAATAAAAAGAGGTTTTTGGGACTCCGTTTGTGCTGTATTATTTTATCAGGAAGCCTAGGTCAGAACAGTCTGTTCAAAAGTTAAGATTCCTGAAAAAAAAAAATTGAATCAACTTTAGTTGAAAATCTCTGTTTTGTTTTATGTTAAGCTGTAACGGATCATTTTAATCTCATTTCTGGTGGATCATTTCATAAACAAGGCAGGGATGGTAACTGGAATTTAATTAGATTTGGGAAAGGCACCTGCCTTTCTCCATAAGTATCTCTGAGGCCTGCATTCTCCTGAATTCAGAGGAAGGTTTATTAATGATTATAAATCACGCGAATGGTGGCTGCATATAATCTACCTCAGAAATATATATAGATTCTGACAGCCTCTCCTACCCTCACCGAGTTATGTAGAGGTCAAATGTCTTGGGTTGTCGCCATAAGCTATAAACAATAACATTTGTGACTACAACTCAATTCTGATTCTGCAAGCGGTGTTATCGCTCTGCGGTTTCTATATTCCTATTATGAAATGCTTGTGCAAAAAAAAAACCCCCTACTTACTTAGGACCACTTATTTATTGCTTCTGTTGGCTGGGGATATTCTGAAAATGAAAACACTAGACAAACAAACACACAGACAGACAGACAATTTTCAAGTTTAGGTCAGATGAATTTTATTTCACATCCTCGTTTCTCTTATGGTCGGTGAGGATCTGACTACTTTGCTGCTTGATCCGGCCCTCATACGAATTGCATTACTCTGAGAACAAGCCATGCCCATCGCGAAGGAGGTATTTTGGAGACTTGGCTTCCTCATCGGAAAAACAGTCACAAACTAGGAACAGGACTGAGAAGCAACTGATTAAAAAAAACAACAACGCCGTGTTGGACCTCTGCCCGTTGATGATTCTTTACGGTCACAAAGAACATTCAAAAAGGTTGGTTTTGCTTAAATAAACTATTTCTCTTCCAACCCCCTGGATTTGTGGAGAAAAGAACACAATTCTTCCTTTGGAGAAAGAGACTAGGGAAATGTGGGGTGCATTCACGCAATGTGACTGTCTCTTCATTTCATATCCTATATCATGGGTGAAATCTACTTACTTTCCCTACCGGTTCGGAAGCGCACTCTTTGTGAGCGTGCACGCACACGCGCCACCATTGTGTATGCTTTTTCACCTTCTGTGCATGCGCAGAAGGCTTTGCGCATGCGCAGAGGGTGAAAAGCAAGAAAATGGCGACGTCCGGGTGGGTGGGCAGAACCTCGCACTGCCGCCACTACCGGTTCTCCGAACCACCGGCGGCCGCTGCTACCGGTACGTCTGAACCAGAGCGTACTGGTAGGATTTCACCACTGCCCTATATGGGAAATAGAATAACAGAGTTGGAAGGGACCTTGGAGGTCTTCTAATCCAGGGATCCCCAACTTTTCAGACCTCAGGGACCACTAAATTCATAATTTTAAATCCCGCGGACCACTAATATGATCTGCCTAATGACCAGCTGGGTGGGCGTGGCTAGGTGGTCATGTGACTGGGTGGGCGTGGCCAACTCGATGTCACTCACGTCAAGGGGTGCCTCGCCGGCCTCTACTCGCACCTCCCCTCCCAGCCACTCCTCGCCTGCCCGCCCGGGCTCCTTAGGGCCCCAACAGGAAGCAGTTGTTGGAGCTAAGCAGCCACCATGAGAAAGAGTTGGCAAAACAGCTGGCTTAGTTCAAATTGGATCTGACGGAAAAGGAGGCTCAGCAGAAGCACCTCACTGAGGACTAGGAGCATAGGCTTTCCAAGCAGAGGGAAGACCTGCGGGAGTGCAAGGCCAGGTACCGACACCTGGAGGCTCAGCGGGCTGAGATGGTCAGCCAGTTCTAGGCCATGATGCAGTCCCACTGGAACAAGGCCCTCCAGCTCTTCACCACCATCGGCACTTTCCTCCAGCCTTCGCCCAAAGCCCCACACCAGGAGGCTGAAGCAGACCCCAAGTCTCCCCCCCTCCGACCCACACAAAAAAGACCCCGAAGGGGGAGACTCTCTGCAGCAACACAAGTGTTCATTGCACGTATTTGGCACAGGGGCCGTAGTTTGAGGACCTCTGATTTAGTGCAATATAAAAAATGCAAATAATTTTTCTGTGGACCACCAAAATTTTTTTGCGGACCACCAGTGGTCCACGGACCACCAGTTGGTGTCCGCTATTCTAGTCCACCTCCTGCTCAGACAGGAAACCCTATACTATTTCAGACAAATGGTTATCCAATCTCTTCTTAAAAACTTACAGTGTTGGAGCATTCACAACTTCTGGAGGCAAGTCGTTCCATTGATTAATTGTTCTCACTGTCAGGAAATTCCTCCTTTGTTCTAGGCTGCTTCTCTCCTTGATTAGTTTCCACCCATTGCTTCTTGCCCTACCCTCAGGAGCTTTGGAGAATAGGCTGACCCTTTATAATGCCACGGTAAGACCACACTTAGAATATTGCATTCAGTTTTGATCACCACAATGTAAAAAAGACGTTGAGACTCTAGAAAGAGTGCAGAGAAAAGCAGCAAAGATGATTAGGGGGCTGGAGACTAAAATATATAAAGAACGGTTGCAGGAACTTGGTATGTCTAGTTCAATGAAAAGAAAGACTAGAGGTGACATGAGAGCAGTCTTCCAATATCTAAGGGGCTGCCACAGGGGTGAAATGCTCCTGGTTCGCTCTTACCTGTCGGTCGCCGTGGAGCCAGTCGCCAAGGTAGCGCGAGGCGCCGCCCACCCACCCGGACGCCGCCCGGACGCTGCCATTTGGGTTCTTTTACCCTCTGCGCATGTGCAAAGTGTTCTGTGCATTCGCAGAGGGTAAAAGAACCCAAATGGCGGTGTCCAGGCGGGTGGGCGGTGCCTCGCGCTTCCTTGGCGACCGGCTCTACGGCGACCGACAGGCACGAGCGAACTGGGAGCATTTCACCCCTGGGCTGCCACAAAGACCAGGGAGTCAACCTATTCTCCAAATAACAGAGTTAGAAGGGACCTTGGAGGTCTTCTAGTCCAACTCCCTGCTCAGGCAGAAAACCCTATGCCATTTCAGGCAAATAATTGTCCAGTCTCTTCTTAAAAACCTCCAGTGTTGGAGCATCCAGAACTTCTGGAGGCAGGTCATTCCACTGATTAATTGTCCTAATTAATTATTAATTAATTAAATTTGATTGTTAATTAATTAATCTGTGGATGTTCCCTGACTGGCTAGAAGCAATAGAATAGGGAATAGCAATAGAAAGCAAGATGACATCATAAGCATGTATGGCCAATGAGATGTAGCTATGTACTGATGTCACAGAGAACCAGAGGTGGGTTCCTCCCGGTTCGGACTGGTTCACCCAAACTGGTAGTGACCCGCTGGTGACATCACGATGACGTCACGGATCCAGTTCGGTCGGTGCCGGTGCATGGGTGCTGCCATCTTTTTTTGAATTTTTTTGAATTTTGTTTTGAATTTTTAAAATTTTTTCTTCTTCTGCGCATGCGCAGAAGCCGAGTTTCCGGCACTGTGCATGCGTTGCCATCTTGTTTTCGGCTTTTTAAATTTGTTTAATTTTTTAAATTTTTTTGCACTGCGCATGCACGCACCCACGAGGCGTGCCCACGTGGCGTGGGAGGAAGCGAACCGGCAGCAAGGTAAGTTAGAACCCCCCCTGCAGAGAACATATCTAACTATTATTTACTGTAGGGGCATTTGGCTTTCAAAGGAATTACAGAAAGAGACAGAGAGGAAGGGAGAGAAAGAGGGAGGGAGAGAGGGAGAGAGATAGGGAGGGAGAGAAGAGAAAGGGGAGAGAGGGAGAGAAGACAGGGAGAAGAGGGGAAAGGGGAGAGGGGG
>QLTV01001454.1:107218-123568 GCA_003457575.1 Thermophis baileyi | reverse complement strand
ATTCTATTCTGTACCATTCTCTTCTCTTCGATTCTATAAAATTCAATTCTATTCTATTCTATTCTATTCTATTCTATTCTATTCTATTCCATATTTTCTATTCTATTCTATTCTATTCTATTCTATTCTATTCTATTCTATTCTATTCTATTCTATTCTATTCTATTCTATTCTATTCTATTCTATTCTATTCTATTCTATTCTATTCTATTCTATGAATGTATCTTGTCTTTTTATGTACACTGAGAGCATATGCACCAAAGACAAATTCCTTGTGTGTCCAATCACACTTGGCCAATAAAAAATTCTATTCTATTCTATCTTCTGGTTTCCGGCGTGTGCATGCGCACCAGCCAGCCGGTCTTCACGCATGCATGCTCGCCAGAAACCAGAAGACCAGGTGCATGTGCACTGGGCGGCTGCTCTTCCGGTTTCCGGTGCTTCTACATGCGTGAAGACCAGCTGACCAGCGCGCCAGAACCCAGAAGAGCAACTGGCGACGGCTCGCGTGCCCAGAGAGATGGCTCTGCATGCCACTTCCGGCACGTGTGCCATAGGTTCGCCATCACGGTCCTATACCATTCTGAATAAATGACGGTCCAGTCTTTTCTTGAAAACCTCCAGTGATGGAGCACCCACAACTTCTGGAGGCAAGCCGTTCCACTGATTAATTTTTCTCACAGTCAGGAAATTTCTCTTTACTTTTAGGTTGGTTCTCTCCTTGATTAGTTGTCTTGCCTTCAGGTGCTTTGGAGAATAGGTTGACTCCCTCTTCTTTGTGACAGCCCCTCAAGTACTGGAAGACTGCTATCATATCACCCCTAGTCCTTCTCTTCATTAGACTAGACGTACCCAATTCCTGCAATCGTTCTTCCTATGTTTTAGCCTCTATACCTCTTATCACTGAAGATGGTTCCATGGTTGCAATATGCCAGGGTCATGAGATCAATAATTTGCATCCTTCCTAGCTGCCTTCTAACAATCCATGTTAAGGATGCTGGATTTGCTCAATGACTGTGTCACTATTCAATGGCTGACGTCGTTTGCTTCATGACTGTGGCAGAAAAGGTTGTAAATTGGGAGCAACTCACTTAACAAATTTAGCAATGAAAATTCTGGACTCAAATGTGGTCATAAATCAAGGACTAGCTGTATTGCCAAACTTCAAAATCCTGTTGATGGTCACTGCATCAGCGCTGACCGATCTATCTAAGCCGTGAAGCAATAGAAGACAATATTTGTAACTGTGGAGACCTTGGTGCTCTCTGAGCTTGGTGGTTTTCTTGCAGATCTTTCATGACCCAACTAGGGAACATCATCAGTGCTAAATGGGAGTGGGGTTTGTGGCAGGGGTGGGTTCCTCCCGGTTCGGACCGGTTTTCCCGAACCGGTAGCGGCCCACTGGTGACGTCACAATGAGGTCACCGAACTGGATTGGTCGGTGCCGGTCCGTGGCGGCCGCCATCTTTTTTTTAATTTGTTTTTTAAATTTTTTAAATTTTTTTTATTTTTTATTTCCTTCTGAGCATGCGCAGAAGCCGACTTCCGGCACTGTGCATGTGGTCGCCATCTTTTTTTTGGCTTTGGTTTTTTGTTTTTTGTTTGGATTTTTTGTTACTGCGCATGCACGTGCGCGCAAAGTGCGCACGCACCCATGCAGCGTGGGAGGGAGCGAACCGGCAGTGAGGTAAGTTGGAACCCACCCCTGGTTTGTGGAGACGAAGAGGAGGAGGAGGACTGTGGGGTCCTTGGTGCTCTCTGAGCTTGGTGGTTTTATTGCAGACCTTTCATGACCCAACTAGGTAACATCATCAGCACCTGAAGGCAAGACACAAGGGAGATGTTACCTAGTTGGGTAATGAAATGTCTGCAAAAAACCCACCAAGTTCAGAGAGCACCAAGGACCTCACGGTGAAGGAACCCCACTCCTGGATTTTATTAATTCAGACTGCCAGATGAAATCGCACACCAACGCTGCCATTAAAAACAAATAAATCCCTACATGCAGAAATGTAGCACTTCAGGAAGGGGAAAAACAAAACAAAACCTAAACTAGAACTCTTCTTTCTGCCTGGTCTTTTCCTAGGTGCAGATAGAGAGGTTTTTGCTGATTCACCTACACCGGGAAAGACCTAAACACCCCAATGGCTTTCCGAACGGACACAGTCCATTGGAGTTGTTTGACGGAGGGACTTTCTGGCTTATTTGTGCAGCGACAAACGTCAGGATCGTAACAGTGGATCTTGAACCGGGGAGCTGTTGTTGTGCTAAAAAAAAAGGGAGCATCAATGGCTCTGCTCTGTTGGATCCTTTCCAGTCCCTTGATTTTTTGCAATTTCCCACCCTCGAGCCCGGGACACTATTCTTGCACATGGAGGCATACACAAACAAGATTACACAGTTGTGTAAAAAGCAAGTGAGAAGGGATCTCACCCACTCTACTTCCTCCCCAGCGTGGCTTTTGCAACCACACCTCTTTCTGATGAACTGCGGCGCTGCTTCCTTGGGGAGGGAGGGAGGGAGGGAGGAAAAAAAAAAGGGATGTGGAAAAGATTTCTTTCCTCTAGTGACTCAGAAGGCAGCCCTCTCATTTCTCCACCTTTCGGCTTGGATCATCTGGCAGCGTTTGCGCTAATCGCGCCATTTCGTGGGTGCTGTTGTACTTCCCCGCAGCGCTTCCATTAAATGAATCAAGCAATTAAAATTAATTAAAGTTGCATCATTTTGGGAGAAAACAAACAAAGCAACACACACACCGACACACACACACCGAGAGCGACACAATTACTTGGGGAGAATGACAGGAGCTGAGAGGTGGGGAGGGAGAGCTGGAAAACCATGGGAAAAACAAAGGAATGGGGAACTAGATTGGGTGTGTTTCTATGGGAGTTTGCTTTCCTGCATGGCTCTGGGGGAATTTTTTTGAGGGGTGGGAAGGGGGGGGAGATGTTGAAGGTTTGGGACCCTCGGGCAGATCTTGCCTTGGGAAGAGCGGGAGATCTTTTCCAAGGAAGTTTGGGTCGTTGTAAAAAAGCAAGGTGTTGTCAAATGACAAAAGCAATTTCCCATTTAATTCGGGCCTAGCCCAGCACCAGACAATATTCAGATCCGAGCTGGCAAAAAAGTTAGTTTGATGTTTATTTATTGTAATCAGCAAAGATTAGAAATTATTAGCTGGCAAAAAGAGAGGGAGGGAGGTGAACGACAGCCAAAAACCTGTCTGTCTGTGTTTGTCTGTCAATCAATCAATCAATCAGTCATCGGGATAACCTCGCTCTCTGGAAAGGCGCAGGACTTTCGGGAGCCAGTGAAAGGGATATTCTGAGTAAGGAATAGAAACAGTCCCAACTCAGGGGTTTGTGTTATTCTAGCCACAATGCAAGCAGAATAGAGAAGGAAAGGAGGACACCAGGTGATCCCTCCTCTTTTCTGTCAGGAGCAAGAAATCGGGAGCCAGGGTTAGGTCCCAAATGAATACCAGTTTATTCCATGCTACCTCTAAACAGGAATCTGTCGGGAAATTGTTGAAAACTCCAGCCCTTCATTTAAGGATGGATTAGCATGGCTGGCTGGGGAATTCTGGGAGTTAACGTCCACCCATCTTAAAGTTGCCAAGGTTGAGAAACACGGCCTTAGACCTTTCACTCACTGCCTGCCCGAATTATTATTATTTATTATGTATTTATTGATGAGCTATTCATTGAAATGCTTTTCCAAATATGAAATCTAAGAAGAAGCTAAACAATAAAATGGCAAATAAAATTCAAGACACGTCACTGGAAATTTGCTCTTAGGACGGTGGTTATAACCATGCAATGACACCCCCATCTCCTTTTGTACATCTTCACCATCCTCCTCCTCCTCATCATCACCATCATCATTATTGACCCTCAACTCTCCGTTGGATACATCATCCCTGAATTGTTTCTTTCATTGTGGAGTATAGAGATGACCAAGGTGATCCTAAGGGATAGAAAAAAAAATAGAAAGAATATTAAAGTTGGAAGGGACCTTGAAGGTCTTCTAGTCCAACTCCCTGCTAAAGGAGGAGACCCTTTACCATTTCAGACAAATGGTTGTCTAATCTCTTCTTAAAAACTTCCAGTGTTGGAGCATTCACAACTCCTGGAGGCAAGCCATTCCACTGGTCAATTGTCCTCACTGTCAGGAAGTTTCTCCTTAGTTCTAGGTTGCTTCTCTCCTTGATTAGTTTCCATCCATTGCTGCCTTCAGGTGCTTTGGAGAATAGCTTGACTCCCTCTTCTGTGTGGCAGCTCCTCAAATATTAGAACACTGCTATCAGGTCACCCCTAGTCCTTCTTTTCACTAGACTAGACATACCCAATTCCTGCAACCGTTCTTTATATGTTTTAGCCTCCAGTCTCCTAATCATCTTTGTTGCTCTTCTCTGCACTCTTTCTAGAGTCTCAACAACTTGCCATGGCCATTTTGCCACAGCTAACCCACCTCAGGACCACTCACCATGGCCAAGTCGCCGCGGGACAACTCGCCACAGGAAAAGAATTACAGTCATATGAAGAAGCCGTGAGCCGTGGTGGCGCAGTGGTTAGAGTGCAGTACTGCAGGCTACTTCTGCTGATCACCAGCTGCCAGCAGTTTGGCAGATCGAATCTCACCAGGCTCAAGGTTGACTCAGCCTTCCATCCTTCCGAGGTCGGTAAAAATGAGGACCCAGATTGTTGGGGGCAATATGCTGACTCTGTAAACCGCTTAGAGAGGGCTGTAAAGCACTATGAAGCGGTATATAAGTCTAAGTGCTAAGTGCTAAGAAATGGTGAAATAGAATCATGAAAGAAAGGATACTAAAGGAGGGACCAGATGAAATGTGAATGACAAAAATTATAATAATTTTTAAATTATTTTAAATAATTAAATTGAATTGTGGAATTGTCCCACGGCAAGTTGGCTATGGCAAATTTGGTAGAATAACCAAAGGCCACTGAGTTGCCACATGCTGGCTGGGGAATTCTGGGAGTTGAAGTCTATACGTGGCTGGCTGGGGAATTCTGGGAGTTGAAGTCCACACAGGGCTGGCTGGGGAATTCTGGGTGTTGAAGTCTACACAGGGCTGGCTGGGGAATTCTGGGAGTTGAAGTCCACACAGGGCTGGCTGGGGAATTCTGGGACTTGAAGTCCACACATCTTAAAGATAGCAAGGTTGAGAAACACTTATCTTAGGGTTAAGACATTTTGCTAATTAAAGAACAACTGTCTTTTAACCATCGTAACCAGCAAAGCTATTTTTTCTTCTACTATTTTTTCAAATGCTTATCCTTCCTTAAATGAAGGAATGATGTATTCCTCAATTTTTGACAGACAATTGGCACTTGATTCTCTTGGATTCAGACACACTGTTCCCCCCCCCCAAAAATGCTGGAATTTTATGTTAAGGTGACTATTTCACCTACATTCTCTATCTCCCCGCCCTGCTTTTCTCACTCAACTTGACAGGATGAAAAATGCTTTTTATTTTTATTTTATTTTTCGCCAAAGGAAAGGAATATTTTGGAGAACTTTACTTATTTATTTTTCTTAAAGAATTTTAATGGCCTCCCGTCTTGTGAAATTCTCATGGGAAAAATGCCCGATCCTTGCGTTGACTCCAGGTACAAGGGAACTGAAGGGTGTGGAGAAGATTTTTTTTTGTCTTCCTCTTCCATGAAATTAATAACTTGTGGTTTAAAACCCTGCAGGATGTTGCCCATAAACATTCAAAAGCCTTCCATATTATCCAGTTTGCTAATGGATAGAAATGATGAACATAGCAATGTTTGCCATAAATCGTATTTATTTTAGACAGTGGAATTAAATGCCGAGATTCAAAACACAATGACTCTGCAGTATTCTATTAATATTCTATTGCTATTTCTTTCTTTAAAAAAAAAAAGAATAAGCTTTATTAGAATTTTAAAACAGAATTAAAACGAACAAGAGCTAATATTTATAAGGGAAAAAGAAAGAACAGAACAAAGACAAAAGTGCATAAATGAATAAAATAAAATAAAATAAAAAAATTATGAAGTGGCTTCCAATGTTCCTTTACATTAGTTGAAAGTATGAGGGTAAATTAACTTCTTACTTTAGAGTTATATCATTGATTACATTTTTAAAAATCTATTTTTATTCTAATCATAAAACCAGATATTATAACGTCATTTTTCCCCTGTTTCCTGCTAAAAGTCAAATAAGCTTTCCAGTCCTCATTAAGCCTAGACAATGTCCTATCTCTAATTAAGCTGGTCTACAGGTAGTCCTCAACTTACAACTATTCGTTTAGTGACTGTTCGAAGTTACAACGGCACTGCAAAAGGGACTTATGACTGTTTTTCACACTTAACAACTGTTGCAGCCTCCCCGTGGTCATATGATTAAAATTCAGATGTTGGCAACTGACTCGTATCTATGATGGCTGCAGTGTCCTCGGAGTCCCCTTTTGTGACCTTCTGACAAGCAAAGTCAATGGGGAAGACAGCAGGGGTGAAATCCAGCAGGTTCTGACAGGTTCTGGAGAACCAGTAGCGGAAATTTTGAGTAGTTCGGAGAACCGGCAAATACCACCTCTGGCTGGCCCCAGAGTGGGGTGGGAATGGAGATTTTGCAGTATCCTTTCCCCCAGGAGTGGGGAGGGAATGGGGATTTTGCAGTATCCTTCCCCTGGAGTGGGGAGGGAATGGGGATTTTGCAGTATCCTTCCCTCAGGAGTGGGGAGGGAATGGAGATTTTGCAGTATCCTTCCCCTGGAGTGGGGTGGGAATGGAGGTTTTGCAGTATCCTTCCCCTGCCCCACCCAACCCAGCCACNNNCCTCAGGAGTGGGGAGGGAATGGGGATTTTGCAGTATCCTTCCCCCAGCAGTGGGGAGGGAATGGGGATTTTGCAGTATCCTTCCCTCAGGAGTGGGGAGGGAATGGGGATTTTGCAGTATCCTTCCCCCAGGAGTGGGGAGGGAATGGGGATTTTGCAGTATCCTTCCCCTGCCATGGCCACCAAGCCACGCCCACCAAGCCACACCATGCCCACCAAGCCACGCCCACAGAACCGGTAGTAAAAAAATTGGATTTCACCACTGGAAAGACAGATTCACAACCATGTTGCTAACTTAGTAATTGCAGGGATCCTCTCAAGGAAATATTTAGATGAAATAAACATGATAAAAGGAATCACAAGATACCAGAGGAGAAGCAGGAAAGATTCACCAAAAAGTTAATAAGAGTTGAAATTCAAAAAAGAGCAAGAGATGATGGATAGATACAGAATGTTTTTTAACATGGCAGTTATTTTATTAAGTGTCAGAAAAAAAGAAGTAGAAAGTAGAAATTGGGAAAATAGTATTATGTTTATTGAAACACATTATAATTACTATGTATACACAAATGTTAGAAGTTGGACAATTACGATTATGTATTTTTAAATGGTAATATTATTATCAGGATTGTATACAAAGTATATTGACCTAGATAATACACTGTTCAGCAAGCACTTATGGATGTTAAAGAAAGAAAAACAATAAATAAATAAATAAGTAAATAAATAAATAAATAAATAAATAAATAAATAAATAAATAAATAAAATGTGTGTGTGTGTGTATACAAGATGGCGATGCATGCGTAGTGCCGGGAACTCGGCTTCTGCGCATGCGCAGAAGGAAAAAAACCCGGAAAAAATCCCCCCCCAAATAAAAATAAAATTCAAAAAAAGAGATGCACAAAAAAAGACGGCGGCGTCCATGGACTGGCACCGACTGAACCGGCTCTGTGACGTCACCAACGGGTTGATACCAGTTCAGGCAAACCGGTCCGAACCAGGATACCACCCTGCCGGTTCGCTTCCTCCTGCGCCGCGCCTCGTGGGCAAGTGCGCGCATGCGCAGTAAAAAAAATTAAAAAAAATTAAAAATGCCAAAAACATTGCTCATGGCGATGCATGAGCAGTGCCGGAAACTCGGCTTCCACACATGCGCAGAAGAAAAAAATAATAATCTTTTTCCCCCCCCAAATAAAAATAAAATTCAAAAAAAGAGATGGCGGCGCCCACGGACCAACACCGACTGAACTGGATCAGTGACGTCACTGTGACATCACCGGCGGGTGATATATATATATATATAAATAACTACAGTGATCCACTGAACAACTGTGGCAGGAAAGGTCGTAAAATGGGACAGAACTCACTCAACAACTGTCTCGCTTAGCAACGGAAATGCTGGGCTCACTTGTGGTGGTACGTCAAGGACTAGCCGTACCTCTCTTCGTATTTTGCAGAATCTAATGTAGGACGTGAGCCAGCGTACAAAATTGTCTCTTCTGCTGTTGTGATGCCAGTTCCAGCCGTTGGTACGTGTGTCAGGATATTGTACCTGTGCAGGTAAGGAACAGAGATTGTCTGGCAATAACAGTGTCAGCTCTGGAGGTGGCCTAACTGAGGCCATTTTAGTTCCTGATGCTTCAGAGGTGACACTCCATGGCGCCGAGGGGCCGGGAGGGGGGGAGTAGAGCAGGGGTGGGTTCTAACTTACTTTGCCGCCGTTTTGCTTCCTCCCGCACCGCATGGCTGCATTGCATGGGCGTGTGTGCACAAAAATTTCAAAAAAATTTCCCCCAAAAAGAGAGCCAAAAACAAGATGGTGGCACATGCGCAGTGCCGGCAACTCTGTTTCTACACATGCACAGAAGAAGAAAAAATCATTTTTTCCCCCCAAAAAATGTTTTTTTCAAAAAAAAAAAATCCAAAAAAAAAGATGGCGGCGTCCACGGACCGGCATCGACCAAGTCAGCTCCGTGATGTCACCAGCAGGTTGCTACCGGTTCGGGCGAACCAGTCCGAACCAGGAGGAACCCACCTCTGGAGTAGAGATAGCTGGGGTGTTGTAGACAAAATAAAATACTTTTCCCTTGGGACCAAGGCTGTTCGAGCAGCTGTTTGGAAGGTGGAGACTGAGGTCATCTAGCAACTGGACTGTACCCTGATTGGGCCATGTGACTCTTGGTTTAGAGGGAAGTGACAAACTCTTGCTTTTACTCTGGTGAAAACGCGGGAAGAGTTAGATAATATGATATATCCAAATAAATTGTTCTTTGAGGATGCTATCTGCCTCGGAGTTCTTTACATCCTGGATGTATTAGTTGGAACCCTGACAAACAGGACTTCAGTACCATATAATGGCTGCTGCCATCTTGACTTTTTTTGAGTCAAGCTGTCCCTGTTCCTCCTGCTTGCTGCAGAACCATTGAAAACCCTACTCTCTTCTGCCCCTGTCCCTGAGGCTTGGACACTCGGGTGAAGCAAAATGCTAACTCAGGGAACCGAAAGTGCTTTGGAATCTGCAAGAATGCAAGAATTGCACTTCCTGGAATTCCTTTTAAAGCAGCCGTAGCTCTTCCAGGAAATGCACAGCAGCTGCTATGCAGTCTCGAGAAAAGATGTACTTGCTGTACGTTTTTCATGCATAGTTCTAGGATGCTTCTCACCTTGGTTAGTTTCCATCCAACTGCAGCAAAAAGATTTTAAAATTGGGACAGTCATGTGATGGCCTCTACTATGGTCACAGCTTACAATTGTAATTGCCAGGCTCAGTTATGGTCATTAGTGCGAGGACTAGCTGTAATGCGATTAAATGGCATTTCTGAATATCATATCTGACAAGATACTTGTAGGTTGTCTTCAGACAAAGTCTGCCTATCTTTGTTTTTTTAATCCTAAAATATACATGTTGGCATCAATGGATTTGAGGAAGGGTAAAATCCAAAGAAATCTTGCATGCCAGCCACCAAACAGGTTGGTTCACCTGCACAGGTAGGATGAATAAAATCTTCAAGCAACTTTACTCACTGTGAATGAGTAATGCATCTAAATATGCATTTTGAGAGTGAACACACATTTAAATTTAAATATACATGCATAGTATTTAGATAGACATTTTGGGAGGAGGGTGAAGATGCATTTTGATTCTGGACAGAACGGAATAGAATCTGAAAAGGAAGGAAAGAGGGAAGGAAGGAAGAATGAATGAATGAAGGAAGGAAGGAAGGAAGGGAGGGAGGGAGGGAGGGAGGAAGGAAGGAAGGAAGGAAGGAAGGAAGGAAGGAAGGAAAGAAAGAAAGAAAGAAAGAAAGAAAGAAAGAGAGAGAGAGAGAAAGAAAAACACAAAAGGAAAGAAAGAAGGAAGGAAGGAAGGGAAGGAGGAAGGAAGGAAGGAAGGAAGGAAGGAAATAAAAACAGAAGGGAAAAGGAAGGAATGAAAGGAAGAAAGAAGGAAGGAAAGAAAGAAAGAGAAAAAGAAAAGAAGGGATGGAAGGAAGGATGAAAGAAGGAAGGAAAAAACAAATAAACAAACAAACACAAAAGGAAAAGGAAAAAAGGAAAGAAAGAAGGAAGAAAGATGGAAAGAAAGAAAAAGAAAAGAAAGAAGGGATGGAAGGAAGGAAGGACAGAAAAAGGAAGGAAGGAATGAATGAAAGAAAGAAACACAAAAGGAAAAGGAAGGAAGGAAGGAAGGAAGGGAGAGAGGGAGGGAGGGAGGAAAGAAGGAAGGAAGGAAAGAAGGAGGGAAAGAAAGAAAGTAAAAAAGGAAAAGGAAGGAACCAAGCAAGGAGCAAAGGAAAAAGGAAGGAAGAAAGAGAGAGAGAGATAGAGGTTTGAAAGTAAAAAAATAACCCATTGAAATTATCTCCATACTTTTTTGAAATCAAACTGGATTCATAAACTTTTGAAAGCCAGTCCACCTTCTTCTTCTTCTTCTTCTTCTTCTTCTTCTTCTTCTTCTTCTTCTTCTTCTTCTTCTTCTTCTTCTTCTTCTTCTTCTTCTTCTTCTTCTTCTTCTTCTTCTTCTTCTTCTTCTTCTTCTTCTTCTTCTTCTTCTTCTCCTCCTCCTCCTCCTCCTCCTCCTCCTCCTCCTCCTCCTCCTCCTCCTTCTTTTAACCACATTTCCTTTTCCCTTACACCCAGTGTTGATCCTGGTGCAAGAAAAAGAAGAAGGAGGAATGGAAAAAGAACAAAATTTTAATTAAATCTCTTTCCTGGGGAGCTTTTAACTCTGGCATTTTCCACCATGACCTTCTATTATATATTTGGCTTCTTCCTTCTGAGATGCACTCAGATTGCCTTTGATTGCAGCATCAGCCTCACGGAATGAACGGATTTGCACTACTTCTCCACGATGTTCCTGTGTTTTCTCTTTGCGTGCCCAAATGGCCCTTGTGCACTGTGTGTTGCATGCAGGGCCAAATCTCTTTCTTCCTTGTGCAAAATGCATGGAATTGCAGATCAGGGAGAAATATTGTTCTGGCGTTTTCCATTTCCTGGCCATGGCTAGTCTAGTGAAGAGAAGGACCAGGGGAGACATGATAGCAGTCTTCCAATATTTGAGGGGCTGACACAGAGAGGCGGGGGTCAAGCTATTTTCCAAGGCACCCGAAGGCCAGACAAGGAACAATGGATGGAAACTGATCAAGGAGAGATTCAACCTAGAAATAAGGAGAAATTTTCTGACAGTGAGAGCAATCAACCCATGGAACAGAAGTTGCCTTCGGAAGTTGTGGGAGCTTCATCACTGGAGGCTTTCAAGAAGAGACGGGACTGCCATCTGTCAGAAATGGTGTAGGGTCTCCTGCTTGGGCGGGGGGTTGGACTAGATGACCTACGAGGTCCCTTCCAACTCTTAATCTGTTTCCTATCTAATAGTTGGATATTTCCCCCCTGTGGACTAAACCTTTCATTTTTCACAACAATAGCTAAGTGCTAAGTAGCTAAACAGCACTTGGATTTATACAGGCAGTCCTTGACTTACGACCACAATTGAGCCCAGAATTTCTGTTGCTAAGTGAGACAGTCGTTACATGCATTTTGACCCATTTTACGACCTTCCTTGCCGCAGATGTTAAGTGGATCACTGCAGTTGTTAAGCTAGTAACACGGTTATTAAGTGAATCTAACTTCCCCAATGACTTTGCTTGTCAGAAGGTCGCAAAAGGGGATCACATGACCCCGGGACATGGCAACCGTCATAACTGTGAGTCAGTTGCCAAGCATCTGCATTTTGATCATGTGACCATGGGGATGCTGCAACAGTCATAAGCGTGAAAAACGGTCATATGTCATTTTTTCCAGTGCCATTGTAAGTTTAAACGGTCACTAAATGAACTGTTGTATGTCAAGAACTTCCTGTACTCTTTCTATCTTGATTCTTATAAGTCCAGACTTAAATGTAACTCATTTTCATCCAGTTTGCCAGTGGCCTCAGGCATCCTGAGGGAGGAAAAGTGAAAATCCTAACCTACTACTTTTTAATTGATGGAATTTGGAAGAGTTTTAAAATTGACTGCAATTTATACGGTAACGTCTCTAATGCCAAGTAACTGCTGTTTAATTATGTAGTGATTTAATGAGATTTATTAGTAAATAAATGCCAAGTGATTATGGAGTAATGACATGTCACTGCAGACTAGTAAAAAATTGCATTTATCAGATCCAAAAGGAATTTCCATATAACCTGTACTGAGAGCTGGGAAAGAAGAGATAATTAAGCCTCTACTCTTTACAATGGAAAGGCTGCGATTTCTGTGTTTCGTTTAAAAGCTAAAAATAATAATTGTCTTCCTGCTACGTGGTACATCTTTGGCCTGCATTATTTCTTCTTTATGAAAAACAAACTGCAAGGGATCAGAAAAAGAAAAAGAAAACTTCTCATTTCCCTTTCATTAAACATCAACATTCTGAAATGTATTGTGACACTTCACATAATAAGGTAGAACTTTACAACATTTACTTCCATTTAGGCTGCAAACACAGACTATCTTCCATTCTATGGAATTAAGATATATTTTAAGATGCATTTTTAAAGACCTTTGTCCAACTGCCTTTGACAGTATGTGGAGAATGCTGTAATTTCCTAAAAGATGAATAAAAAAACATCTTTTCAGATTGACACCTATCCATTCTAAGATTATCATGGCATGAAACTGACATGGCCTCATGATATAAATCTTCAGCGTGAAGCATTTAAATAGAGACACAATTTTTTTTTTTACTTAACACATCTTCATGATGTTACAATATGAATAAAAAGGACAAAATTGATGTAGTAAATTAGCTGCTAACATTCTTGGCAGAAGCTGCAGCAGCAACTGTAACATTTCTATGGTAGCCAACCAAAACTGATTTAGATATAAATTAGTAACGTGAAGTGAAGTACAGGTAGTCCTCGAATTACAGCCACAATTGAGCTTAAAATTTGTGTTGCTAAGTGAGACAATTATTAAGTGCGTTTAACCTCCATTTTATGACCTTTCTGGCCACAATTGTTAAGTGAATCACTGCAGCTGTTGAGGCCTTCTTGGTTCCACACCCATTTGCACTATTCAGGTGACCCTGAGGGCACAGATCAACCGCCAAATGGCCTGAACGACTCTCAGAGAGAGTACTAATGACCAGAGGACTGCAAGAAATATAAATCCTTCCATTCTCCACCATTTGCTCAGAACTGAAGAAGCTTCTTGGATGGGAAGCGAAATGTCTTCAAGGAAAAAACCAAAGAAAGTCCTGTTGCCTTTTGAAAAAAGCACCTTTGGGACAACCATGACCTGGATGACTGAAAATCTCTATAGACATGAAGGAAATATTAGGTTTAGTTCTGCTTCAAAAAGAGTGATCCTAGTGATCAGGCCAACATTAATGTCCCAATCAGAGCATCTCGGAGGAATGGAGAAATCTAGAAGATCAAAAGAAATATTAATTTGTCCATTCTGCCACATTATTGCCCAGTTACTCATCTTGAGTCATTATGAGTGGTGTGCGAGCTGCATTTACTAGTGGACTTGTCCCAACAACTGCCTTTTATCTTTCACTAAAGACTAGTAATTTAATTTTTGATTGTAATTCCTGACAAACACCTTTCTTCTTTCTACAACATCACACCAACTAATTTGGCATGGGTGTTGCTATTACAAACATAACCCATGCTACAAATTTCATCACGCTCATTTTGGAAACAAGAGACCCAATTTTAAAGGAGGTGTTGCTTGAGAACACATACTCTTAATTCCTGTGTGTGTTGGCCATATTCCCCTCTTGCCTAAAATTTGAGCTCAGGGTCTTTCAAGCAATATTCTGTGGAACCCATGAGAAATTGATGAGGTTTGGTGAGAGATTATAGGGGGGAAAAAAGAAAGGGAGTGGGAGAGAAGAAAAAAAGAAGGAAAGAAGGAAAGAAAGAAATGAAAGAAAGGAAGGAAGGATGGGAAGGAGGGAAAGAAAGAAAGACAAAAGGAAAA
This sequence comes from Thermophis baileyi, assembly GCA_003457575.1. Lineage (NCBI taxonomy): Eukaryota > Metazoa > Chordata > Lepidosauria > Squamata > Dipsadidae > Thermophis > Thermophis baileyi. Next base: position 109,280 of record QLTV01001454.1, on the reverse strand, counting down.
AGGAAGGAGGGAGGGAGGGAAGGGAAGGAAAGGAAGAAAGAGAAAGAAAGAAAAAGAAAGAGAGAGAGAAGAGAGAGAGAAAGATAGACAGAAAGGAAGGAAGGAGGAAAGGGAGAGAAGGGAAGGGAAGGGAAAAAAAGAGAGAGAAAGACAGGAAGGAAGGAAGGAAGGAAGGAAGGAAGGAGGGAAGGAAGGAAGAAGGGAAGGAAGAAGGGAGGAAAGGAAAGGAAAGGAAAGGAAAGGAAAGGAAAGGAAAGGAATACAACAACAAACAAACAACAACAGAATAACAGAGTTGGAAGGGACCTTGGAGGTCTTCTAGTCCAATCCCCTGCTCAAGCAGGAGACCCTACCATTTCAGACAAGTGACTGTCCAGTCTCTTCTTAAAAACCTCCAGTGATGAAGCACCCACAACTTCTGGAGGCAAGTTGTTCCACTGATTAATTGTCCTCACTGTTAGAAAGTTTCTCCTTAGTTCCAGGTTGCTTCTCTCCTTGATTAGTTTCCATCCATTGCTTCTTGTCCTGCCTTCTGATGCTTTGGAAAATAAATTGAACCCCTCTTCTTTGTGGCAGCCCCTCAAATACTGGAAGACTGCTATCATGTCCTCCCCCTAGCCCTTCTTTTCTCTAGACTGGCCATACCCAATTCCTGCAACCGTTCTTCAAATATTTCTTGGGGAGAAATATTTGGCAGATGTGTTCTTGTCCTTCTTTTCTCCTTTTCCCTGGTGAGCCACCTGTGAGTTTCCTGCAAAGGACATGCTTTATGGCAGCTTAAGGCAGGCCTTGACCATCTCACCTGATGGGCTGAAGAGATGAATGGAGGCTTATCTCAGCTGCACACAGTAACCTTTGCCGTCCCCTGGCCTGACCTCCTTCTGCACTCATTTATGAAAACGATTCATCTTTCAAGCGTTTCCCTCCATGGCCCGAGGCAGTAGATCTTTCAATGCTGGACTTGTGGGGGCCGTGGTTGCACAAACTCCAGGCTGGAAAGTACCTGTAGGCATTTTATTCTGGATGGGAGGACCTCTCCCCCCCTCCCCACCGAGCCACTTAAAGGCAACCGGGAAGAGGCTGGTGGCAGGCCATTGTTCACAGAAAGACCAGAACTTCTGAACGTTTAAAAAAATTGCATCAGGCCAATTGAAGAGTTCCAGGTCTTTTGAGGGTGGGGGAAGTTCTTGGTGTCAATTCTTCCCCAAGATGGCAATGCGATGAATCACTCTCAGGTCAACTGTGCCGTTAAGAGATAAGCAAAGATGGTGGGTTTCAATTTCTCTTCTTTTGTTTGTAAATTAGGCAATATTTCTTCTGCATTTCTCATTTTTTTATGGGTGTGAAAAGGAGGTGGTTATCTTCTCTCTATTTTTCAGGGTTGCAAAGAAACCAAGCTCAATTCGGTGTTCCTTCCTTCCTTCCTTCCTTCCTTCCTTCCTTCCTTCCTTTCTTACTTCCTACAAACCTTCCTTCCTTCCTTCCTTCCTTCCTTCCTTCCTTCCTTCCTTCCTTCCTTCCTTCCTTCCTTCCTTCCTTCCTGAAAGAGTGCAGAGAAGAGCAACAAAGATGATTAGGGGCCTGGAGACTAAAACATATGAAAAATGGTTACAAGAACTGGGCATGGTTTGTCTAGTGAAGAAAAGGCTAGAGGTGACACGATAGCAGTCTTCCAATATTTGAGGGACTGTCATAGAGAAGAGGGGGACAACCTATTCTCCAAAGCATCTGAAGGCAGGACAAGAAGCAATGGATGGAAACTGATCAAGGAGAGATTTAACCTAAAAATAAGGAGAACTTTTCTGACAGTGAGAGCAATCAACCAATGGAACAGAAGTTGCCTTCAGAAGTTGTGGGTGCTTCATCACTGGAGGTGTTCAAAAAGAGACTGGACAGCCACTTGTGAGAAATGATATAGGGTCTCCTGCTTGAGCAGGGGGTTGGACTAGATGACCTACCAACTCTGTTATTCTTTTACTTTACTTTTTACTTTTATTTGCATTTCTATGCCGCCCAACTCCCTAGGGACTCTATTCTATGTCTTCCTTCCTTTTCTCCCCCT
>QLTV01001454.1:64226-76841 GCA_003457575.1 Thermophis baileyi | reverse complement strand
GGAACTACACCGCCTTCGATCTGACCTAAGTGTCGCACACAAAATTATCTGCTACAATGTCCTACCTGTCAATGACTACTTCAGCTTCAATCGCAACAATACATGAGCTCACAATAGATACAAACTTAACATAAACCGCTGCAAACTTGATTGCAAAAAATTCGACTTCAGCAACAGAGTTGTCAATGCCTGGAATACATTACCTGACTCTGTAGTTTCTTCCCCAAACCCCCAAAACTTTAACCTTAGACTGTCTACCGTTGACTTCACCCCATTCCTAAGAGGTCTGTAAGGGGCGTGCATAAGCGCACAATCGTGCCTACCATCCCTGTCCTAATGTCCCCATGTATTCGTAAAATATCATGTACTCATAACCATGCTTATACATCTTATATATTCACAATCATGTTTATACTTTGTCTGTAATCATATACACGCTTGACAAAATAAATAAATAAAATAAAATAAATAAAATAGATGAATGGGACTAAGCTTGTCATGAGACCCTCCTAATGAGCTGAACCTTTCTCTCTCCCAAAGTCTACTTAATTCTAATGGTGTAGGACACAGGTGTCAAACTTGCCACGTCACGTTGCCGTCATGTGGTGTTTCGTGGCGTTTCCCCCCTCCATGGAGCTGGGATGGGTGTGGCTTGCGCGTGACGCATCCAGCCCGCAGGCCACCAGTTTGACATCCCTGGTGTAGGAGAAGAAGTGGCAGAGTTTGGGGGCGGGGTTAAAAGAGGAATCGGCCTAGAACAGTGATGGCGAACCTTTCTTGGCTCGCATGCCAAAAGGGTGTGTGTGTGCGCGTGCATGCCCACACCCATGCCCTCCCCCATGCATGCACACAACCCCCGCGCTGCCCCACGTGCATGCGCACAACCCCCCCTGCACTGCCCCCCTGCGCACTCACTGAAGCCTCCGGACTCCTGAAGCCTGGGGACGGCAAAAAATGGCCCAACGGACCAACAGGAAGTTCATTTCCGAACTTCTGTTTGGCCCGTTAGGCCATTTTTTGCCATCTCCAGGGTTCAGGGAAGCCTCCTGAAGCCTGGGGAGAGCGAAAACGGCTGAAAAGAAGGCTGAAAATCAGCTGGCCAACGCCTCGCGTGCCCTCAGATATGGCTCTGCGTGCCACTTGTGGCATGCGTGCCATAGGTTCACCATCACCGGCCTAGAATCCCTACATAGTCACAAGGGAACTAAGTCCAACTAACTTTGAGTGCCGTTGGCACTTATCTAATTCTAACTAGGTGCTCAGAGGTAGTATTCTACCGGTTCAGACCGGTTTGGGTGAACTAGTAGTGGCGACCATAGTGACGATCTGTGGGCCAACCCGCCCCGGCGCTATGCCATCTTATTTCTGCATGTTTTGAAGCCGCACACATGTGTTCGAGCCGCGCGTGCGAGCAAAGCACATGCACTCACAGTTGCGAACCGGTAGGGAAGGTAAGTGAATACCACCTCTGCAGGTGCTGACCGTTAGTTGAGAAGATTACTATGCATAGACTTTTAACTTAGTTTAATTTAACTGAATTGAATTGAATTGAATCAGTTTACTTGAATGTTCCCTGTGGATCTGGTCTTTCCGGCCTGACAGATGGCCATCAGCGCTGATATGTAACTATCTCTACTGATTAAAAAACAGCCCAGCGTCTTTCAGGATCGTCTACCACCAGATCAGCTTAAGGGAAGAACGGGCAGCTTATAAGGAGGGTTTAGAAAGCAATTTCTTACTTACTACATCTTAGTAGTGTAGTGTAGTGTAGTGTTAGTAGTGTTCAGTGTTTCTCAACCTTGGCAACTTGATGATGTGAAGACTTCAACTCCAGAGGTGGTATTCACTTACTTGTCCTACCGGTTCGCAAATGTGAGTATGCGCACACACACGCTCGCTTCGGTCATGCACGCGCCTTCCGTGCATGCGCGCGTGCCTTCCAAACATGTCCACGGCCTTCTGTGCATGCACTTTGCTCTTGCGCGTGGCTTGCACATATGTGCGCGGCTTCAAAATGTGCCTAAATAGGACGGCATAGTACCGGGCGGGTAGGTGGGCCGGGCCCACCCACAGATCGCCACTACCGGTTCGCCTGAACCGGTCCGAACCGGCTGAATACCACCTCTGTTCAACTCCCAGCAAGCCTGGCTGGAGAATTCTAGGAATTGAAGCTCACACATCTTAAAAGTTGCCAAGGTTAAGAAACACTTTGAAATAATAGAAAATACTCGTAGCTTAGGTTTTAGATTTTAGCCGTGGTTTGCTCTCCATGCTTGTTTCAATTTAGTTTCGGAACGTTTCGTTACCAGACTAAGTAACATCATCAGCAGGGTTTTCTTGTCCTATTTCTCCTTAGCTTATAAATGTCTGGAGATAGAATAGGACAAGAAACTTCTGCTGATGATGTTACCTAGTCTGGTAACGAAACATTCAGAAGCTAAATTGAAACAAGCTTGGAATTAAGAAACACTGTTTTGGTTTCATGCTTGCTCCATAATTTATGCACTCAACAGCGTGATGGAATCAGAGGAGAAAATTATAGTGGACTAAATGAACCTTGAATGTAAATAGGATTTGATGCCAAATCTTCATTACTCCTGATCCGATAATTTATATATACAGATAGTCCCTGACTTACGACCACAATTGAGCCCAAAATTTCTGCTGTTAACCTTTGTTAAATGAGTTTTGCTCCATTTTATGACCTTTCTTGGCCCAGTCGTTAAGTGAATCGCGGCAGTGGATAAGTTAGCAACCCGGTTGCTAAGTGAATCTGGTTCCCCATTGACTTTGCTCGTGAGAAGGTCGCAAAAGGGGGAATCACATGACCTTGGGACACAGCAACAGTCATAACTATGAACCCCCTTTGCCAAACATCTCCATTTTGATCGCAGGATTATGGAGATGCGGCAAAGGACGCAACTGCGAAAAATGGTCACGAGTCATATTTTTCAGTGCCATTATAACTTTGAATGGTGTAGATCAGGGGTGTCAAATTTGATTTCATTGAGGGCTGCATCAGGGTTGTGTTTGACCTCGGGGGCCCCGGGGGGGGGGAAGCGTGGCCAGGATGGGCATGGATAGCTCGATGTCACTCATCAAGACTCCATTTTCAGCCATAACGGCCCTCCCAAACTCTGCTTTCGGCCACGACGGTCTCCTGCAGCCCTCTGCCAGTGAAAACGGAGCTCCGGTTACGGCCCAAAACGGAGCCCGGTAGGGCCGCACGCAGCCCTCCCAAGCTCCCTTTTTTGCTAGCAGAGGCACCGGGGGCCAGTCCTTCACTGTTTCCAGGGCAGGCCTGCGGGCCACATCTAAGCACCCCGCGGGCCGGATGTGGCCCACGGGCCTTGAGTTTGACACCCCTGGTATAGAGTCTCCTGCTCAAGCAGGGGTTTGGACTAGAAGATCTCCAAGGGCCCTTCCAACTCTATTATTCTATACCTCTGAAACAATGTCCCAAGGATTGTCTAGTTCTCTCTTTGCAGCTAACTAATCCTAACTGCCCAAATGGGGCTTTAAATATCAATAGACTCTAGAAAGAGTGCAGAGAAGAGCAACAAAGATGATTAGGGGACTGGAGGTTAAAACATATGAAGAACGGTTGCAGGAACTGGGTATGTCTAGTTTAATGAAAAGAAGGACTAGGGGAGACATGATAGCAGTGTTCCAATATCTCAGGGGCTGCCACAAAGAAGAGAGAGTCAAGCTATTCTACAAAGCACCCAAAGGCAGGACAAGAAGCAATGGGTGGAAACTAATCAAGGAGAGAAGCAACTTAGAACTAAGGAGAAATTTCCTGACAGTTAGAACAATTAATCAGTGGAACAACTTGCCTCCAGAAGTTGTGAATGCTCCAACATTGGAAGTTTTTAAGAAGATGTTGGATAACCATTTATCTGAAGTGGTGTAGGGTTTCCTGCCTAAGCAGGGGGTTGGACTAGAAGACCTCCAAGGTCCCTTCCAACTCTATTATTATTCTATTCTATTCAATAACATGACATGGCTTGAGATTTTGATACAGGTCGTCTGCGTAAGAGTTCAACGCCGGGTGCTTTTCCGAACGATTCGCTTTTCTAGGTGAAAAGTTACTCAGCTTATTTCGTTAGAAGCTGGTTCTTCAGCTCGGCGTTGAAAGGGAGAACATGTTGCTAGTTGCTCAGCCAAGTGAATCTCCAGCTACTTGTAAGGACTTGTTTTTCCGCCCCCCCTACCTGTTCTGCTCACCTGGTCCTGGGAGAGGTTTGCCAAGATTTCTTGCTTGCTTGCTTGGTCCCCCCGGAAAGGCCATAATTGTACACGGGAAGTGTTTCTTCAAATGTAGGTATGTTTGTACCAAAAGGCGTCAATCTGCCAGAGAGGTCATCGGATTAAGAACTCTACGCCTGACTGCTACTGCTTCTTTCTCCTTGAGGTTTTCAGGCAAGCAAGAAGATGCCCTTCCTTCATTAAAGGATGTGCTTTTTAAAAAATAAATATCCGCAGAATTGAATTCTTACTGATAGTGTTATTGCAAATATTGTTTTTCCTCCAGTGAAATGACAACAACAGGAAAAGCAATCCTTCTCTGAAAGACTACACACACACACACACACACACACACACACACACACACACACACACACACACACACACACAAATATGGTTTCACACAGCACAGGTAGTCCTCGAACTTACGACCACAATTGAGCCGAACATTTCTGCTGCTAAGGGAGACATTTGTTCAGTGAGTTTTGCCCCGTGTTGCGACCTGTCTTGCCACCGTTGTTAAGTGAATCGCTGCAGGGGTTAAGTTAGTAGCACGGTCGTTAAACGAATCTGGCTTCCCCGTTGACTTTGCTTTGCCAGAAAGTTGCAAAAGGGGTTCACGTGACCCCTGGGACACTGCCACTGTCATAAATGTGAGTCGGTGGCCAAGCGTCTGAATTTTGATGATGTGACGACCATGGGCATGCTGCAACGGTCGTAAGGGTGAAAAACGTTCATAAGTCACTTTTTTTGTGCCGTTGTAACTTTGAACGGTCACTAGATGAACAGTTGTAAGTCAAGGACCCTTGCTTGTTACAGGTTGTCCTCGACTTACAAACTTACAGTTTGCAGGAGTATGAATGGATTTTCAAAAATTGCGGACTACAGGAACCATGTGCGCTTCAGTGTGAGATGCAGGCAGCACAGACTCCTCCCCATCAGCCTGCGCCTGTGGTTCAACGGTGAAGGGTCACAGGGCAGAAAAACATTCTGCAGAAAGCACAGCTCCACAACACAGTCCTTTCAGCAGTTCCAAGAAGGCTCCACATCCATTTGCACCACTCAGGTGACCCTGAGGACACAGATAGCACTAGCACTTAGACTTATATACCGCTTTACAGTGCTTTACAGCACTCTCTAAGCGGTTCACAGAGTCAGCATATTGCCCCCAACAATCTGGGTCCTCATTTTACCCACCTCAGAAGGATGGAAGGCTGAGTCAACCTTGAGCCGGTGAGATTTGAACCGCTGAACTGCTGAACTGCTGAAGTAGCCTGCAGTACTGCACTCTAACCACTGCGCCACCTCGGCTCTAGATAAACCTCCAGGTGGCCTCAATGACTCTCTAAAAAGAATGCAAATGACCAGCTGTCTGCAAGGAGTATAAATCCTTCCATTCCCCACTATCCAGTCAAGAGCTGAAGAAGCTTCTTGGATGAGAAGCGAAACGTCTTCAAAGAAAAAACAAGAAAGTCCAGTTGCCTCCTGAAAAAAGCACCTTTGGGATGTCCTATTGGGAAGATGTCCCAGGCAGACCCGATCCTGATTCTGAATAATTGATGGGAGGATCTACACAGAAAGAACATCAATGAAAAAAAATATATCTAAGCTGAGACCAAAAAGCAACGTGGTGTCTTAGATGGCAACACTTTAAGGCTACAACTCAAGAGCGCTCTTCTCTCCCTCTCTCCCTCTCTCTCTCGCTCTCTCTCTCTCTCTCTCTCGCGCTCTCTCTCTCCCCCCTCCCTCCCTCCCTCCCCCCCTCTTTCTCATTAGGTCACACTGGTAGGGATGGCCAGTTGGGTGGGTTTCACATGATTTTGAATGACTGTACCAGGATTCTTTATGAATTAGACTTGATGGGACTTGTAGTCTTCAATTCCCAGATGTCACTAAATCGCCTCAGGCTCCTGCAGCGCTTGTGAGAAGATATGCATTGGATTGAATTACAAAGCTGTGATTGTACTATGTATGCAACCAGGTCAGGAAGAGATTGTGCCAATCCATTTGCACAATCAGCTGAGATTTAATTAAAGCTGACCTTAGATAGGTTTCGTAGCCGAGCTAGTACCGTAAAGCTAGCTTTTTGGTAGGTTTATCATGCAACAGCAATAGCACGTGGACTTATATACCACTTCACAGTGCTTTTACAGCCCTCTCTAAGCAGTTTACAGAGTCAGCATCTTGCCCCCAACAATCTGGGTCCTCATTTTACTGACCTTGGAAGGACTAAACTTGCACGTGCCACCTCCGCGCATGCGCCCTGCCTCGAAAATGTGGCTAAATAGGACGGCATTATGTCCGGGCGGGGGGCCCACCTGCAGTCGCCGCTACCGGTTCACCCAAACTGGTCCGAACTGGCAGAATACCACCTCTGGATGGGAAGCTGAGTCAACCTTGAGCCTGGTGAGATTTGAACTGTCAAACTGCTGGTAGCCAGCAATCAGGAGAAGTAGCCTGCTGTACTGCATTCTAACCACTGCGCCACCGCAGCTCTATTAATAAATTGTGTGTAGCCAGACAATGTTAGTAGTCTTGTGTCTATGACAATATGCCACAGCCAACTCGCCATGGCCAACTTGCCACAACCAACTTGCCATGGCTAACTTGCTGTGGCCAACTCAGTGCGGGACAACTCACCACAGCCAACTCACCACAGGACAACTCGCTGCAGAACAAGAGTTACCCTAATATGGAAGAAGTAGTGGAATAGAATCATTAAAGAAAGGATGCAAAAGGAGGCACAGAATGAAATGTGAATGGCAAAAATAAAAACATTTTTAAAATTTATTTTAAATAATTAAGTAGAATTGTTAAATTGTCCTGCAGCAAATTGTGCCACGGCGAGTTGGCCATGGTGAGTTTTCCTGCAGAGAGTTGGCCATAGTGACTTGGCCATGGCAAGTTGGTTGTGGCAAGTTGGACGTGGCAAGTTGGCAACAGCGAGTTGACTGTGGAAAGTTGTCCCATTCCGGTCTCTCTCTTCCCTTAGTTCTTCAGCTGGAATTCAATCAGCAGTGGGTTGCTCCTGGTTCGGCCCGGTTCTATGAACCGGTAGCGGTGGTGGGAGGCTCCACCCACCCACCTGGGACACTTCTGCGCATGTGCAAAAGCATCATGCGCACTCACGAGCGAACCGGTAGCGACGGGGTTTAGAACCCACTACTGAATTCAATGTATGTTTTAAGCAGACTGAAAGTTGGCTTAGATACCTGGTAGAAGCCACCATCATACTGTGTCAATCATGATATCAATCATCAGGAAATTGACAAGGCTTAGGTAATGAAGTGGGTAGGTTTTCTTAACTATGCTTCTGACTCTCCGTGGATTAGATCCAGGTCCTTCCTGGCTCCTGCTTAGGACAGGGTTGTGTGACTGGCTTTAATTGTGGGTTGTGCTTAGGACAGGTGATGAGGCTTTGGTGTGCTCTGAACTTGGCTGTTTTCTTGCAGACATATCATATCAGGCCCAAGGAACCAAGAACAACACAAGGAGTTACTTCAGAATAGTCTCTTTATTGTTGCTCGCCTGTAGACCGGAATCTTGCTGGACTAAAGCCAGCAGAAGATCACAAATGGTGATGTCACAGTTAACCATTGTGTGGGATTTGCCTAACGACAGCAATTGGGACTGCTGGAACTGCTGTCATAAGTTGGTGCAGTCGTGGGACATTGTATTTTATGACTGCATCGCTTAGTGACAGAGCACCCAATCCCAATTGCTGTTGGTAAGTGAGGATTACCTGTATATTACTAGATGTCTATGGAGATTTGAAGTCATCCAGGTCATGGTTGTCCCAAAGGTGCTTTTTTCAAGAGCTGAAGAAGCTTCTTGGATGAGAAGCGAAACCTCTTCAAAGAAAAAAAACAGAAAGTCCAATTGCCTTTTGAAAAAAGCACCTTTGTACATTACTAGCAATAGCAATAGCACTTAGACTTATATACCGCTTCACAGGGCTCTGCAGCCCTCTCTAAGCGCTTTACAGACTCAGCCTATTGCCCCCAACAATCTGGGTCCTCATTTTACCGACCTCGGAAGGATGGAAAGCCGAGTCAACCTTGAGCTGGTCAGGATCGAACTGCTAGCAGTGGGCAGAGTTAGCCTGCAATACTGCATTCTAACCATCGTGCCACCACGGCTCCTGGCACCTTAATTTAACTGGATTAATTAATTCCTAACTGAAAATCTCTATTCTCTAAGAATGAAGCAGGTGGGGAACTGGTTTTTCATTTTTTTTTTTAAAGGTTTCAGTGGCTTTGACGAGGAGAAAGAGCAAAGGGGATTTGCTGCCTCTTCAAAAGGTTTCCACTTCCTCTTTGCTTGAGCTACCAAAACCTTTAAAGCAGGTTCCCTTTTTCGTCTTGCCAAGGTGATAGCCCCAAAATCAATTGGTGTGGTAAGAAGCTTGCATCTTTGGGTACCCTGCACGGTGTCACCTTACCAAGACGGGGCGTTTGCCGGATGCTTTCCCTCTCGGCTTTGATTCTTTTGTTTTAAAGTGTAAAGGGCAAGTCAAGTGGGGTTTCGTTCCTCGAAATCTCAAAATCAAAGAGTCCGGCAGGACGAAATCGACAAATCCAAGATTCGTAACGGTGTGGGAGAATGGCCTTGGGAGCCAGGAGGAAGAGTCACAGACTACACAAGGAGTCTGAGCGCTGCAACTCAACAGAGGCGCATGGGAGTCGGTTCTTTCCCAGGGGTACCCGTGGGTTAGTAAAACATTTTGTGCAATGCAAAAGGGGTGTGTGGTTTTTCAGCACTCCGTTGTGATCACCATCTGGAATTGTTTTTGATGCGGATGTCTAGGTTTTTGCCCCATCACAAAAAAAGGGAAAGGAAGGGACGGAGGGAGGGAGGAAAGTAGGAAGGAAGGGAGAAAGTGAAAGTGGGAAGGAGGGAGGGAGGGAGGGAAGGAAGGAAGGAGGGAGGGAGGGAGGAAGAGAGAGTGGAAAGGAGGGAGGTAAGGCAGGAGGGAGGCAAGAAGGAAGGAAAGAGGAAGAGAGTGGGAAGGAGGGAGGGAAGGAATGAAAGAAGGCAGGAAGGGACGGAGGAAGAGAGATTGGGAAGGGAGGGAGGGAAGGAAGGGATGGAGGAAGAGAGATCGGGAAGAAGTGAGGGAGGGAGGGAGGGAGGAATGAAGGGAGGGAGGGAGGAAAGGGAGGGAGGGAGGAAGAGAGAGTGGGAAGGAGGGAGAGAGGGAGGGAGGGAGGAAAGAAAGGAGGAAGAAAAAGTGGGAGGAAGGAAGGAAGGAAATGGGAGAGGAAAGGAGAGAAGAGGAGAGGAGAGGTGTTGTAAAAAAGCATGCTGTATATACGAGCACATTTGTGCTTACTTGCATGAAAATCGAGGTTGGGTATTTTTCAAGTTGAGTCAAGGTGTGTTAGGTGCCACTACCAAGATGGGCCGAGATATTATTTAGGGGTAATATATCTGCATGCTATAGAAATTCAAACGATCATTGCAAAAATAAAGAAAAGCTACTCCAAATTAGAAACCTGTTGGAAGGAGTTACGGTCTAATGAAACGGTAAGAGTGGAATTTCCCATCCTTCATTAACTCCTGGGTGGTAGGAAAAAATGCAACAGCATTCCAAGAACAGCTTAATATTTATGATCGTGCAAAATTGACATTACGGGGAATTCAAACGGGAAAATATCAGAGCCACTTTTGGCTAGAGCACTTGGATGGAACGTGGAGTATACTGGCAGTCATCGACTTACAACGATTTGTTTAGTGACCTTTCAAAGTTACAGAAGCACTAAAAAAAAAAAAAAAGCATCTTGCTCCCAGTTCCCACCCTTATGACTGTCAGAGTGCACCCATAGTCACGTGATCAAAATTTGGGCGCTTGGAAACCAACATGAATGTATGATGGTTTGCAGCATTCAGGGCAGAGGTGGGTTCCTACCGGTTCTCTCCGGTTCTTTAGAACCGTTAGTAACTCGGTGAGGACGTCACGGAGCCAGTTCTGTCGGTGTCTCTGTGGGTGCCGCCATCTTGGATTTTGCTTCTGCGCATGCGCAGAAGCTAATTTTTGATTGCTGCGTGCACGGCGCGACCCTGAGCGAACCGGCAGCAAAAGGATCTAGAACCCACCCCTGGTTCAGGGGGTCATCTTCTTTGAGTTGTTCTCTGCTCTGGGTGGTGTCAGCTTTGATGGTGTCCAGCCGCCTTGTTCTTTGGTGGCCTGGTTTCCTTTTACTGGTAAACCTTCCCTTTCTCCAGTGATTTCCCCAGCATGACATGGCCAAAATAAGTAAGACACAGTTGTGTGATTCCCCCCCACCCCTTCAGTGACATGTCTGGTGTTATGCGCTCCAGTACTTGACTTACCCAGGAATTGGGTATGTCTACTTTAATGAAAAGAAGAACTATGAAGTCAATAAAAGTTGAAATATTAAAAAAGGGCAAGAGATGATGGATAGATATAGAATACTTCTTAATATGGCAATTGCTTCAGTAAGGGTTAGAAAATAGAGATGGAAAGTAGAAATTGGGCAAATAGTATTATGTATACTGATACATAATAGAATACATTATAATTACTATGTATACATAAATGTTAAAAGTTGAAAGATTACCATCATGTATACCTAAACAGTATTATTATTGTTGTTATTAGTATTGTGTATAAAGTACATTGATCCAGACAATACACTGTTCACTAAGCACTTATGGATGTTAAAGAAAAAACTATAAAGAAAATTATAAAAGAAAAGAAAAAAGAAAAAAGAAAAGAAGAAGTCGATGTGATATGATATAGCAGTGTTCCAATATCTGAAGGGTTGCCACAAAGAAGAGGGGGTCAAGCTATTCTCCAAAGCACCAGAAGGCAGGACAGGAAGCAATGGATGGAAACTAATCAAGGAGAGAAGCAACCTAGAACTATGCAGAAATTTCCTGACTGTGAGAACAATTAACCAGTGGAACTACTTGCCTCCAGAAGTTGTGGGTGCTCCAACACTGGAAGTTTTTAAGAAGAGATTGGACAATATTTATCTGAAATGGTGTAGGGTTTCTTGCCGGAACAAGAGTTTGGAGCAGGGGACTGGAGGCTAAGACATATGAAGAACGGTTGCTGGAATTGAGTATGTCTAGTTTAATGAAAAGAAGGACTAGGGGAGACATGATAGCAGTGTTCCAATATCTCAGGGGTTGCCACGAAGAAGAGGGAGTCAAACTATTCTCCAAAGCACCTGAGGGTGGAACAAGAAGCAATGGGTGGAATCTAATCAAGGAGAGAAGCAACTTAGAACTAAGGAGAAATTTTCTAACAGTTAGAACAATTAATCAGTGGAACAGCTTGCCTTCAGAAGACCACAGGATGTTGCAAACTGGCGTAAATGGGGGCTTGTTGTCGAGTGCCTGAAATTTGGTCACGTGACTATGGGGGAAAGACACAGGAACACAATTAGAACTTTGGAACTGGGTCATAAATTTTGGAGCGATTTCATCATAACTCTGAACGGTTGGTTGGTCACCGGTCATAAGTGAAGGAATACTCGTATTGACCTAACGATTCCTAATTCGGATGGATTATTTTATCAAAAGAGAGAAGGATGTCATCCCATAGTCCTCCCCACCCCTCAAAAAAACCCAACAATATCCAAGAGCAGAAGATGGTTTAGATCAGGGTTGTCCAACCTTGGCAACTTTAAGACCTGTGGACTTCAACTCTCAGAATTCCCCAGCCAGCCATGCTACCTGAGGAATTCTGCAAGTTGAAGTCCAGAGGTCTTAAAGTTGCCAAGGTTGTATGCCTCTTAGATTCTTTTACAATAAGAAGAAGAACCAAAACTTCCAAAGACCACCCAAAAAATGAGCTTACTTGATGCAGTAAATCATGGTAATGACTTTACCAGATGAAGATATTCCTCCCCACACCCCTCTCCTCAGAGCTTTTCATCCAGGAAGATTTATGAAAAAGTTACTTAGAAACACCTGGCTGGAGTTTGGAAAAAAAAAAAAAGCAAAAAGCAAAATAACAACAATCCAAAATTCCCAATCCATCATCATGGCCTCTTTTGCCTGCAAGCACTCCTGTCTTACTCAGTGAATGGCAACGTGTTGGGAGAAAAAGGTGTCTTCACACCACTGAACTATTTTGCTCCAGGGAAGACAGGGGCTTCCCTCACTTTGCCCCACCCCCCCAACCCCCCTCTCCTTTCAGGATCCTGGAGGGTCTTTTTCATGGTGACAGCAGCATTGAGGAAACTGTGCAATATCTTCTTCAGCTTAAGTAATCTAGGAAAAAGTCCTACATTGGACTTTTAGATAGGATGGATGGATGGATGGATGGATGGATGGATGGATGGATGGACGGATGGACGGACAGATGGATGGATGGATGGATGGAGGGACAGATGG
>QLTV01001454.1:34524-59519 GCA_003457575.1 Thermophis baileyi | reverse complement strand
CGGAAGAGAAGGGGAAGAGAGGGGAGGCAGACGGGAAGGAGGAGGAGGAAGAGAGGGAGAAGAGGAAGAGGAGGGGAAGAGGAGGCCGAGGGGGAGGGGGAGGGGGAGGAGGAGGAAGGAGGAGGAGGGGAAGGAGAAAAGCGAAGGTTGAATTGTTGTGCATTTACCTCTCCTCCTATTCTCTTTTTTTTTAACTCAAAATTTTTATTAGTTTATCCAAATATAATATAAAATACAAAAAGAAAACAATGTGAGAATAAGGGAGGGAAAAGGGAAGAGAAAAGTGTAGGGAAAAAAGAAAGAGAAAGCATTAATTTCCATCGCCTTTCGGTGCAGTAGAATAAGATAATAGCATCAAACCTCATCTTTTTACTTTGATGTAATAATATAAAGCAGCCATTTCCATAACAACAAACCTGTTTAATGGGCAAAACCCAGAATCAAAGTTTCATGATTTTCCCACCTCGAGCACAAAGTCCAGAAGCGGTTTCCAAGTAGAAACAAAAGTCATTTGTATTTTTTTCTTTGATCAAAGCAGTCGATTTGGCCATCTCTGCTTACCCCATCAAGTTTTGCAGCCGTTCATCCATTGTGGGAATCAAAGTGTCCTTCCATTTTTGGGCATAAATTAATTTTGCTGCCGTCGACATATATAACATCAAAGTCCCCTTTTTGTTTCCAAATCTTTTCCCATCAAACCCAAAAGAAAACTCTCTGGTTTTATCTTTATTTTCACTTTAAGAATCTTCTGTATTAAGGTGTGATATTTATTACCACGAAGAACTACGGTATTCAATATTTTTTTAGCTTTGTGACATGTCCACCATAAATGATAAAACGTCCCTTCTTTACCTTCGCATTTCCAACGTGCATTTGAGATACCTTTATATATTCTTGACAACTTGTCCGGTGTTAAATACCAACGATACACCATCTTACAAAAACATATCTCTCCCCATATTCTCTGCAATTGTCTCTCATTCCGGCCTCAGCCAAGTAATTTAAGCCCTCAAGCCATATTAGAGAAGGGCAAGATCTAATTGGACCAAAGATTCCACCGCTTCCTTACTTCTAATTTGCCGTAATAAGGTTTTCTTCGGAGAGGTCAGTAGCCGGTGGTCATCTTGGCCCCAAACCTGAGTAACTGTCAACAAGGAGAGAACAAGGAGTCCATTGGGGTCGTGGTGGGAACAGCTAAATGAATGCCAGTAATTGATGTAGTGACAGCTGTGTCCTGCAGGAGACAAGAGGAGGGCAGACGCAACGAAAGATATGGTGCCATGACGCAAACAATGCTTTGGTCCAGCAGAATGAAAGGAGGACAAAGGGTAGTAAGCAGAATTGCTCACTGCTATTTACATACAGCTTGCACTTTGGAGTAGGTGGACTCTCTGGTGAGGATTCAAATGCTATTTCAAAATTCATCATTTGGAAATATATCTCTATCTCTATCTCTGTCTCTATCTCTATCTCTATCTCTGTCTCTATCTATATCTCTATCTCTATCTCTATCTCTATCTCTCTCTCTCTCTCTCTCTCTCTCTCTCTCTATCTATCTATCTATCTCTACTGTCTCTCTCTCTCTCTCTCTCGATCTATTGATCTATCTATAGCTACCTATCCCTACCTATCCCTCTCTCTCTCTCTCTCTCTCTCTCTCTCTCTCTCTCATATATCTAATATATATTATATCTAATGTTGTATCCAATATTTTATGATGAATGTATTTTACAATGACTATATTAATGATATCACAATTGCTGTATGTACATTAAAGCTTACGCACCGGAAACAAATTCCTTGTGTGTCTAATCACACTTGGCCAATAAAGAATTCTATTGTATTCCATTCCATTCCATTCCATTCCATTCCATTCCATTCCGTGCCGTGCCGTGCCGTGCCGTGCCGTGCCGTGCCGTGCCGTGCCGTGCCGTGCCGTTCCGTTCCATTCCATTCCATTCCATTCCATTCCATTCCATTCCATTCCATTCCATTCCATTCCATTCTATTCTATTCTATTCTATTCTATTCTATTCTATTCTATTCTATTCTATTCTATTCTATTCTATTCTATTCTATTCCACCTAATCTTACCTTACCTTAAGCAAGGTAGCTAGAAAAGGAAAAAAAGGAAAGAATGCAGGTAGTCCTTGATTTACAACAGTTCATTTAGTGACCGAAATTACAATGGCATGAAAAATGTGACATGACTATTTTTCACACTTAGGACCGTTGAAGCATCCCCAGGGTCATGTGATCAAAATTCGGATGCTTCACAACTGACTCATATTTATGACGGTCGCAGTGTCCCGGGGCCATGTGATCCCCTTTTGCGACCTTCTGGCAAGCAAAGTCCATGGGGAAGCCAGATTCATTTAACAACCGTGTTACTAATTGAACAACTGCAGTGATTCATTTAACAAATGTGGCAAGAAAAGTTGTAAAATGGGACAAAACTCACTTAACAAATTTCTCCATTAGCAATATAAATCCTGGGCTCAATTGTGGTCATAAGTCGAGGACTATCTGTATATAGCCCCAAAGTTGCCATCTTCCCTCCCCCTCTGTTGAAAGAGGGCTGTTCAGTCTTAATGCGAAAAAGAAATATATAAAAAAGTGGTTCCCCTCTTCATCACAAATATATAAACAATTGTAGCAACGTATTACCTGATTACCTTCTCTTAAAATATAACAAATGATTGCTTCTTTCCATATTTCATCTGTTGTCTAAAGAACAAAGTGCATAAAGCCTTGTTATTTCAGTGCATTAGCAAAAGCCCATTAATATATAAATAAATAATATGTCTAACTTTCATCAAATAAACCAACTTTATATCCCTTGCTTTACTTGATCTGTAGTCCCTTCAAATAATGTTGCAGAACCGTGATGACGAACCTATGGCACACGTGCCACAGGTGGCACGCAGAGCCCTCTCTGCGGGCACACGAACTGTCGCCCAGCTCAGCTCCACTGCGCATGCGCGTGCGCCTCCCGCCAGCTACCTGATTTTTGGGTCTCTGCTGCACATGCCGTGCATGCGCAGGAGGACCATGGGGGGGGGTGCGGCGCTCCCCCCATGCTCCGTTTTTGGTCCCAGGAGGCTTCAGGGAGGCCTGTTGGGCCCAAAATGGGGTGGGGGGGTGAGTGGGATTCAGCCAGATGCTAATTTTACATCTGGTTCGCCGAACCGGTAGTTGCAAGGACTGGCTGGCCCTGCCCACCCCACCCCTCCCCTCCCAGGAGTCTCCACGCGGCCCGTTTTGGATGCCAGGTAAGTGCAGGGCCCGCACGGAGGTTCTGGGAGGGCAAAAAACGGGCCTCCCGGAAGTTCTGGAAGTCCAGAAACGGGCCTGTTTCCGGCCTCCGGAGCCCAGGGAGGCCATTTTCGCCCTCCCAGAGGCTCGAGGAAAGCCTCCGGAGCCTGGGGAGGGCAAAAATGCCCCCCTCCCGCCATGGTGCAGGAGGCCGAGTAGGCCACGCCCACTGTTAGAGAGTGGGAATGACCACAGGAGACTGACTTCAGAACAGCTCTTTTTATTAGCTCAACTCAAGACAACCAGCAAAGCACGGTCTGACAGCTAGCTCTTTTATAGAGGGC
Organism: Thermophis baileyi; assembly: GCA_003457575.1. NCBI lineage: Eukaryota > Metazoa > Chordata > Lepidosauria > Squamata > Dipsadidae > Thermophis > Thermophis baileyi. The sequence goes on along the minus strand of QLTV01001454.1, from coordinate 55,920 downwards.
TGTCAGACACAACAACCAATAGCGTTTGAGCAATCAAACCCTGGACCTGAGTGAAAACATATAGTTCAGTTACAGTTCAACTGAAACATAGCAAATCAGGGTTCATTCAGAGTTCAGCTAAGCATAACAATTTAGAGTTCATTTAGAGGTCAGTCAGAACACAACACCCACCATGGCCACTCCCACCCAGAAACTGGGCAGAGAACCGGTTGCTAAAAATTTTGCATGGGGGGAGTGAGGGGGGGAGGTCGTGCACGCACGCACAGGGGTGCGGGGCACATTGCATTATAGGTGTGGGCACGCATGTGCGCATGACTTCGGCACGCGAGGACAAAAAGGTTAGCCATCACTGTTGTAGAACTTGGTTTCTTTTTATGTATTTGCAATGGTTGCAAAATCCCAGGGTCATGTGATCACCATCTGCAACCTTCCTAGTCCACTTCTGACAAGCAAAGTCAATTGAAGAAGCTGGATTCGCTTAATAACTGCATGGTTCACTTAACCATTGCAGTGATTCATTTAACAACCATGGCAAGAAAGCTCATAAAATTGCCATGACTCACTTTTACAACATCCTTGTTTAGTAATGGACATCCCATTCTCTTTTGAGGTGTGTGGAGAAAAATATGGACAAAGCAAGGTTTTACACCTGGGCAGGAAAAACCAAAGGTACAAGTACAGACTAGGGGAAACCTGGCTCAAAAACAGTAACTGTGAGAGGGACCTTGGAGTCCTAGTGGACGATCACTTGAATATGAGCCAGCAGTGTGTGGCAGCAGCCAAAAAAGCTAATACAATCCTTGTATAAAGAGAGGCATAGAATCAAAATCACATCAGAGGTGGGTTCCTCCCGGTTCGGACCGGTTCTATAGAACTGGTAGTAACTTGGTGGCCTGGGTCGCTAGACCCGGCAGCGACCCAGGCCTGCCACGCCCCCGAACCAGTTCTTTTGGTGGCACCATAGGCGCCGCCATTTTGTTTTTTGCTTCTGCGCATGCACAGCTTTTTTTAAGCACTGCGCATGTGTGAAGCGCGCCCCTGCCCGCGCAGCGCGGCACTGAGCGAACCGGCAGTGAAGAAAAGAACATACCCCTGAATCACATGAAGTATTAGTACTGCTTTATAAAGCCTTGGTAAGGCCACACCTGGAATACTGCATCCAGTTTTGGTCGCCACATTACAAAAAGGATGTTGAGATTTTGGAAAAAGTTCAAAGAAGAGCAACTAAGATGATTAAAGGCCTGGAGACTAAACTATATGAAGAACAGTTGCAGGATTTGGGTTTGGCTAGTCTAGAGAAAAGAAGGACTGGAGGGGGGGGGGACAGGAGAGCAGTATTCCAGTATTTGAGAGGCTGCCACAAAGAGGAGGGAGTCAAATTATTTCTCAGGGTTCTAAATAGCATCCAAAACTAAATCAGAATCCAAGGCAAATTGTTCCTCAAAGTTCAAATTTATTAACAGAGCCATGTTGGCACATCTGGGAGAAACCCGAGTCTGAAGCTCCAAGGTTTCTCCACCCAGCTGAAAGTTCAAGCCCTTGTCCGCACCCAGTTGAAAGTTCAAGCCCTTGTCCCCACACCAAGTCCATCACGTCGACCAATCTTCAACTGCCAACTTGGCAGCATCCACCCATCTCTTTCCGTGCAGGTGCAGGAGTGCGAAAACAAAGGATGACCTTTACTATCTAGAAGGAATTTGTTATGGCTACATACAGACAGCCCTCATGCAATTCCCCCTCCCAAATTCCCACAGCAAATAATACATATTAAAATAGTATAAAGTGTGGCAGGCCAAAGACCCCAACTAAAATAGCTTCGGCCTGACATTATTCTCCAAAACACCTGAAGGCAGGAGAAGAAGCAACGGATGGAAACGAATCAAGGAGAGAAGCAACCTGGAACTAAGGAGAAACTTCCTAACTATGAGGACAATTAACCAGTGGAACAACTTGCCTCCAGAAGTTGTGGGTGCTTCATCACTGGAGGTTTTTAAGAAGAGACTGGACAGTCACTTGTCTGAAATGGTACAGGATCTCCTGCTTGAGGAGGGGGCAGGACTAGAAGACCTCCAAGATCAGAGGTGGTATTCAGCCGGTTCAGTCCGGTTCGCCCGAACCGGTAATGGAAATCGCGGGTGGCTCCGCCCACCCACCCCGGCTCTATGCTATCCTATTTGTGCACGTTTTTGAGGCCGTGCGCATGCACGGAAGGCTTGCATGCGAGTAAAGCACATGCGCGGGTGGCCGCACGCATGCGCGCGCGTTCACATTTGCGAACCAGTAGGGAAAGTAAGTGAAAACCACCCCTGTCCAAGATCCTTTCCAGGTCTGTTCTGAGGTCATAAGTCGAGGACTACCTGAATGCTGCAATGGTAGAAAATGGAGTGTTGTGTAATGGGGCCTGTTGGAGTATAAATCATGGTAAATATTTCAGTAATATTCTCCCAAGGAGCAATGTCTACAGGATGATCCAAAAAATCAAGGAGGCAGCTGTGATCATGTGTTTGAAGCCCCACCCCCTTTTGACTTGACCTACCAATGGAAAGAAAGGGGTGGGACTTAAATTCTGTCGTCTTGACTTTTTAGATCCTTCCTTGTAGATATACCAGATGGTGAGGCAAAAAAAAAAAAAAAAGAACAACTTTAATATTTTCCAGAAGAAATATATCTTTGGAAAATTTCCAGTTGGGTTAGTAGGACACCCATACCATTAAAAAAAAAGAGAGAGGGAGGGAGAAGAATTCAGCTGTGCTTAATATTTCTGGGAATAAGTACCCTCCAGCAAAGTCAGCTAGGACCTGGGATACTTTGAATTCTCCTCGCCAAAAAAAGATTTGAAATTCCTCTTACAAGTTGGGGTTGTTGAGCTGGCTGTTTAATAAAAATGTGAACTGATATGGGCCAGAGATGGGATTCACATAATTTACCTACCGGTTCGCCCAGCACCGAATATGTGAGCGTGTGCACGCACTCACTTCGCTCGCACGTGCCCCTTCCATGCATGCACACAGCCTTACATGCATGTGCTTTGCTCGCACGCGTGGCTCGCACGCATGCACGCGGCTTGAAAATGTGGCTGAATGGGACGGCATAGCACCGGGGTAGGTGAGCGTGCCCACCCGCAAGTTGCTACTACCGGTTCGCCCGAACCGCTCTGAACCGGCTGAATACCACCTCTGGATATGGCAAATCTAGCAAGACAGATTGATGTTGCACCAATGAAGGAGAACATTTATAGCTCAGGGTTGAAATGAAGGGTCCTTGGTGCTCTCTGAGCTTGCTTGTTTTCTTGCAGACGTTTCATTACCCAAACTAGGTAACTTCATCAGTGCTAGAAGGGAGCAAACCCCACTCCCTTCTAGCACTGGTGATGTTATCTAGTTTGGTAATGAAACGTCTTCAAGAAAACAAGCAAGCTCAGAGAGCACCAAGGACCCTTCAGATTGGTGGTTTCCTTGTGTCCACAAAGGGACAATATTTCTCTCATCCCCTCTTGTTCACATCAGTTCTTTTAACAATGCAAAAGAGTGCATTTCCAGAAGCTGTAATTGCTCCTTGATGGTGTAAATCACAGGTGTCCAACCATGGCCTCTTTAAGACTTGTGGACTTCAAGTCCCAGAATTCCCCAGGCAGCCATAGACCCCAGTGGTTTCCCCCCCCTTCTTTTGTGAGCTGCCGTAAGTCCCACCTAACCTTTGTTTAAAAGACGTGAATTAAAGTTCACTTCTGAATTTGCTCAAAGAACTCCACTGTTAAAGCTCAAACTCTGAATAAAAAAAGAGAGAGATAAGTTTTACAAGTCAGTAATTTGGGAAAGCACTTCCCCAAATCTTGGTTTGCAATTCATTTGGGACCAGGCTGAAGATCTCATCCAGGGTTTAGACCAGGGGTATCCAACCTTAGCTACTTTAAGACTTGTGGACTTCAAATCCCAGAATTCCTCAAGCAGCCATGCTGGCTAGGGAATTCTGGGAGTTGAAGTCCCCAAGTCTTGAAGTGGCCAGGGTTAGACATCCCTGATATAAACTGAAAAACTTCCCACTGTTTGAGCCTAAACATAAAGCCTGAAGAACATAGCAATGGCATAAGATGGAACATGTCTCCTCCAATTCCCAGAATAATTCCCGAAGATCTGCAGCCAAAAACCCAACTGGAGCTGGTTACGCAGCCTGATTATAATTGGACAGGTGAGCCAACTGGAATTTCTTCACCTTTTATGCACGGCAGAGTTTTGTTTGATTTCGGGTAATAATTGTCATCTCATTTCATCACGTTGAAATGCCCTTGTTTCATCATGAAGTGCCTGCAAGGAAAATAATGATGATGATAATAATAATAATGGCAATAACCAAAAGCCGGGAGAAAGAGGGAGAAACAAACATTTTCAAAATTAATTTTTTTCTGCATTGTTTCTATGCCTAAGATCAACTCGGCAGGAAAAAAAACAAAACCATCTCGGTGTTCGGTTAGAAGGCAACCCTACTGGATCCGTCTGCGAATGCAAAATGTCTCCCTTTTTTGCACCCTGATTAAGAATAATGATGAATTATGTTTTAATTAATGGCTTGATTTACAAATCCACTCTGTCTGTGCGAGATTAATCAAGTAGGGAGGCTTTGGAAGGCAAGGAAAAAAAAAAACAGAAGAGGCAGGGCTGGGCCCAACCCTTGAAGAGTGCACACACTCCCCAAATTGTCAAAACAAATGGTTCAAATCTTGTAATTAATTTACAAGCGGATTTGGGTGCCCTCCAATGAGGAATATCTGCTGTGTGTGATTCAGGGAGAAAACTACAGCAGGGAACCGAATCTAATTCGAGGGCTGAATTTGTTACCGTCCTTCTTTGATGCGGTTCAGATAAGATCAGGGGGCGGGGCTTCAGGAGTAAGCCCCACCTTCCCTCTCGTGCCCGGCCCCTTCCTTCTTCTGGACAACTTTTCTTCCCATCTGAAGCAACAATCTCAGCTTTCTTTGACCACAGTAAAGCCAAGGTTCACAAAATGTTCAACCAAAATCAACTGTTGGTGTGGCTCTCCCTGGATTTAGCAAGTCATAACTTTTCCTCCCATTTTTCTCAAGGGTTTGGGTCTGGGGGGGCATGGTCGTAATGTCTTCCCAACCGATCAGTTGAGAACGTGGTGCAGAGGCACTGCAGCTTACCTCCTTCTTGTACCTGGGGTCTCCTGTTCTTATCTTCAAGATTTTATCCTATATCTGTCTGTCTTCCATCCATCCATCCATCCATCCATCCATCCATCCATCCATCCATCCATCCATCCATCCATCCATCCATCAATCCATCCATCATCTATCATCTCTCTCTCCTCTTTCATCGATCCATCCTCTATCCATCCATTCCTCCATCTTTATTTATATAGTTGCCCATCTCAATATATGATTCTGGTTAGCTCACAAACAATGAAGAAACGATTATAAAAACACCAAAGCAATGTAACAATTTAGGAACAATAAAAACAATACACCTGCATAATAGCTATATAACAAAATGCTTAGCTGTGGTAGTCACATTGATCCATAACAATGAATACAGCTCTAAAGTGTCTCTACCACACTCCTGAGTATGCACATCCTTTAGCAAAATCATTTATTTTTTGTATTTATTTTGTTTGACAAACATGAACAAGATAGCAGGTATAGGTATAAACATAAACATAAACATAAACAAAAGAAGCAAGTACAGATAAATGGGGACAGTAAGTCAGGGACGGTAGGCACGCTGGTGCGCTTATGCACGCCCCCTTTACGGACCTCTTAGGAATGGGGTGAGGTCCACAGTAGACAGTTTGAGATTGAAGCTGTGAGGGTTTGAGGCTGTAACAACGGAGTCGGGTAGAGCATTCCAGGCATTGACCACTCTGTTGCTGAAGTCTTATTTTCTGCAATCGAGTTTGGAGCGGTTTACCTTGAGTTTGTATCCATTGTTTGCCCATGTATTATTGAGGTTGAAGCTGAAGTAGTCATTGAAAGGTAGGACGTTGTAGAAGACAATATTGTGTACTATGCTTAGGTCAGACCATAGGCGGCGTAGTTCTAGGTTGTCCAAGCCCAAAATTGCAAGCCTGGTGGCATAAGGTATTCTATTGTGAGCAGTGGAGTGGAGTACTCTTCTCGTGAAATACCTCTGGACCAGCTCAATTGTATTAATGTCCGATATACAGTGTGGGTTCCAGACAGATGAGCTGTATTCAAGAATTGGTCTGGCAAAGGTTTTCAGGACCCTGTGAAAAGCCACTGGAGTCAGGGGCTAATCTGATGTCTTGAAGGGGGATGATGGTTACATTGCTTTGGTTCCATAGGACCGGTGCCAGGAAAGAAAAAGCCTTATTCTTGGACTCCTCCAGATAAATCTCTCTAGCTGATGGGACTGAGACCATGTCCCTCTTGCTGGACCTGATGGGTAGATTAATTTATTTTATTTATATGTTTCATTTCTGGACCCCTATCTCAAAGGGGGTCTAGATGTGAATGGAGAGAGGTGGTCCCTCAAAGTTTACTTCTTCCTTTGGAACAAAATAGATTATTTTCTAGGTTGATGCAACCCTAGATATTGATTGACCCAAAGTATATTGCTAGCACCCATAGAAGAGAATATTTGTAACTTAGGGTTGAACTGTGGAGTCCTTGGTGCTCTCTGAGCTTGGCTGTTTTCTTGCGGACATCTCAATACCCAGCTAGGTAACATCATCAGTGCTAGAAAGGAGTGGGGTTTGCTTTCAGTTTATATTTGAATGGCTTATTCTGTCAGTGCTGGTGGGAGTGGTCTTGGTGGTTTCTTGATTGGACTATTGTTTACTGTTAGCTTGTTTGGCAGTTTCTTGATTGGGGTATTGTTTGCTTCTTGATTGTTGGTCTAGTGTTAACCTTGGTGTTAATCTTTGCTCATCTGGGTGTTGATTGCTGGTGAGGAGGTGTTTTGGTCTTTCTGTTTCCTTTTTGACTTTTTTTGATTATCTCTTTCGAATGGTAGGTAGTTGTTGTTTATCTCTATGTGCGTGTTGATGGCTGATTCATCTGAGTGCCAGGCTTTAGGAATTCTCTGGTGTTTTTAGACTTGGCTTGGCCTAGGATGGTCACGGTTTCCCAATTAAAACTATGGTTAGGCCTCTAAAAGCAATACTCCCTGTGCTGCCCCCATCAGAAGTTGGGCTGTCCTACTTGGCTATCACAAAAGTCTACTCCATTCTTAATAAGTCAGATTTGTGTTGCTACATCTGCCTTTGTATAAAGGAAGGGATTACTACCGTTACGTGTGGCTGTAGCAAAGTGTTAAAATGATTCAGACAGATTTAACTTAATCCTCTCCTAAAATCAAGGCAACAAAAGGTGCCAGCAAATTCTCTATTTTTAAACAAACGTGGTTTTTTTTTTAAAGACAAGATGAATCATGTTGATTAATTCTCTTTCCAGAGCAATCCGATTTTACAAAACCCGAGTAGCGCAGTGTGTGCACCAGAGTCTTTTTTTGTTTCTTGAAAACCTCTTTTTTTGCCAAGTTAACAAAGTCCAACTTGTCAGATTTAAATCGTGTGTGAAAAGATTTCTTTCTTTCTTTCCTTTTCCCCCCTTTGTTTAAAAGAGACAGATGTCACATTTCAGTTACTTGTGGCAGTTACTTTACCCGTTTCAGTAAGCCACTTTTAGAAACATATATATATATATATATTAATTTTCTAAAGTATCTCTTGCAAACAAACATATGTATGTGTGTATGTTAGATTTTCTATGGGAAAAAAGAGAGACATCATCTTAGAACACAAGGAAATAAATTTTGACTAGAAAAAGTGAAGGTTGAAAGACTGAATAAAGGTACAGAAATGTTTGGAAAATTTATTTATTTATGGCATGCAGAGATCAATCTATTTTTTAAAATATATATATAATTTAGTTAAAATTATCATAATCTATATATATAAAAGCCAAATACCACTCACTCATCACGAAATCTCCAGAACTGTAAAGCCTACAAACTTGAAACTTGGCACGTATGTTCCTCTTGGCTTCTAGGTGCTCGCTAAGAAAGGATTTTTTAGAAATGACCATCAGATCATTAGTATTTCTTATACAGTATTATATTATTTAACACGCTTTGATGCTAAGGAGTTAGACGTTCTACTCCCACTCCCCACCTGAAAAGAACTCTGTTCCAACTGCCAGTTGCCTTATATTAACACGCTCTGATGCTACCCCTTTGCTAAACCGGGCATGGGTGTGGCCAGCGCATGACTCATCCGGCCTGCGGGCTGGGAGTTTAGCCATTCTACTCCCCCTCCCCACCTGAAAAGAACTCTGTTCCAACTGCCAGTTGCCTTATATTAACACACTCTGATGCTAAGGAGTTACACATTCTACATAAATTTTCAACCTTTATGTGTCAATATATCAAGCCCGATCGTAACTTCTCATTCATTTTCAAGCTTTAACTGTCAATTTATCAAGCCCGATCACATAGTTTCATAGTGAAGCATGGGTATCCAGCTACTAGTATAACATATAAATGAAAATAAAGATAACCAATAGAAGAGAATATTTATAGCTCAGGGTTGAACTGGGGGGTTCCAGGTATTCTTGGAGTTTGGATGTTTTCTTGCAGACGTTTCATTACCCAACTAGGTAATGTGACCAATGCCAGAAGGGAGTGGGGTTATATAAACAGAGAGCCAATCCCACTTCCTTCTAACACTTGAAGGTGTTACCTAATTTGGTAATGAAACGTCTGCAAGAAAACAACCAAACTCAGAGAGCACCAGGGACCTCACGAAATAAAGATAATAGGAAAAAGGAGAAGGGGAAGAAGGAAAGAAGAAATGTGAATATGGAAAAAAAGAAGAAAAAAGCATTAACTTTCAACTTTTTTCAGTGCAGTAGAATAAAAATAAGTAGAGCCTCAACTTTTTTACTTTTGCATACTTACCATATATTAGTTGTTTCTATAACAACAAACTTATCTAATCAGCAAAAGCCAAAATCAGAATTTTATTTTTTTCTGTCTTGAGCACAAAGTCAAGAAGCAGTTTCCAAGTAGAAAGAAAACTGTTTTTCTTTCTTCCTCCTCCTCCTCCTCCTCCTCCTCCTCCTCCTCCTCCTCCTTGTCTATGGAGATTCTAAGTCATCCAGGTCATACTTGCCCAAAGGTGCTTTTTTCAGGAGGCAACTGGACTTTCTTGTTTTTCTTTGAAGACGTTTCACTTCTCATCCAAGAAGCTTCTTCAGCTCTGACTGGATGGTGGGGAATGGAAGGATTTATGCTCCTTGCAGACAGCTGGTCATTTGCATTCTTTTAGAGAGTCATTGAGGCCTTCTCCTCCTCCTCCTCCTCCTTCTCCTCCTCCTCCTCGTCAGTTATTCTATAATTATCATTCCCGAGCATTCTGTTAATGAGGACCTGTGAGGGGACCTGGGAAACCACTAAGAATGGCCAATGGTGACAGATGCTGAAAACTGTAGTTCACTAACATCTGGATGACCATTGCTCTCCAATATGCTGTAAAGACACGCAAATCAAGTTCACAAGTAAGGTAGATCAAGTCAAGAAAAAAGGCACAGAAATGCTTTATTGTAATAAAGTAGAAGAAGACAACCTTGAAAGATTGTTAGAGTTTCTCTTTTCCCTTCTTTACAGAATAGCAGAGTTGGAAGGGACCTTAGAGGTCTTCCAGTCCAACCCCCTGCTCAAGCAGGAAACCCTATACCATTTCAGACAAATGGTTGTCCAATCTCTTTTTAAAAACATCCCACAACTTCTGTGTTGGAAGAAATATCCATCTGGTTCAGTTCCAAACCGGGAGAAAGACACTGGAAACATGGAGGCTGATTGGAAAGATGGTTTTAATGGTCAGGCAGAAGCACATGGGTGGTTTTGGACAGCTGACTACATGGAGTTGAGAGTGGGGGCTTTTATACCTTCTCCTGGGCTTTGAACTTGAGCTTCCTGTTAGTGTGCAAGACCATGTATTCTATTGGCTGTTGTCAGACTTTCATGGGGCCATGTGGGGTCATGTTTGTCTGAGATAAGTTTGGTTGAAGCTTGGACTCTAAATGCAATGTCCTTAGGAGATCGTGCAATGTAGTGAGCTCTGCTGCTCGTGGTTTAATCCTATTATGTCCTGGAGGGTCATGCCTTAATCCCATCACCCTGAAGCTGAAAGTCTTTTGTTTTGTAGATAGGATGGCCCAGTCTTTAATGGACACAAAATATATGCTGGGAGGGAGGGAGCTGGGGCTGAGCTTCTGTCTCCCTTAAGATTTTTATTTCTCTTTTAGGGGAAATATTTTATCCTGCCTTTTAAAAATATTCCTCAAAATTTTTCATTCTTCTAGGAGAGGGGTGGGTGCTAACTTTCTGCATCTGGAGGCAAGTCGTTCCACTGGTTAATGGTTCTAACTGTACCAAATAAAATCATGGTGAGGTTATTTTCAATTTTTCACACTTCCTTCAGTCTGTCTTAACCACTCACTCCTTTCTTCTTTCTGCAACAGCTCTCACATATCTTCCCCAAGGTCAGTTGTACATTCCTCTTCAGCGTTCCAATAATATCTTTTGATGTTATATATTATGTTCTAACCAGGAGTGGTATTCATTTATCTTCCCTACCGGTTCGCAAATGTGAGCACATGCATGTGTGCGCACCTCCACACATGCGCACAGCCTCCCACGTATGCTCTTTACTCACGCACCTGCCACGCCTGCGCCCAGCCATGAAAATGTGGCTAAATAGGATGGCATTACGTCCGGGCGGAGGGGTGGGTGGGCCCACCCGCAGTTGGCGCTACCATTTTACCCAAACCGGTCCAAACTGGCAGAATACCACCTCTGGTTCTAACGCTTCCTCCATAGCCTGGTAAGCAATGCTAAATAGAGACAGCAACAGGATAGATATTTGTCTCCTGGTGCTGAGATGCTAGCATTCTTGCCTGATAGGAACACATGATTTATTAGGTAGTTAGAGCTACAATTTTGCTTTAATTTTGGGATGGCAATGTTAGCTGTTTTCTTTTATGTTAGGGCTTTTGATTTGCTAATTACTTCTCACTCCCTGGTTTTCAAAATTAACTTTTGTATAATTTGACGTTATATTTGTTTCACATTCTGTGTTGTACTGGTACTCCTCCACTTATCACTTAATAGTTTAAAATTACGCAGGGCTCTCCAAAGCTACTTACAACCCATTTTTCTGAGTTCCAATCGCTGCCTTAGATTTAGACTTAGAACAACTTTATTGTCACTTTGAATGTACACTAATCGGCGTACGTTAAAATGAAATTGCGTTCGGCTCTCAAAGGGTCACCACTTCCAGTATACACTACATAAACATGACAAAATAAATGAATACAAAATTATGCATATACCCACATATATTATATGACACGGAGAAACAACACAGTCTAGTCTGGATGTATACATGTACATGGCAAGAGAAACTAATCTTGCGAGTTTACCAGACCGATGGCCATAGGGAACAAACCTGTTACAGAATCTGGTAGTCCTGCTAGAAATACTTCGAAACCTCCTCCCAGAGGGGAGCAACAGAAACAGACTGTAAAGGGTGTGTGTGGGGTCTCTAACAATGCTTTGAGCTCTAATCACATAGCGCTTATAAGCAGTATCCTGAATGACGGGAAGCGAGCTTCCTATAATCTGCTCTGCTGTCCTCACCACTTCCCTATGGTCACATGGTTGCATTTTGGGGTCTTGACAACCACTCACATTTCCAGCTGCTTCTAGTGTCCCAGAGTCTGTCTGTCTATCTGTCTGTCTGTGCCAATGAATATAATAGGAGTCTTACTTCGTAGAGAGAGAAGCAATGTTATGACAAGGATGTTTTGCTTGTATGAGCTGGCAATTCCACTATTATTTATGAGCCTATATGGCACATTGCTCCTGAAATTATTCCACCAGACTTGAAATTTTGGGCTTAGACAACTTAGAACTACGTCGCCTTAGAACCGATCTAAATGTAGTTCATAAAATTATCTGCCACAATGTCCTACCTGTCAATGACTACTTCAGCTTCAACCACAACAATACACGAGCACACAATAGATACAAACTTAATGTAAACCGCTCCAAACTCGACTGCAGAAAATACGACTTCAGCAACAGAGTGATCAATGCCTGGAATTCACTACCTGACTCTGTGGTTTCTTCCCCAAACCCAAAAAACTTTAACCTTAGACTGTCTACTGTCGACCTCACCCCATTCCTAAGAGGTCTGTAAGGGGCGTGCATAAGCGCACCAGCGTGCCTACCGTCCCTGTCCTACTGTCCTATTGTCCTCATCAATCTGTATTCACCTTGATTATGTTTATGTTTATACCTATACCTGCTATCTTGTACATGTTTGACAAACAAAATAAATAAAATAAATAAAAATAAATAAATATCATTTCATGTCTCTGGTTTAAGAACGTTTACATTCCAAGTCAAATCTTGCTGCTTTGGAGAAATTCTGTGGTTTGGATTCTCAGTGACAATTCATGGCAAAACAGATGTCCCTCAAGTAGCCGGGATGGCACTGTGGCAGAGGCACAGCAAATTCTGGCTGGAGAAGTCTCTTTGGAAAAAGGGGTGATTATGAGATTGCCCACTCATACTCTGGACAGCTTCTCCTTGTGAATAGCAGTTAGACTTATATACCGCTTCATAGTGCTTTACAGCCCTCTCTAAGCGGTTTACAGAGTTAGCATATTGCCCCCAACAATCTGGGTCCTCATTTTACCCACCTCGGAAGGATCATGGAAGGCTGAGTCAACCTTGAGCCGGTGAGATTTGAACCGCCGAACTGCAGCTAGCAGTCAGCTGCAGTAGCCTGCAGTGCTGCACTCTAACCACTGCGCCACCTCGGCTCAGAATAGACTGCAGGAACTGTGGTTTCTGTGGTTTGACTTGTGAAACCAAGGGGCTGGGAGTTGAGGGATTTCAATCAAGCTCATAACCATTAAATGTTCCACATGAACGTAAGGTTTTTTGAGCCTCATTTCTTAATCACTTTCAGAAATTACAACTGCTTTGCAACAATAAGAAACCTTTGGATCAACAAGGTTGACTCAGCCTTCCATCCTTCCGAGGTCGGTAAAATGAGGACCCAGATTGTTGGGGGAAATATGGTGACATTTGTAAATGGCTCAGGGAGTGCTGTAAAGCATTATGAAGCGATCTATAAGTCTAAGTGTTATTGCTCTTGTTTTTAAGCACTGGGTGAGCTTTCTTCAATCCTTTCTTCAAATTCAGGTTTTGAATAAAAAGTTTACGGGCTTAGAAATAAACAACAGAAGGGTGTTTATTTTGGAGACTTTTGGTTTTGGAGAGTTACAAAAGGACTAAGGGTCCAGATTGATTTGAAATAAGATTTAGAAATTAATTATGGAAATCCTTCCTGTGGAGAAATGCTGTTGTGTTGAATTCTTGAGAAAAGAAGTGATAAGATGGGACTTTGAAAGTTGGACCCTGGAGGGAACTAGAAGGAACTAAGGATTACAATTAAAGGAGAAGAACATTTAAATTTGACTTCCTAATATAGAATGGAATACTTTAGCAATGGAGGTACTGCACCATATTTGTCAACAATGGATCCAGAAGTTAAATTTAAAAGTGTCTGCCATTATAAACAGGCTAGGTTTAAAAGATGATAAGGAAGAGGAACAAGTTTTACCGGACAAGACTGAGCTTGATTTGAAAATGGATTTTAAAATGACAGCCTACAAGAATGATATGGAAAAAAGCTGTTACACTGGATATACAAATGAAACTGTCTGACGTCTTCATAATTAAAAAGGAATATACACATAAGAAAATAAAAGAATGACCTGGATAACTTTCCTATATTGGATTTATAAAAGAGACCTGTTAAAATCAAAGAAAAAATGAAAAAGAAATAAAGGAATAGGGCATTATTTTAAAGGATTAAAGATCAGGATTGTTAAAAGTAAAAAGAAGGAGTTTAACGTTGGTTGATTTGATCGAGGTTAAAATAGATATGCTGTTACGTCTGGTGATGATTAATGGACTTTTGCTGATCAGGATTGAACAATGAGGTTTTAAGGATTTGTTTATAGATAAGAGACAAGATAGGGGAGGAAGAGATTCTTTGTTCTATTTAAAGAGAAGGTGATAAGCTGTTAACATTATCAACCACAAAGAAGAAGGGGTCATCTTATTTTCCAAAGCACCAGAGGGCAGGACAAGAAATAATGGATAGAAACTAATCAGGGAGAGAAGCAACCTGGAATTAAGGAGAAACTTCTTAACAGTGAGGACAATTAACCAGTGGAACAGCTTGCCTTCAGAAGTTGTAGGTGCTCCATCACTGGAGGTTTTTAAGAAGAGACTGGACAGTCACTTATCTGAAATGGTATAGGGGTTGGACCCTAATTCTGCAACCGTTCTTCATATGTTTTAGTCTCCAGGCCTTTAATCATCTTAGTTGCTCTTCTCTGCACTTTTTCCAAAGTCTCAACATCTTTTTTGTAATCACTTAAATATGAGCCAACAGTGTGTGGCAGCAGTCAAAAAAGCCAGTGCGGTCCCAGGCTGCATTAATAAAGTCTTAGTAAAACCACACTTGGGAATATTGCATTCAGTTTTGGTCACCACAATATAAAAAAAGATGTTGACATTCTGGAAAGAGTGTAGAGAAGAGCAACAAAGATGATTACAGTTCAGGATTGATGATTACAAACGGTTACAGGAATTGGGTACCGAAAAGAAGGATTAGGGGAAACATGATATCACTGTTCTAATATTTGAGGGGCCACCACAAAGATGAGAGGGTCAAACTATTCTCCAATGCACCTGAAGGCAAGAGAAGAAATAATGGATGGAAACTAATCAAGGAGAGATTCAACCTAGAACTAAGGAGAAATTTCCTAATGGTGCGAACAATCAACCAGTGGAACGGCTTGCCTCCAGAAGTTGTGGATGCTCCAACACTGGAGGCTTTCAAGAAGAAACTGGACATCCATTTGTATGAAATAGTATAGGGTCTTCTGCTAAAGCAGGGCATTGGACTAGATGACCTCCAAGATCCCTTCCACCTCTGTTATTATGTTAAGGATGAGGCTTCCACCAGTAATGAAAAAGTTCCACATGAGACATTTCTTCTTGATGTCCTCTCAAAGGGGAAGCATGGGAAACAAGGAAAACTACAGGTAGTCCTCGACTTACAACAGTTCACTTAGCGACTGTTCAAAGTTACAACGGCAATGAAAAAAGTCACTGATGACCATTTTTCCCAGTTACAAACTTTATAGCATCCACATGATCATGTGATCAAAATTCAGACACTTGGCAACTGGTTCACACTTATGACCATTGCAGTGTCGTCCTTCCGATGAGCAAAGTCAAAGAGGAAGCCAGATTCACTTAACAACCGGGTTACTAACTTATCAACTGCAGTGATTCACTTAACAACTGTGGCGAGAAAAGTGGTAAGATGGGGGCAAAAATCACTTAACCACCGAAATTTGGGGTTCAGTTTCGGTCGTATGTGAAGAAGGACTACCAGTACAGAACGTTGGAGAGAGTGGTTACACAATACCAGATGAAACATCTGCACACATTTTGGGGCTACCTCTTAATTTGCTAAGTGTAAGAACAACGCACTGCCCAAGGATATTTCACCGATAGCATTGTCTCCATGCGGTGAAATTCAGAAAGAATATCCTCTTTAGCCAAACCGATGCTTTTGACAAAATAATATTTCTGCAAAGGAGTTCATTCAGAAGGCAGGAAGCTATTCTGACCCAAAAGGTTTATAACCTCTTCCCCCCCCCCCCCCGAGTTTCTGTAATTGCTAGATTTTGAGCTGTACTTAGTTTTTAAAGGCATGATGGCTGAAATAGTCTTTGAAATGAAGTGGCAAAGGGCTTCTAGAACTGTAACCTTTTCTTAACCTCTGTTTTTCTGCCTCAGCCTTAGTTTATATATCCTCCTTGTTTCAGGCTATTCAGTGTGTGTGTGTGTGTGTGTGTGTGTGTGTGTGTGTTAAAAACTTCTTGAGAAAGACACTTGCTCTAAGGCAAAAAACCCAGTGTCTCAAGCACTGACAGTTTTATCCATGACGCTTCAAATTCCTTTTGCTGCTGACTGCATTTTCACCTTCAAATCCCGAAGGTCACCAAAAGGTAATGTTTTCATTAAAACATACCTGTTAAGTTGACCTGAAGCCGTAACCAAAATAAATCCCTGGAAAATGCAGACACCTGAAATCTCTTGGTTTCTTCCAGAGAGAGGGGGAGGAGGGGGGGGAGGAGGAGGAGGAAAGAAAGGAAGAAAGAAAAAAGAAAGGAAGAAAAAAAGGAAGAAAAAAGGAAGGATATGAAAAAGGAAAGAATATGAAAAGAGAGAGGGAGGGAGGGAGGGAGAGAGGAAGGAAGAAAAAAAGATATAAAAATAAAGGAAAAGAAAAAAGAAGGAAGGAAGGAAGGAAGGAAGGAAGGAAAGAAAGAAAGAAAGAAGGAAGGAAGGAAAGGAGTGAGTGAGTGAGTGAGTGAGGAAGGAAAAAAGGAAAGAAGAAAGAAAGAAAGAAAGAAAGAAAGAAAGAAAGAAAGAAAGAAAGAAAGAAAAGGCGGGAGGGATGGAGGAAGGAAGGAACAAAAGAAGGAAAAGATATGAAAAGAAAGGAAAACAAAAAGGAAGGAAGGAAGAAAGGAAGGAAGAAAGAAAGAAGGAAGGAAGGAAGGAAGGAAAAGAGAGAAGGATGGTGGGAGGGAGGAAGGGAAAAGGAAAGAAGAAAGGAAGAAAGAAAAGGAGGGAGGGAGAAAGGGAGGAAGGGAGGAAGGAAGGGAGGAAGGAAAGAAGGAAGGAAGGAAGGAAGAAAGAAAGAAAGAAAGAGAAAGGAAGAGAGGGAGATAGGAAAGAAAAAAAGAAAAGGAAGGAAGGAAGGAGGAAGGGAAGGAAAAAAGTAAAGGAGGGAAGGAGGAAGAAAGAAAGAAAGAAAGGAAGGAAGGGCTCAAGGAAGGAAGGAAAGAAGGAAGGAAGGAGGAAAGAAGTCCTTAAAAATCAAATTTCTCATCTTCTAGGAATCTCTGATCCTAAACCTATTTCCTCAAAGTTTTCACCTAAAGTTTGCTCAGAATGTTACATGCTCCACGGTGTATAGATACACACATAAAATAATTATGATGATTTATAAAGGAAGCTCAGCTGAAGCCAGAACTGAAACTAAACGTTATTCCGATCCAATATATATCTTTAAATAAATGAATGTCCTTTGAGAAATAGGTCATCTGGCCGATTAAATCTTTCTCATGTAATACCGGGCTATCAATCTACATATTTACACAATCTGCCTGCCTTCCTGTTGATCTGTTATCTAAGCATTTAAACTTAGTTCACACCCTTTCATGTACAGTTCCAGTGGCAACCGGCAAAAATCTCACACTATATTTAATTGCCCGGTTTCTAGCATTCCTTTCCTTATTTATTTTTCTTTCTAGCGTTCTTTTCCTAGAATAGAATAGAATAATAGAATAGAATAGAATAGAATAGAATAGAATAGAATAGAATAGAATAGAATAGAATAGAATAGAAGATAATAGAAATAGAATTCTTTATTGGCCAAGTGTGATTGGACACACAATGAATTTGTCTTTGATGCATATGCTCTCAGTGTACATAAGGGGAATAAAATACATTCATCAAGAATAAAAAGATACAACACTTAGTGATAGTCAAGGTTACTAATAAGCTACCAAATCGTACTAGGAAACAAATAAAAACAATATAATTGAAAGATACAGGCAACATGGTTATAGTAATAAGTGGGAAGAGATATATACTAGTAAGGAAGAGAAGAATAATAGTAATACAGTCTTAGTAAATTATTTGACAGTGTTGTGGGAATTAGTTGTTTAGCAGAGTGATGGCATTTGGGGAATGTCCTTGTGTCTAGTTGTTCTGGTGTGCAGTGCCCTATAGTGTCGTTTTGAGGGTAGGAGTTGAAACAGTTTGTGTCCAGGATGTGACGGGTCTGTCGATATTTTCACAGCCCTCTTTTTGACTCGTGCAGTGTACAGGTCCTCAATGGAAGGCAGGTTGGTAGCCATTGTTTTTTCTGCAGTTCTAATTATCCTCTGAAGTCTGTGTCTGTCTTGTTGGGTTGCAGAACCAAACCAGACAGTTATAGAGGTGCAGATGACAGACTCAATAATTCCTCTGTAGAACTGTATCAGCAGCTCCTTGGGCAGTTTGAGCTTTCTGAGAATGCTTGATACTCATTGAAGCCCGTCGTTTTATTATCCCTTTTCAGTCAAAATTTGGCACATTTCAGCTCAATAGTAAAACTCTGAAAACACAGCCTGAAGAAATGCATCTGTTATTTTAAATAAAAACATTATGCTTCCAGATTTTTCAAAATCCAGTTCCGCTTAATCACACACTCTCAGTGACAGTCAGAGCAGAATTTTCTTTAGTAAGTAAAAGTTGTTGTAATAATTATTTATTATGATGGTATAGTGGTTAAGGCACCAGGCTGGAAAGCAGGAGATGGTGAATTCTAGACCTAACTTAGCCATGAAAACCAATTGGGTGACTTTGGGCCAATCACCCGGAAACAGTGAGTTCTAGTCCCGCCTTAAGCCTGAAAGCAGGATGGATGACTTTGGGCCAATCACCAGGCAACTGTGAGTTCTAGTCCTGCCTTAGGCCTGAAAGCAGGATGGATGATGTTGGGCCAATCACCCGGAGACTGTGAGTTCTAGTCCCGCCTTAGGCCTGAAAGCAGGATGGATGACTTTGGGCCAATCACCCGGAGTTCTAGTCCCGCCTTAGGCCTGAAAGCAGGATGGATGACTTTGGGGCAATCACCCGGAGACTGTGAGTTCTAGTCCTGTGTTAGACCTGAAAGCAAGATGGATGATGTTGGGCCAATCACCCGGAGACTGTGAGTTCTAGTCCTGTGTTAGGCCTGAAAGCAGGATGGATGATGTTGGACCAATCACCAGGAGACTGTGAGTTCTAGTCCCGCCTTAAGCCTGAAAGCAGGATGGATGACGTTGGGCCAATCACCAGGAGACTGTGAGTTCTAGTCCTGTGTTAGACCTGAAAGCAAGATGGATGATGTTGGGCCAATCACCAGGAGACTGTGAGTTCTAGTCCTGTGTTAGGCCTGAAAGCAGGATGGATGACGTTGGGCCAATCACCCGGAGACTGTGAGTTCTAGTCCCGCCTTAGGCCTGAAAGCCAGCTGTGTGGCTTTGAGCCAGTCCCTCGATCACAGCCCAACCCACCTCACAGTTTGTTGTTGTGGGGAAAATAGGAGAAGGAAGATATGTTGGATATATCTACCACCCTGAGTTATTTGTAAAAAAATAATAAAAGCATGATACAAATAAAACAAATCAATCAATCTGAAGAAGGATACTGTAGTTAGCAGGACTGACTGACGTTTCCCCTTAGGTCACCCAGTTCCTTCTACACAACTGCTTTCAAGATTTCTTGTAGGGTTGTGTGAAGTGAGCTGGATTTGCTTTGAAGGAGGGACTGATATAGCAATAGCACTTAGACTTATATACCGCTTCATAGTGCTTTTACAGCCCTCTCTAAGTGGTTTACAGAGTTAGCATATTGCCCCCAACAATCTGGGTCCTCATTTTACCTCATTTTACCTCAGAAGGATGGAAGGCTGAGTCAACCTTGAGCTTTGAACCGCCGAACTGCAGCTAGCAGTCAGCTGAAGTAGCCTGCAGTACTGCACTCTAACCACTGCGCCACCTCAGCTCTCCACTGCGCCACCTATTATGCAGGTGAGGGCATCATTTCCTTGATCAAAGCGAAGGATGGACCTCGAGAAAGAAATTCAAATTCAAACTGGGAGAACTTCAGGAGAACTTCTTGGTGCTCCATCCAAGTGCCAATCAAAGACCCTCACGGCCCCTCTTTTCTCGGGAAGATCAAAGAAAGTGTTAAAATGTGAAACAGATAGCCGAATTATTCTTATTTCCTGTTATCTCCGGGCAATATGTAGATAAATTAATTTCAGCCTTGTGTAAGTACAATAATTCTTCAGTAAAGAGAATCGGATGGACAGATGGAGACATTAGATACCGTAGGCGCTTCACTGCCATGACGCACATAAGGACATTGGTCTCGATGAGGCACGTAATTAGAAACCGAAAACTCATTTTCCTTTCCTTTATTTTTATTTTTTTAACTGAAAATTTTACTCATATTTTCCAGATTGAAACAGATACCATATTTATTGGAAAGGAAGCATCCCCACAAAGTTAGATTAGACCGAAACTCCCGGCCCTACAAATAGCATCTGCTCCCATTATTAGATAAAATGAATGTGATGTCTTTCCTGTTTTTAAAGTTAAATTATATGAAAGGGACAGGAAGGGAGGGGAGGGAGGGAGGGAGGGAGGGAGAGAAGAAGGTTAATAGAGTTGCTGTAACCCCACAAGCTACCATTTATGCTGATTAATGCTTGATTATATAGGTAGTCCTCAACTTACGACCACAAAAATGAGCCCAAAATCTCTGTGGTTAAGGGAGACCTTTGTTAAGTGAGTTTTGCCCCATCTTACAACCTTCCTTGCCATAGTTGTTAAATGAATCACTGCACTGGATAAGTTAGTAACCCGGTTGTTAAGTGAATCTGGCTTCCCCATTGACTTTGCTCATCAGAAGGTCACAAAAGGGGATGACACGGTAGCAGTGTTCCAATATTTGAGGGGCTTCTACAAAGACAAGGGGGTTAAACTATTTTCCAAAGCACCAAAAGGCAAGAAAGAAACAATGGATGGAAACTAACCATGGAGAGAATCAATCTAGAACTAAGGAGAAATTTCTTGACAGTGAGAACAATTAATCAGTGGAACGACTTGCCTCCAGAAGTTGTGGGTGCTCCAACACCGGAAGTTTTTAAGAAGATGTTGGACAACGATTTGTCTGAAATGATGTAAAGTCTCCTGCTTGAGCAGGAGGTTGGACTACAAGACCTCAGAGGTTCCTTCCAACTCCGTTGTTCTGTATTCTGTGTAAGATATAATTGTAGGAAATAACCAGGCTGAGCCTAAGGGAGGGGTCAAATGCATCATCAGTCTCAAGTCCCTTCGTGCCCACAAGAGATCTAAGTCCAGCCCACCTTGAATTCCATTGACTCTTATCTACCGCCAATTTCCTTTCACCATTAGTAGTTCAGATTTTTGTAGAGAACTTTAGCACAAGTAAACATTATCTATATCTGTCTGTCTGTCTCTCTACTTACTGTATCTGTCTGTTCTTATCTCTCATCTGTCTATCAATCTTATCTAATCTATTTCATTTATCATCTCTATCATTTATGTGTATCTATATCATCTATCTATCTATATCTGTCTGTCTGTCTCTCTGTCTATATCATTTATCACCTCTCATCTCTCCTCTGTCTATCAAT
>QLTV01001454.1:20335-32491 GCA_003457575.1 Thermophis baileyi | reverse complement strand
AAAGATACAAAAAAAAAAAAACAAATTAAAAACGACAACAACAATTAAAAAACCCATACACACCTCTTTTTTTTTGGCCGGATCTCGCCAAATTTTAATAGCGAGATCAACGGCCCCAAGCCTGCCGGAACAGCCAGGTCTTCACCGCTTTCTGGAAGGCCAACAGTGTGGGGGTAGTCCGGATCGCAGGAGGTAACTGGTTCCAGAGGGCCGGGGCAGCCACAGAGAAGGCCCTCCCCTGCAGGCCCGCCAGCTGGCACTGTTTAGCTGACGGGACCTGGAGGAGACCAACTCTGTGGGATCTCACCGGTCGCTGAGAGCTATGTGGTAGGAGGCGGTCTCGAAGATAACCGGGCCCTGAGCCATGTAGGGCTTTAAAGGTAATAACCAACACCTTGAATTGTGCCCGGAGACCAATAGGAAGCCAGTGCAGCTCGCAGAGAATTGGTGTAATGTGGGTGTACCTAGGTGTACCTATAAGAGCTCGCGCAGCTGCATTCTGGACCAACTGTAGTCTCCGAACACTCTTCAAGGGTAGCCCCATGTAGAGCGCGTTGCAATAATCTAACCGTGAGGTGACAAGGGCATGAGGGACTGTGAGGAGAGCCTCTCGATCCAAGTAGGGTCGCAATTGGTGCACCAAGCGAACCTGTGCAAAGGTCCCCCTAGCTACAGCTGTCAAATGTTGCTCTAATCTTAGCTGTGAGTCTAAGGAGGACACCCAAATTGTGAACCCGCTCCTTTTGCAATTGACCGATGGGGATTTTATCAATGCCAACGGTGTTCAAGAGATGCTCCCAGTGGTGGGATTCAAATAATTTAACAACCGGTTGGCCCAGGGGCAGGTTGGCCGTCGTGGGAGGCATGGCCCATCCCCATCCTCCAGCTCCACCGCACATGTGGGACGAGATTTCCGCGATGGCCACCCTGGGTGAACCGGTTGTTAAATTACCCCCCCCCCCCGCTATCACAGTGGATCCTGGGCGCTGCGCTGCAATGGAGAAACGGGAAACGGAGCGGCCGGCACGAGGGAAGGAGGAGGAGCAGGGAGAAGAAAGAGGGAAAGCAGCCTTCTCCTTCTCTCGCGCCAGCTGCTCCATTGCCCGATCCCCTTTTGTGACCTCCTGAGATGCAAAGTCAATGGGGAGGCCAGATTCACTTAAAAACCATGTTATTATCACAACTGCAGTCATTCACTTAACAACTGTGGCAAGAAAGGTCGTAAAATGGGGCAAAACTCACTTAACAACTGTCTTGCTTAGCGGTGGAAATTTGGAGCTCAATTGTGGTCGTAAGTCAAGGCAGACCTATGTTGTGGGAATAAAGCTAAGTTCCGTTTCTGGAGAACGGTTTACTACTGTATGAGTTTTCCAATCAGATTAGGATAGAGAAAGAGAGATACTCAGTCGTACGCATGAATGTGTTTATGCTTGTTCTGTTTTTCATTAGTTTTGTTTCATCCAGCCTTTTGTGTAGAGTGAGGCCTACCCTCAATCGTTCATTGTATGGTTTAGCCTCCAAACCTCTTATCATCTTTGTTGGTCTTCTCTGCACTCTTTCTAGGGTCTCAACATCTTTTTTTTTTTTGTATCGTGGTGACCTGTGCTGGACACAGCATTGCAAGTGTGATCTCACCGGTGCAGGTATAAAGAAGAGAAAGAAGATTAAAATATAAGAA
Organism: Thermophis baileyi; assembly: GCA_003457575.1. NCBI lineage: Eukaryota > Metazoa > Chordata > Lepidosauria > Squamata > Dipsadidae > Thermophis > Thermophis baileyi. The sequence continues at coordinate 30,813 of QLTV01001454.1, read as the reverse complement.
GAGAATTAAAGAGTTGCCATGTTTAGCTTCTATTTGAAGTAAGCCTCAACTGGCTGTAAGACTCTTATTCCCATGTCTCAAAAAACAACAACAACATAGCAATGCTTCTGTTGCATTCCTCCTCCTCCTCCTCCTCCTCCTCCTCCTCCTCCTCCTCCTCCTCCTCCTCCTCCTCCTCCTCCTCCTCCTCCTCCTTCTTGGAAGGGACATTGGAGGTCATCTAATCCAAGGCCTTGCTCAACCAGGAGACCCTATGCCATTTCAGACAAATGGATGTCTAGTCTCTTCTTAAAAGCCTCCAGAGATGGAGCATCCACAACTTCTAGAGCAGTGATGGCTAACCTTTTTCTCTTCATGTGCCGAAAGTGTGCGTGCCAGCACCCATAATGCAATGTGCACACGATACACCCCTGCGCGCCCCGCCTCCCCGTGCATGCGTGAGCATCCCCTGCGCTCCTCCACCCCCTGCCCCCTGCGCATGTGCGCGCAACCCCCCTGTGCTCCCCCCGCCCCCTCTGAAGGACCTCCGGAGCCTGGGGGAGGCCATTTTCGCCCTCCTGCAGGCTCAAGGAAAGCCTCCGGAGCCTGGGGAGGGTGAAAAATGGGCCTACCGGAAGTACCGGAAGTCCAGAAATGGGCCTGTTTCCGGCCTCCGGAGAGCCTCCGGAGCCTGGGGGAGGCCGTTTTCGCCCTCCTGCAGGCTCGAGGAAAGCCTCTGGAGCCTAGGGAGGGAGAAAAATGGGCCTCCCAGAAGTCCGGAAATGGGCCAAAAATCAGCTGGCCGGCCAAAGGCGTGTGTGCATGCATGGGGAAGCTGAGCTGGGCAATGGCTCGCGTGCCAGGAGAAATGGCTCTGCGTGCCACTTCCAGGACATGTGCCATAGGTTCGCCATCACGGTTCTAGAGCAAGCCATTTAACTGGTTGATTGTTCTCACTGTCTGGAAATTTCTCCTTAGTTCTAGATTGCTTCTCTCCTTGGTTACTTTCCATCCATTGCTTCTTGCCTTGCCTTCTGTTGCTTTGGCGAATAGGTTGACTCCCTCTTCTTTGTGGTAATCCCTCAGATATTGGAACACTGCTATCATGTCATCCCTAGTCCTTCTTTTCATTAAACAAGACATACCCAATTCCTACAACCGTTCTTGATATGTTTTAGCCTCCAGTCCCCTAATCACCTTTGTTGCTCTTCTCTGCACTCTTTCTAGAGTCTCAACATCTTGTTTTTTACATCGTGGTGACCAAAACTGGATGCAGTATTCCAAGTGTGGCCTTACCAAGGCATTATAAAATGGTACTGACACTTCACGCCATCTTGATTCTGTCCCTCTGATAATGTTAACACACCATCTGGCCATTTGTACTTCTCAACCATTCCCCAAGATGGACATTGTGGAGGAAGTAGTCATCTTGCCATTTTGCTTCAAGAAGAATTTAATTTTCTCCCAGGTGTTTTCTCCTAAAGTTCAGCTTCTGTTTTGGAGGAGTAAGAATCCCCATGACCTCTTCTTCCCTCCTCCCTCCTCGGTTTCTGATTTGTTGGTTTTTTTGACTTTTCCGAAGGAATTGTCCTCTTTGTGCTTGGCATCAGATCCTTGTCACACTTCAGTGGTTGCAACCGGTGACAACCAATGGTTTCCACGCTCCCCCACCTCATCCTGCCCTGCAGTCTCCCAGCTAATCCCCTATCAAGAATCTGGCTTTCCAAAACAGCCATCAATGCATCCATCAAATGCAGCCCAGGCCGGTGACATTTCGCTGACTCAGCACTTTGCCCAGGTTTGACCCCTGGAGCTTCTCAAACAGATAATGGCCTTTTCATGAGCGTTAAATGGCTTACAGTAGAGCTGAAATGTTTTGTGTTTTTTTGGGGCAATCCTTAAAGATGCATTTCTTCTGTTAGTCTGGAATGCGCTCTTCGAAAGAGACAGAGAAATTTCCCTGATACAGATGCTTAAATAATTTGGTGATTTCTCACTGTTACAATGATTCATTTAGTGACCGTTGAAAGTTGCAACGGCACTGAAACGAGTGACTGATGACTGTTTCTCGCACTTACGACCATGGCAGCATCCCCATGATCCTCCTCTTTTTTTAACGACCCCATAATCCCTTGCGGGGTGGAGTCTGGGCAACGGAATGGAGCGGAGTGTTTACTGGCCGGATGCCCTCCCTGTCGCCAATGCGGAGTTTTATTCAGCAGATACATTCTCAGTGTGCCCAGACAGAGAAATATCTGCCTCTACCTAGGATCGAACTCACAGCCTCCTGATTGTGAGGCGAGAACTCCACCTCTAGGCCACCGCCTCACGGCAGCATCCCCGTGATCACGTGTTTTAAACTTGGATGCTTGGCAACTGGCTCATATTTATGACAGTTGCAGTGGAGTACTGTTATTGTTATCAACTTAACAAGATGGATATTGTCCTTGACTTACAACCGTTTGTTTAGTGACCATTTAAAATTACGACGTCATGGAGAAAAGTGGCTTATGACTGTTTTTCCCACTTATGAGCATTGCAGAATTTCCGTGGTCACGTGATCAAAATTCAGACGTTTGGCAACTGACTCGTATTTATGATGGTTGCAGTGTCCTGGGGTCATGTGATCCCCTTTTGTGACCTTCTGAGAAGCAAAATCCATGGGGAAGCCAGATTCGCTTAACAACCATGGTAAGAAAGGTGGTAAAACAGGGAGAAAAATCACTTAACAAATGTTTCACTTAGCAACAGACATTTTGGGCTCAGTTGTGGTCGTAAGTCAAGGACTCCCTGTATTTAGTTACAAAATATTTTTTATTGTTATTAACAATAAGATATTGTTATTAACCATAACTGCAATGATCCACTTAACAACCGTGGCAAGAAAGATGGTAAAATGGGGAGAAAAATCACTTAACAAATGTTTCACTTAGCAATATAAATGTTGGAGTCCACTGTGGTCGTAAGTCAAGGACTCCCTGTATTTCTTTGCGAAATGGATATAGCTGCTCATCTCGCATGTGGGCCTCTATAAGTGCTTGCTAAAATTGTTGTTTGGATAACAGCGGGTGTTATGCTTATTAAAAAATAGATTGAGAAGTGGAAAAAACCCTAGATTACTTTTTGGGAATAGTGAGGGTGTCATTTGAACCTCCTACTACTTTTCTTAGCTCTGAATGAGCCCACGTAGAATTAGAAAAGACCACAAGTTAGAATAACGTTTGATGTACAGTTATGAAATACTGGAAAGGATTGCTCTGCAATCTGCCGAGATTTGATGGGAGTTGGCTAGCCAGCCTCTTCTGAAAAACCTCCAGAGCTGCAGAATCCAAGATCTTTGTAGATGGAGAGTAGAGTAGAGTAGAGTAGAGTAGAGTAGAGTAGAGTAGAGTAGAGTAGATGGAGAGTAGAGTAGAGTAGTGTAGAGTAGTGTACAGTAGAGTAGAGTAGAGTAGAGTAGAGTAGAGTAGAGTAGAGTAGAGTAGAGTAGAGTAGAGTAGAGTAGAGTAGAGTAGAGTAGAAAAGCTGGAAGGGACCTTGGACAGATGAGGAATAATGGATGGAAACTGATCAAGGAGAGATTCAACCTAGAAATAAGGAGGAACTTTCTAACAGTGAGAACAATCAACCAATGGAACAGAAGTTGCCTTCGGAAGTTGTGGGAGCTTCATCACTGGAGGCTTTCAAGAAGAGACTGGACTGCCATCTGTCAGAAATGGTGTAGGGTCTCCTGCTTGGGCAGGGGGTTGGACTACATGACCTTCCAACTCTTTTAATCTGTAAAGCCCCCTGCTCAAGCAGGAGACTGTGATTGGACAGATCTTACTATCAACAATTAAATGTTGATTTAATTGTTGATAGTAAGATCTAATTGTTGATAGTAAGATTTAATTGTTGATAGAACACAAAATACAAGCTTGGAGGACACGACCTTGTAGACGACCCTCATTCTGTCAAGGATTTTGGAGTACTCATATCTAATGATCTAAGTGCCAAAGCCCACTGTAACAACATTGCCAAAAAGGCACTAAGAGTAGTCAACTTAATCCTGCGTAGCTTCTTCTCTGGCAACATTACACTGCTAACTAGAGCATACAAAACGTTCGCTAGACCAATTCTCGAATACAGCTCACCTGTCTGGAACCCGCACTGCATATCGGATATTAATACAATTGAGAGAGTCCAAAAATANTTTTAAAGGTATTGTATGTAATGTGTATATGTAGTGTATGTAATGTAAACCGCTCCAAACTCGACTGCAGAAAATACTACTTCAGCAACAGAGTGATCAATGCCTGGAATTCACTACCTGACTCTGTGGTTTCTTCCCCAAACCCAAAAAACTTTAACCTTAGACTGTCTACTGTCCTCACCCCATTCCTAAGAGGTCTGTAAGGGGCGTGCATAAGCGCACCAGCGTGCCTACCGTCCCTGTCCTACTGTCCTATTGTCCTCATCTATCTGTATTCACTTTGATTATGTTTATGTTTATACCTATACCTGCTATCTTGTACATGTTTGACAAATAAATAAATAAATAAAAAATAAATAAATAAATAAAATGGAATAGCTTGCCTCCTGGACTTGTGGGTGTTCTATTGGTGGACGACCATTTGGCCAGGATCGTATAAGGTCTTCTGACCTTATACATGACCTCCGAGGTCCCTTCCAGCCGATGATTCTATGTTCTAAATGCAGTTCTAAATACAGTGCCTACCGTCCCTGTCCTACTGTCCCCATTCATTCGTAACCATCTCCTATGTTCATATTCATTGTTTATACTCATACCTGTTATCTCGGACATGTTTGACAAAAAATAAATCAAATCAAATCAAATCAGATCAGATCTTTAACCACCATGGCGAAATTGTGTAACGGGAACGCATGATTCTATAGGTCCACGGGCTGGATCAGTGCCTCAGTTTTCCCCTTGGGAGAGACATCTGTTAATGGGCAAGGTAGAACATTTCCCTGTGGATTCTCTTTTGACTTTGAGGGATGCACCCCCAAAGCTCCTTCATTGCTATGCATCAATTTGAAAGTTCTTCCACCGGCTGTGAAGCTGTGGTTGCATCTCCGACTAATAACTTTCCACTGAGTGCCCAAGCAGATTGTTGCATCAGGAAATCACTGCAACTCGAAGTGTAAGAGCAACTACTTTGTTCCGAGGAAGTAATCTCGTACATTTGGCTCCCCCATTTCCTTGTTCCTGTAGTTTTGGCACTGGATGCCTTTACCTCTTTTGCTGGAAACGGGGGTCAGGTCAAAGAGTTTGTTGCTGTAATAGCTAATTACCATTCTCTTATTTGAGGTTGTGGTGCGAGACATAAATCAGACAGCTGCTCCTTTGGCTGGTGCCCCTTTGGGTGATTAGGCTGCTGTCGGTGAGCAAAGTTGGGATCAAAGTCCCCATCCCGACGGCCAGGGGTCATGAAGCATGGTTGGGTTTAATGGCCAGTCCTTGCCGGAGCTAAAAGGAAGTTTATACTCAAAGGCCATTAGCCAGAAGCTCTGTTCGACCATTGGAGCAAGAAGAGGAAATGTGTTTATTAAGCAGCTGATAGGGATGGAAGGAGGGGAGGGAGGATTGGGGATCCCCAGTTTCCAAAGAGTGATACAAAACCAAAGAAAGACCATGAAAGTTTATATTAACATCCCACCTTATTCATGCTTGTGCTCTTCACCGTGGCCTGCTGAAGAAGTAGGAGAAGAGATTCATTCAGATTCTTATGAACATTCAGCCATGGAAACATAGAATAACAGTGTTAGAAGGAACCTTGGAGGCCTTCTAGTCCAACCCTCTGCTCATGCAGGAGACCCCTATACCATTCCAGATAAATGGCTGTCCACTCTCTTCTTGAAAACCTCCAGTGTTGGAGCACCCACAACTTCTGAAGGCAAGTCGTTCCACTGGTTAATTGTCCTCACTGTTAGGAAGTTTCTCCTTAATTCCAGGTTGCTTCTCTCTTTGGTTAGTTTCCATCCGTTACTTCTGGTCTTGTCCTCTGGTGCTTTGGAAAATAAGCTGACCCATTCTTCTTTGTGGTTGATAATGTTGACAGCTTATCACTTTCTCTTTAAATACAACAAAGAATCTCTTCCTCCCCTATCTTATCTCTTATCTATAAACAAATCCTTAAAATCTCATTGTTTAATCCTGATCAGCCAAAGTCCATTAATCATCACCAGGCATGACAGCGTATCTATTTTAACCTCGATCAAATCAACCAACTTTAAACTCTTTCCTTTTACTTTTAACAAACACTTTTAAAAAGTTCCACTGATTCATTGTTCTCACTGTCAGGAAATTTCTCTTTAGTTCTAGGTTGGATCTCTCTTTGATTAGTTTCCATCTATTACTACTGGTCTTGCCCTCTGGTACTTTGGAGAATAGGTTGACCCCCTCTTTTCTGTGGCAGTCCCTCAAGTTCTGAAAGACTGCTATCCTATCACCCCAGGTCCTTCTCTTTGTAGGTCTAGGTATGTAACTAGACATACCTAGTTCCTTCAGTCATTGGTTTTTGAAAAACATCAAATGTGGTGGTTGACTTTAAGCTGGCCATTCTCTTTGGTTCAGCCTACTCACAGGATTTCTGTTGGGGGGCAAAACAGAACTTATGGGGATACAGTGAGGTATCAATCAACTCATAGGGAAGCTGATGACTTGTAGGTTCCCCCCAGAAGCTATAATCAAAGGTGGGATGTTCTTCATTTAAGCCAGAGGACACAACTGTGATCTGGCTCAGGGATCATAGAATCCCAGGGCTAGAAGGGAGCTTGGAGGTCTTCTAACCCACCCACCCCGTCCAAGGCAGGAGTTCTTATGCCATCCCAGATTAATGGTTGTCCAATCACTGTACTCAGTGACAGCAGGGTGGCAGGCGAGGATTCGTTATGATGGTCTGGTTGAGGCCTAAAGGAAAACACACACATTTGATAGAACGGATATTTCAGGGTAATTTAAATTAACAACCAAACCATTTAAGATGGTTTGCCTTTTTTGTGCAATTGATGACAATTCCTGGAAGAGCTTTGATGGGTGGGAAACCCATGGTCTCAGCCTGCTTTGGACAACCCTGTCAATCAATGGCTAGTAATATTTCACATAAATAGTTATTTATTTTATTTACATGCTGATTTTACTATTTTGTATAAACAACTCAAGGCAGAGAACGTATCTAATATTCCTTCTTCCTCCTATTTTCCTCACAACAACCCTGTGGGATAGGTTGGGCTGAGAGAGGGTGACTGGCCCAAGATCATCTAGCCATCTTTCATGGCTAAGGCGGGACTAGAACCCACAGTCTCCTGGTGATTGGCCCAAAGTCACCCAGCTGGCTTTCATGGTGAAGGCGGGACTAGAACCCACAGTCTCCTGGTGATTGGCCCAAAGTCACCCAGCTGGCTTTTTAAAGCCTTCAGCCAGGAGCTGGGCCAAATTATTTTATTTTATTTTATTTCACATCTTTATTTTTCTTTTTATAAACAACTCAAAGTGGTGAACATATCTAATATTCCTTCTTCCTCCAATTTTGCCCACAATGACAACCCTTATGAGGTGAATGGGGTTGAGAGAGAATGACTGGCCCAAGGTCACCCAGCTGGCTTTCATGGCGAAGGCGGGACTAGAACCCACAGTCTCCTGGTGATTGGCCCAAAGTCACCCAGCTGGCTTTCATGGTGAAGGCGGGACTAGAACCCACAGTCTCCTGGTGATTGGCCCAAAGTCACCCAGCTGGCTTTCATGGCGAAGGCGGGACTAGAACCTACAGTCTCCTGGTGATTGGCCCAAAGTCACCCAGCCGGCTGTCATAACTAAGATGGGACTAGAACTTGTAGCTCAGGGTTGAACTGTTGGGTGCTGCCCTTGCTGCTCTCTGAGCTTGATGGTTTTCTTGAAGACGTTTCATTACCCAATTAGATAACATCATCAGTGCTACCTGGCTGATGATAGCTAGCACTGGTGATGTTACTTAGTTGGGAAATGAAACATTTCCAAGAAAACCCCCAATCTCAGAGAGCACCAAGGACGCCATAATATGATACAACATACGGTCTGAACGTCTATGAAGATTCTCAGTCATCCAGGTCATGGTTGTCCCAAAGGTGCTTTTTCAAAAGGCAACTGGACTTTCTTTGTTTTTCCTTGAAGACGTTTCACTTCTCATCCAAGAAGCTTCTTCCTCAGAATTGAGGAAGCTTCTTGGATAGGAAGCAAAATGTCTTCAAGGGAGAACAAAGAAAGTCCAGTTGCATTTTGAAGAGAAAAAAAAAGCACCAATAGACCTTATTCTCTCACTGGAGGTTTCTTCATACATTCTCTGAAAGTGAAGTTCCCAGTTTGTAGGAGGTATATGGGAGTCTAACCAGGGGTGGGATTCAGCCGGTTCGGACCAGTTCGGGCGAACCGGATGCTAATTTTATATCTGGTTCGCCGAACCGGTAGTTGCAAGAACTGGCTGGCCCTGCCCACCCCGCCCTGCCCCTCCCAGGAGTCTCCACGCGGCCCATTTTGGATGCCAGGTAAGTGCAGGGCCCACACGGAGGCTCTGGGAGGGCGAAAAGTGGGCCTCCCGGAAGTTCCAGAAGTCCAGAAACGGGCCAGTTTCTGGCCTCCAGAGGGCCTCCGGAGCCTGGGGGAGGCTGTTTTCGCCCTCACGGAAGCTGGAGGAAAGCTTCCTGAACTTGGGGAGGGTGAAAATGCCCCCCTGCCATGGTGCAGGAGGCTGAGTAGGCCACGCCCACCATGGCCACACCCACCCAGCAACTGGGCAGAGAACCGGTTGCTAAAATTTTTGAATCCCACCCCTGAGTCTAACTGGGTATCAATTCTGTCAGAGTGGCAGGCTATTAGGTGTCAGAATAAAAAAAAAACTTCTGCTTTGCTGCCTCAATAAGCTGTTCCCAGGAAGACCTTGTGTCGTGTCTCTTCTTAAGTGCAATCAATTGCTTAAATTGGTTGGGGTTTTTTTGAGTGTGAGGAGATATTTAAGAGTTGTTTTATTGCCATTCCCAGTCTCACTTTTGTACATCTTATATGCCAAGGGAAGAGTTTTCTTGGCTTCTACACAATCCTTGTCAAGCCATGGTTTGGAGGCAATGCAGGGCCTCTTACCTGAGAAGCTTTGTCGTTCTGTTTGGCAGTTCAAATCTCACCAGGCTCAAAGTTGACTCAGCCTTCCATCCTTCCGAGGTGGGTAAAATGAGGACCCAAAATTGTTGGGGGCAATAGACTGACTCTGTAAACCACTTAGAGAGGGATGTAAAGCACTGTAAAGCGGTATATAAGTCTAAGTGTCAGGGTTCCAAGTAATAAATCCATAGCAAGCAAGTGTCAGGGTTCCAAATAACATACCCAATGAAATAAGACTCCGAGGCTAGGCATTCCTCAAAGTTCCATTTTATTAGAGATGTCATATTGGCACAACTGGGAAAACCCCAAATCTGAAAGCTTCTGGGTTTTCCCCACCCAAAAGAAAGTCCAAGTCCCTGCCCCAGCACCCACATGTCCATCACATGGTCCAATGAATGCACCGTCCCAACTGGAGATGCCTCCCAGTCACACCTCTCCAGGTGCAGGGCAGAGTGACCTTGACTCTCAAGAAAGGAATGTTATTTTGACTACATATCTCCTCATGCAATTCCCTCCTCCCAGTTTCCCACAGCACTAAATGTGGCAGGCCTGAAGATCCAAGGCCCAAAATGGTTTCCAGGCCTGACAGGAAGACTCCGAGGCATGTAGATTCCTCAAAGAATACTTTTATTTGGAATTATCATATTGGCACATATCTGGTGAAAACCGACTCTAAGGTCTCCCGCAGTTTTCATCTAATTAAATGTAAAAGTTTTCCCACTTTCTCAAAACAATCAGTCACCTGGTCCAATCACAGAACGGGCTGGCAGCCGTGTGGCATCACTCCGCCTTCTTCCAACCAGGTGTCAGAATGTCCTTGGTTCCCAAGAGAAAATATGTTGTTTTGACTACAGATTCCTTTCTATCTCAAGTCCCCGCTCCCTATCCCTCAGCTCCAATGTGGCAACACTGAAGCGGTTGACACTAAGTGCTATTGCTATTTTTCCAAACGTATTTTCCTCAGCTCCTCCAGATCTACTCCAGATCTCTCTCTTCCGGTTGCGCCATGCCTGTGCTGGCCCGGAGGTTGCCAAGTGCCCAGCTTGTAATCCTCCCAATGCACAGGGTGGATTTCAAAGCCTTGTGTGGCGGAGCAAGGGATTGTGGTGAAACTTCAAGAAACAAGATTAGCAATTAAGGGATTGCCTGCAGATTTAAAGGACAACCTGGATAGCTTTTTGCCAAAGGCTTTCCCTTCCGCTCTGTGGATGGCCTAATCAAAACTGAGAATTGACCAAACCTGGAACCTTGGCTGAAGCAAACAGAGGGTGTTGTGTTTCTCTCTCTCTCTCTCTCTCTCTCTCTCTCTCTCTCTCTCTCTCTCTCTCTCTCTCTCCCTCTCTCTCTCCCTCTCCCCCTCTCTACT
>QLTV01001454.1:1460-11684 GCA_003457575.1 Thermophis baileyi | reverse complement strand
AGAATATGGGGAAGCAGGACAATGAATGTAGTATGATATTTAAAATGCTGGACTAGGATATGATCCTGGGTGAGTCTGAACCAGACTCTTTTTCTCAGACCCCTAGACTTGTGTGAAAAATTAGAAACAGAGCATTATATATGCCTTCTTAAGCTCTACAGCAAAGACAAACTGTAAATTTAATATGTCTATAATTTGTATTTGTATGAGAGGGTGGTATTAAGTCACATTTGTCCTCAAACAAATTTTAGACATATTTCTTTTATCAATTTTCTAAAACCTTATACAATCTTTCCCCCTCCCCTTCCCTTCCCTTCCCTTCCCTTCCCTTCCCTTCCCTTCCCTTCCCTTCCCTTCCCCTTCCCTTCCCTTCCCTTCCCTTCCCTTTCCCCTTCTACTGTAAGCAGTTACAGTATAAATAGCTCATATCTCTGAAGGAAATCAAAAAGATTTTTTCTTAAAATGACTCACGTTTCTCATACCTAACCCTTCACGTTTTAGTGGCATTTAGCTTAAAACCAAGAATGTCAATAAAACTGAACAAAGTTGATTCTCCTTTTTTACACACAAACCCTTGAAGAAAGAATTAGGTTTTTTTATATATTTATAAAAAAAAAACAAGCTCGGAGCATAACAAGCTAGGCTAAATTTAGCAGTAGGGTAAATGGGGACTAAAAATAAACTCTTTCATATGCATCACCTTGCGTGTTGAGATATGAACCGAGATAGGCATACAGAAAAAAAGCTGCTTTTCAGGTGCAAATATTCAAATAGGGTTGTAAGAAAAATGCAACGATCTATCACTTTACTGGTGGAATATAATTCCACCTACTTATTCTACATTCTTCTCTTAACAAACATCCGGAAGGCTGAAGAATTATGTACAGGTAGTCCTCAACTTACAACAGTTCATTTAGTGACTGTTACAACGGTACTGAAAAAAGTGACTTATGACCGTTTTTCACACTTACGACCTTTGTAGCAGCCCCACGATCATGTGATCAAAATCCAGAAGCTTGGCAATTGGTTCATATTTATGACCGTTGCTGTATCCCAAGGTCACGCAATTGATTTTGACAAGCAAAATCAGTGGGGGAGCCAGATTCGCTTCACAACAGTGTTACCAACTTAACAGCTTCACTGATTCACTTAACAACTGTGGCAAGAAAGGCCGTAAAATGGGGCAAAACTCACTGAACAAGTGTCTCACTTAACAACAGAAATTTCGGGCTCGGTTGTCATAAGTCGGGGGGCTACCTGTAGGCTGCCTTGAATTGTACAAAAGAAAGGTGAAATATGCATTTAGTAATAAATAAATAAAACTTTCAGTTCCATAGTTTGTTAAGAAAAGAATGCAAGTGGGTGGAATTATATTCTACCAGTCCTTGGTTCCAAAGTGGTAGTTTGTTGTGTTTTTCTTATAACCCCATTTGAACCTGTTAGGTAGGCTGGGCTGAAAAAGAGGGATTGGTCTAAAGTCACTAGTTGACCTTCATGCCTAAGGTGGGACTTGAACTCACCATCTTCTGGTGATTGCGCCAGGGGTGGGTTCTGGCTTACCTCGCTGCCAGTTCGCTTCCTCATGTGCCGCGCGGGCGCATGCGCAGTGCTAAAAACCCAAAAAACAGTTTCTGCATGTGCGCAGAAGCAAAAAACAAGATGGCGCCGCCTATGGCACTGCCGAGAGAGCTGGTTCGGGGGCGTATCCAGCCGGCCATCGCTGCCGGTTCGGCGAGCGGGGGGGAAATTCCCGCTACCGGTTCTAAAGAACCGGTCCGAACCGGCAGGAACCCACCTCTGGATTGCGCTGATTTTTCATAACTCTAGCTCAACTGGAGAGATCATGGCTTAAATCACCTTACTTGGTTGAAGAAAGAACATTGGCTTCATGTCCACGGACCTTCTAAGGAAGTGCTCCTCAACTTCAAGGCGTGTGGACTTCAATTCCCAGGATTCTCTAGTCAGCTTGAGTTGAAGTCCTCAAACACTGGCTGGGGAATTCTGGGAGTTGAAGTCCACCTAAGCTGGCTGGGGAATTCTTGAGGATGAAATCCACAAATGCTGAATTCTGGGAGTTGAAGTCCTTAAATGCTGGCTGGGGAATTCTGGGAGATGAAGTCCACCCAAGCTGGCAAGGCAATTCTTGGTGTTATGATGGCTAGGGAATTTTGGAAGTCCACGAATGCTGGCTAGAGAATTCTGGGAGTTGGCTCTACAAATGTTGGCTGCGGAATTCTGGGAGTCTACCCAAGCTGGCTAAGAAATTCTGGGAGTCCACGAATGCTGGCTAAGGAATTCTGATAGCTGAACTCCATGAATGCTGGCTGGGGAATTCTGAGAATTGAACTCCACAAATACTGCCTGGGGAATTCTGGGAATTGACATCTATCCATTTTAAACTTTCCGAGGCTGAAAAACACTGCTCTACCGTAGCACAGAGCAATGAAAGTAATTCTTCCAGAGGCTTTCAATCTGACACTGTGCGTTTCAACATCTGTGGTGCCTCTGGATGCCAGCGCAGCCATCCTGGTGATAAAAAAAACAACAACAACCCAAGTGGATTGTCAACTTGATTACTGACTTTTTGTCGTCGAAACCTAGTTTTGCACAGCTGTAAAAACCAGCAGATGCTGCTAACCCAGCAATGAGTCACATATATGGAGGCAGATGGCATTCCCAGGCAGGAGCCAGGCATTTTCAGCGACTCCTTGCATGATGGATGGTTCTGGAGAGATAAAGCCAATCATTAATTAAGCATGGAAATTGATGTTCGCCATAGATGGCATTGGTGAGGTTTCTGAACCGTTTTTTTTTCTTCCCACCTTTCCCCTCCAAACTTGTTATCAACGCCATGCAGGGGATTATAGCAATAGGTGTCATTAAATCATCAGAGATTTATTCTCTTTCATCTTTCTTGATTATTCATTTGCATAAGTGCAGGAAAACAAGAAAGACCTCGGATGGGGGGGGTTATTACGGGGAAAGAGAAAAGGGAAGAAAAAAGGAGAGAAGCAGGAGAGGGAGGGAGGGAGGGAGGGAGGAGAAAGCCCATGATGTCATCACTGTGGCTCTGCAAAAGTTTTGGTCACCAAACGAGTGAACGAGCAATTTGATGTTAATTGTTCAGAATGATAGTATGAACTCTGCTGCCATGTTGCAGAACTTTGATCAAGGGTGCTGAACAACAGGCCCTCCTTATCCCCCAGGATAATGCACAATCCATCACAAGATTGAAATCCCACAGGCCACCATAGACCATCTCTCTGTCCCTCTCCCTTTCCTTCCTCTCTCCCTCCGTATTTTCCTTCCTTCCTTCCTTCCTTCCTTCCTTCCTTCCTTCCTTCCTTCCTTCCTTCCTTCCTTCCTTCCTTCCTTCCTTCCTTCCTTCCTTTCCTCCCTCCCCTCTTCTTCCTTCCTCCCTCCCTCCCTCCCTCCCTCCTTCCTTCCTTCCTTCCTATCTTCCTTCCTTCCTTTCCTCCCTCCCCCTTCTTCCTTCCTTCCTTCCTTCCTTTCCTCCCTCCCTCCCCCTCCTTCTTTCTTTTCTCCCCCTCTCTCTGATAGACTAGTGCCCAGCCTGTTCTTTTTTTACCCTCCCCCCCCCTCCTCTCCTCTCCCTCTCTCTCTCTCTCTCTCTCTCTCTCTCTCTCTCTCTCTCTCTCTCTCTCTCTTTTTTCTTTCTTTCTTTCTTTCTTTCTTTCTTTCTTTCTTTCTTTCTTTCTTTCTTTCTTTCTTTCTTTCTTTCTTTCTTTCTTTCTTTCTTTCTTTCTTTCTTTCTTTCTTTCTTTCTTTCTTTCTTTCTTTCTTTCTTTCTTTCTTCTTTCTTTCCAGCCACTCCAGCATAAACACATTCCCATTAAATTGAATTTTCTCATGTTGAATTCAATTAATCCTCTATTTCTTACCTATTTTTACTTTCCATATAAGTTCAAAGCACTCTTGATTCCCAAAATACTGAGTGCTCCTGGCCTAAGGGATGAGAAGATGATGATAGACAAAATTTATATATGTACCGTATATGTATATGCATATGCATATGCATATGTATATTTCATATCTCTTAACTGTCCATCTCCCTCAGGCAGGGGCTTTGGGCAGTGAATTGACTTGTGCTGACCAACACATACTCATCAACAGACAAACACACAAAACCTCTTGGTTTCAATGGGATGTTGTCACTGGCGCAGTAGCTATGTGTTTACCGGCTAAGTGCTAATATATTTTCTTTGTTAAAATTTAACTCTGTACAAATAGACAGCTTTCATTTTGTATGACTTTATTGGCAATTTCTCCTGTCTCTCTCTGTGTGTGTGTGCGTGCAGGGGAGGAGGTCACCCCTCCCCTCCCACTTAAATATATATCTATAAAAGTGCCAAGGCTTATCAGAAGAATAGAAGCCACGATGAGGGAAGCGATAGCAGCAGGAAATTAAAAACAAAAAAAAAAAAAGGAGAAGAAAAAGAGGAAGGAAGAAAGAAAACCATTAGTCAGTTGAAATAATAAGTTGAAGAAACGGAGAGAGGGTGCAGGAAATCATATATTACTGGTGGGATATATTAATAACTCTGCAGCGTTAAAAAAACACCCCATAAAACTTTCTGTGTCTAAAAAACTATATCATCTCAGGGCAAAACTGGTTTCGGTAGACCACCTTATTTTAATCCAATGCTAAAAGAGACGTTTAGTCCAGATGAAGTGTTTGCAAAGCAATCATTTTAGAGAGTGGATCAATGGAGGCTTTTAAGAAGAGATTGGACAACCATTTGCCTGAAATTGTACAGGGTACCCTGCTTGAGCAGGGGGTTGGACTAGAAGACCTCCAAGGTCCCTTCCAACTCTGTTATTTGGTCATTCTGTTATTCTGGTTGGACCTTCTCAATTGGCATCAGAGGACATAACAATGAAACAATGTCTCTTATTGTCCATCCATTGGTCAGAGAAGATATATCAATAGAAAGAGGACTTCATAATTATCATCCAGGCTTCCTTTATGAGTCTAAATTTAATGGACTGGCATATTATTAATGTTCATTCTTTTTGATGGTGATGATGGCAACGGTAAGAGTTTGATAAACCTCTCTCCCTCTGTCCTAATACAGACAGTCCTTGACGTACAACCACAACTGAGCCCAAAATTTCAATTGTTAAGCAAAACAGTTGATAAGTGAGTATTGCCCGATTTTACAACCTTCCTTGATACCGTTGTTAAGTGAACCTGGCTTCTCCATTGAATTTGCTTATCAGAAGGTCGCTAAAGGGGATCACATGATCCCTGGACACTACAACCGTCATAAATATGAACCAGTTGCCAAGCATCTCAGTTTTGATCACGTGACCGTGGGGATGTTGTATGACGATTAAGGGCCTGGAGACAAAAACATATGAACAACGGTTGCAGGACTTGGGTATGGCCAGTCTAGAGGAAAGAAGGACTAAGGGGGGACATGATAGCAGTCTTCCAGTATTTGAGGGGCTGCCCCAAAGAAGAAGGGGGTTAACCTACTCTACAAAGCACCTGAAGGCAGGACAAGAAGCAATGGATGGAAACTACTCAAGGGGAGAAGCAACCTAGAACTAAGGAGAAATTTCCTGACTGTGAGAATGATTAACCAGTGGGATAACTTGGCTTCAGAAGTTGTGGGTGCTTCATCACTGAAGATTTTTAAGGACTGGACAGTCACTTGACTGAAACGGTATAGGTCAGTGATGGCTAACCTTTTTGTCATCGTGTGCTGAAAGCGCGCGCCCGCACCCATAATGCAATGCATGTGTGTCCCCTGTGTGCGCCCCACTCATGCTCGCAACCCCCATGCATGCGTACATGACTCCCCTGCCCCCTGCGTGCATGCGTGCGCATCTCCTGCGCATCTCCCACATGCGTGGCAGAGACCCAAAAATCAGCTGGCCGGCTGGAGGCGTGCGTGCATGCGCGGTGGAGCTGAGCTGGGGCGACGGCTCACGTGCCATCAGAAGGGTGCTGCGTGCCACCTCTGGCACACGTGCCATAGGTTCGCCATACTGTAGGTTCTCCTGCTTGAACAGGGGGTTGGACTAGAAGACCTCCAAGGTCCCTTTCACCTCTCCTATTCTGTTAAGATTTTGGTTCCCTTCTCAAAGTCTCCAGAGCAAAGAGGACATTTTCAGGTTGAGGGACCAAACCCAAGCTCAACTCTTCTTCAATTTGACCTACCAGTTTTTGCTTCTGCATAATTTTGAGCCTTGTTCCTTGCCTTCATCAGATCTCCACCTCTGTTCTTCCATTTATTTCCTAGACACTTCCTTATTTAAGGAAGGATTTAAGACAGAATAACAGAATAATAGAGTTGGAAGGGATCTTGGAAGTCTTCTAGTCCAAGCCCCTGTTCAGGCAGGAAACATCATTTCAGACAGATGGTTGTCCAATCTCTTCTTTAAAAACTTCCAATGTATCCACAACTTCTGGAGGCAAGTTTAATTGTTCTCACTGTCAGGAAATTTCTCCTTAGTTCTAGGTTGGTTCTTTCCTTGATTAGTTTCTATTGATTGTCCATGGACATTCTCAGTCATCCAGGTCATGGTTGCCCCAAATTACGGGATTTCCATCCATTGCTTCTTGTCCTGCCTTCAGGTGCTTTAACAGATTAACAGAGTTGGAAAGGACCTTATAGGTCATCTAGTGCAACCCCCCGCTCAAGCAGGAGACCCTACACCACTTCTGACAAATGGCAGTCCAATCTCTTCTTGAAAGTCTCAAGTGATGAAGCTCTATTTGGATATTTTGGATATAAGTATCTATATAAATAAATACATATTTATATATAAATAAATATTTCGATATTGTGTATATAAATATCTATTTGGATATTTTGGATATAAGCTCGGATGTGAGGGCGATCTGGCTGCGACATCTGTCACCCCATTGATCGCCAGGGTTCATTCGGCTGATCTGGCTTGCTAGGCGGGTGTCCCCTTCCTCCCTCACTGCTTCATAGCAATAGCAATAGCACTTAGACTTATATACCGCTTTACAGTGCTTTACAGCCCTCTCTAAGCGGTTACAGAGTCAGCATATTGCCCCCAACAATCTGGGTCCTCATTTTACCCACCTCGGAAGGAGGGAAGGCTGAGTCAACCTTGAGCCGCTGAGACTTGAACTGCCGAACTGCAGCTAGCAGTCAGCTGAAGTAGCCTGCAGTGCTGCACTCTAACCACTGCGCCACCTCGGCTCTTCATGTGCATCCCTCTTGAAGCTGCGCGCTCGGTGGAAGAGGACGACCTTCCCAGATAGAAGGAGTGTACCGATCTTCAGTCAAGGGTATGGATATAAGCTCTATTTGGATATTTGGATATATATTTGAATTATATAATAATTCTATTTGGAGAATAGAGTGACCCCCCCTCTTCTTTGTGGCAGCCCCTGAGATATTGGAAGACAGCTATCATGTCATTCCCTAGTCCTTCTTTTCATTAAACTAGTCAGGATCGGAACTTTGGGAAATCTGGAACCCCAAACTTGGAGGAAAAAAGGAGAGAGAGAACCGCATCAGCCCCAAAGAAGAAAATTGAGCTCAAAGAGCTTTCAAAGAGAGAGGATGGGGAGGGGAAAAAATTACACCCATTAGCAATCTCCCGAGTTCCCAAAGTCGGTTCATATATCAAGCTGACAGTAACCCCAACCACGGATGAACTCTGTATTGACTTTTAGAGGTCTGTTTCCTTTTGCATTGTCGGGAGTGCTGGGTAGAGAATGCAGTGTGAATAACACGGTGGTTCACCTGTAAACGATTGGGATTGAAAGAGGCGACTGTTTACCCGTCAATCATTTTGGAACAAGCCTTTTGTACCTGGAGCCTTACTGTCCCAGGATGGGGGGTTTGCATCAGGGAGGGAGCCGGGGGAGGGGGAGGGAACCCAGCAACTGACAATGCAGGGCCTGTCAATCTCTTCTCCCTAATGATTATGTGCTGGGTCAAAGTACGCTGGTGCTTTAGAGGATAATTACAGTTGTGGTGACTTAGGTAAGAATAGGAGGAGGAGGTCACAGACAGGGAAAGGTTGCCAACCGTTCTGATTGGGGGGAAACGTGCCCAAACAGGATACAGAGTGCGGAAACTGCGTTCGATAAGGGCAGGGGTGGGCTTCAAAACTTTTAGCAAGGGGTTCTCTGCCTGGTTGCTGGGTGGGCGTGGCCATGGTGGGCGTGGCCTAGTCAGCCTCCTGCACCATGGTGGCGGGGGGGGGCATTTTTGCCCTCCTCGGGCTCCGGAGGCTTTCCTCAAGCCTCCGGGAGGGTGAAAATGGCCTCCCCAGGCCCTCTGGAGGCCGGAAACAGGCTCGTTTCTGGCCTTCCTGAACTTCCGGTAGGCCTGTTTTTCGCCCTCCCCGAGCCTCCGCACGTGCCCTGCACTTACCTGCATCCAAAATGGGCCACGTGGGGACTCCTGGGAAGGGAGGGGTGGGGTGGGCGGGGCCAGCAGGAGTGGGATTTGGGGGTTCTCCGAACTGCACAGAATCTTAGCTAGAGGTTCTCCCAGACCCCTGCGAACCCCCAGCAGCCCACCCCTGGATAGGGGGATGCAAACTGGTTGGTTGGTGAGAGCAAACCGGGGTGGTGGGTGGAGAATTGTTTGGTTGGAATTATGGACCCACACTGCTTCCTGTCTCGATCCACGTTGCTTCTGGTAAAAACAACAACAACAACAACAAAACAACAACAGGGAGTTCCGTTCAGTGAGACTTGGAGGGTTCTGTGCAGGATCTTAGCTCTTCCTAGCACTGTGCTGTTCTGGAGTGAGGGCTCCGGCGTTGCTCCTGGGATCTGTTGGAGCCACTCTGCCAGCTTAGGAGTCACGGCCCTGAGTGCTTCTGTATTAACACTGGGACCACTTTGGCCTTTGTCTGTCTCTCTATCTCTGTCTCTCTTTCTTTCTTTCTCTCTCTCCCTATTTATCTACCTCCCTATATTTCTTCTCTTTCTCTCTTTGTGTCTGTCTATCCATTTGTCCGTCCGTCCATCCATCCATCCATCCATCCATCCATCCATCCATCCATCCACCCATCTTTTCCTTCTATCATCTTCTGTCTGTCTGCCTCTGTCTCTCTCTCTCTCCCCTATCTATCTACCTATATTTCTTTCTCTTTCTCTCTTTGTGTCTGTCTATCCATTTGTTCATCCATCCATCCATCCATCCATCCATCCATCCATCCATCCATCCATCCATCCATCCATCCTATCATCTTCTGTCTGCCTGCCTCTGTCTGTCTGTCTGTCTGTCTGTCTGTCTGTCTGTCTGTCTCTCCCTACCTACATTGCTCTGTGTTTGTGTGTGTGTGTGTCTGTCTTTCTATCCATCCGTCCATCCATCCATCCATCCATCCATCCATCCGTCCATCCATCCATCCATCCATCCATCCATCCATCCATCCATCCATCCATCCAGCATGCCTGCCTGCTTTTTATCTGTTTGTCTGTCTGTCTATCATCTCTCTCTCTCTCTCTCCCCTTCTCTCATCTAATCATCTCTCTCTCTCTCCTTCCTGCCTTCCTTCCTTCCTTCCTTCCTTCCTTCCTTCCTTCCTTCCTCTCTCTCTCTCTCTCTCTCTTCTCCCTCTCTCATCTCTCTCTCTCTCTTTCCTATCCACTTATCTACAGCAACCTATATTTGCAGCACTCTTCCACTATCCCAGAGGTAACTCAAAGTCTCAAGAATCACAAATCTATTTCATCCACTTTT
Source organism: Thermophis baileyi (assembly GCA_003457575.1). NCBI lineage: Eukaryota > Metazoa > Chordata > Lepidosauria > Squamata > Dipsadidae > Thermophis > Thermophis baileyi. The sequence goes on along the minus strand of QLTV01001454.1, from coordinate 1,974 downwards.
AAGCCCAACCAAGTTACTGGCCATCCGCACATCATGCGGTGAAGAATTCACCAGGTCAATTATGTGCAGTTGAAGGATGGACGGCATCGTTCTATTCGGTAGAACGGTATATTCCATCCTTCTGAGGTGGGTAAAATGAGGACCCAGATTGTTGGGGGCAATAGGCTAACTCTGTAAACCGCTTAGAGAGGGCTGTAAAAGCACTATGAAGCGGTATATAAGTCTAACTGCTATTGCTATTGCTATCGTCCCATTCTTAGCATCTAGCAGTATGTTTTTATGATAAAGACGTAACCCGATGAATTATGAACATTGTGCCCCAAGAGGAAAGTGCGACAAGGGAAAACTGTGTAGGAATCTTAGTCGCATTTCTGGATTTATTTATTTATTTAAAAAAAAAACTGGCACACACAATTTTTCCATGAACTTTGCCTCCATCACCCACCCCACGTTGCAAAGTATTACAAAAGCACAGTAGGAAGGTAATATAAAGCAGGCCCTTTTTGCACACTAT
>QLTV01001453.1:664446-676178 GCA_003457575.1 Thermophis baileyi | reverse complement strand
ACGCTATAGAGCACTGCACACCAAGACAACTAGACACAAGAACAGTTTCCCCCCGAACGCCATCACTCTGCTAAACAAATAATTCCCTCACCACTGTCAAACTATTCACTAAGGCTGCATTACTATTACTATTAGTCTTCTCATCGTTCCTATCACCCATCTCCTCCCACTTATGACTGTATGACTGTAAGTTGTTGCTTGTATCCTTACAATTTATATTAATATTGATTGTTTTCTGATTGCTTATTTGTACCCTATGACAATCATTAAGTGTTGTACCTTATGATTCTTGACGAATGTATCCTTTCTTTTATGTACACTGAGAGCATATGCACCAAAGACAAATTCCTTGTGTGTCCAATCACACTTGGCCAATAAAGAATTCTATTCTATTCTATTCAAAAAAGTGATTCTAGCCAAGCCCCCCAAAAAACAAGGAAAATTGTTTTTTAAATGGAAAGAGAAGGAACGATCTCTTCCCTTCTTCCTTTTCCATCCAATCAGCTGACACAATGTTGGAATCACTACTATTGCTTTCCATTGGCTCTGCCAGGTATGAAAAATTGAGCAAAATACATTCTGGAATCTACGGACAGTCCAACCTTCCTCCCTTAATCTCCATTTCCCCTTTGTTTTTTTTCCCTCTCCAATGTTGTTTGATTTTCTTCCGCTCTTTCTGTTCTTTTCCGTCTTTTCTCCTTATAAGCTACCATTTTTCTTTTCTTATTTTAAAATAACTTGGCTGCTTTTTAAAGTAAAACTCACATTACATATAGGACTTTTTGTTGTTGTTTGGGGTTTTTTTTTTTCCTTAAAGGACCTTAGGAAAAGGGAAAAGGACCCCGAAAGATTTCCCTTCCCCAGGAAAAAATACATAAATATATATATATAATGCATATTTAGCAGTATTGTTGGGCATCCCTCCGGGCTGAAGAGTCCATAACTGCACTCAGAGATCTGGCTAACAGTACTATAACTGATCAACATTAGACACCAAAGGATGAGGATAACCCTGCAATGGGTAGTAGCTGTTGGTGAGGAAAGTAGAGGAAAGAGAATGGGAAGACAATAAAGCAGAGACTAAAACAGCCAAGAAAGAAGTGAGAATTGATGTCTCAATTTAGCATGAATCTTGGGATCCATGGCACAGAGAACAGGTTCTAATACTTATGGGATCTGGAAATCTGAACTTTTCTTGTGAAAACAAAGCCATTTCCTGATTAGAATTCAAAACGTGTAATACGGTAGCTTCCTTGGCACATCATATTACTACTATTTCAGAGTATGTTAAGCTGCTATGTATCAAATATAGCTATTCAATTAGAAATAAAATTACCAGCGCAGGGAATGGCTTTCCAGCTTCATTATCATAAAGTTATTATCTTCCCTACAAGAAAGGTCATTCTGTACAGCTGGTTTGGAAGAACCATGGTGATAAGCTGTATTTTTCAAGAAGTGCCTCCAAGACCTTTCCTTCCCCTCTAACAAGAGGGGTTCTTTTCAGACTTTTATTGCATCAAACCTTCCACTAAGTGCCAATGAATGGGCTTCAGGGCCAGGCAAAGGTTTTTCAACAGCCAGGTAATGACATTATACAGGCAGTTGTCAGTGAACAAGTTCTATAAGCAGGGATGATCTAAGAGAAAAGCCATCCTGAATAGCAACCACAGTCCCCATGCAACCACACCACACCATTTTGAAGTGCTCATCATCAGTCAGTTGCCTTGTGATTTGTCTGAGTCATTATAATAATGCCTGTCAATGCAGTACCAGCATGAATAATAATGGCCATCATTTCTGACTATGCTCTGCAATTTGATATCTACATCGGGGGGGGGATGTGAACTTGGAGCATTTAATAAAAAAAATGAATCCTCTCTTGAACACTCGGGGTAGAGAGGAAAAGAAAGCTTTTGGGAGTTAGCTTGCAGGATGTAATGCAAGGGGGAACAGTCTTCTAATGACTAAGGGCCACATTCAACATTTCAGTGGGGACTAAAGAGAGAGCATAAATAATGGGAAATGAGTGAAGCTAAGATTTTCAGAAATAAAATGATGGGGAAAAGCATGAGGATTTTATTTTTATTTTTTGACAATTACATAAAGCCTATCCTGGGACTTACATGATGGTTTGTGAATGGTGGGGAACCATGCCACCAGTTTTCAGGAAGTATGATCAGTGGTAGTTCTAAAGTCTGCAGAAAGGGGTTAAGGGGTTCGGGGGATCCACACTATGATGCCTATCCTTGGTGCAAAGCAACATCTCAGAATCAATAAAAAAAGAGATGTATTTCTTGTATTGGAGTTGGAACCTAAGCCTCCAATTCTGTCACACTATTGCAGTACCTAAGATAACTAAATTTTGCAGGATCCAATCTGGGTCGGTCACCAGGACCAAAGGTTTAGTCTTCTGAGCTTTCAGACTCGTGCTGGATCCCATCCTCAGGGAACTTCTCTCTATCAGAATGTGATAGATAGACAGTGTCAGCCCCGTCTCAACTTGAACTCTAGGCAAGAACGATCCATAACTCCATCTTTAGAGTAAAGTATAGTTTTACCGAGGCCAAGTGAAGTACAGTGAAACAAAGCAAGGTCTGAGGTTCCTGCACCAATCCCCTAGTGAAACCCCATTTCCCACATGTGCCCTCCCACTAGCTCCCTTGTGTTCAATCATATTTAAACCAAATGGCTGTCCTTGGAATGCAACTGTCCTCTTCCCTCTGGCCGAGTGTCCTTGGGATGTTGTCTCCGGCCACAAAATTCTTTTGTGTTCCCCCCCTTTCTCTCTTCTCTCTTTTCCAGTGGTGAATCCAATTTTTTTTACTACCGGTTCTGTGGGTGTGGCTTGGTGGGTGTGGTGTGGCTTGGTGGGCGTGGCTTGGTGGGCGTGGCAGGGGAAGGATACTGCAAAATCTCCATTCCCACCCCACTCCAGGAGAAGGATACTGCAAAATCCCCATTCCCTCCCCACTCCTGGTGAATGGACAGTTACCAACGCTGCTGGGCCTCAACTGGTTCTCTGCCCTAGACCTCACAGTGTCTGGCATCCACTCGACCACTCCCGACGTGTTTGACAACCTTGCTTCCGAATTCACAGACATGTTTGACGGCGGCCTTGGTAACTATACGGGGAGCCCCATTTCCTTTAATTTAGACCCCCAGGTGGCCCCAATTAGATTAAAACCCAGGCGAGTACCTTTAGCCCTCTGCCCCAAGGTTGATTTGGAATTAGATAAGCTGATTGCCCAAGGGGTACTAGAAGCAGTGGACCATTCCAAATGGGAAACCCCCATCGTTATACCCCTAAAACAGGATGGGTCTATCAGAATCTGGGCAGATTAGAAGGCAACCCTCAATAAGACCCTTCAGGCAAACCCATACCCGGTGCCAGTGGTGCAGCACCTCCTGCATTCCTTGGGCCAGGGGTCTGTATTTGCTAAACTGGATCTCGCCCAAGCTTATCAGCAGCTTCCGGTGGATGCGGTCACTGCCATGGCCCAAACCATCGTAACTCACCAGGGCGCTTTTAAGTGCAAGCGTCTCCAGTTTGGAGTTAGTGTGGCTCCTGGCATCTTCCAGTGCCTCATGGAACAACTGCTCCAAGGGTTGCAGGGGGTGGTGCTGTATTTCGATGATGTACTCATCTCTGCCACCTCTCAGGCCAACCTCCTCTCTAAATTAAGGGCTGTTCTCCTACGCTTTAGACAAGCTGGCCTTAAACTACGCAAGGATAAGTGTAAGATTGGGGTACCCAAGGTCAAATTTCTGGGGTTCCTAATTGATGCCTCCGGCATCCATCCAACCCCGTCCAAAGTGGAGGCTATCAAGAATGCTCCTACCCCTGTGTCTAGGGCTCAGCTGCAGGCCTTCTTGGGCCTGCTCAATTTCTATGCTATCTTCTTGATTCATAAGGCTTCTGTGGCTGAGCCTTTACACAGGCTTTTGGATGCAAAGGCTGCCTGGCACTGGGGTCCACCTGAAGCCAAGGCTTTCCAGGCAGTTAAGGACTTGTTAACCTCGCAGACTGTCCTTGTTCAGTACAGGGAGAACTTACCCTTGCTATTGGCTTGCGATGCCTCACCCTATGGGGTGGGGGCCGTACTTAGTCACATCTTACCCAATAGATTGGAGGCCCCTATAGCATATTATTCTAGGACCCTATCACCAGCTGAACGTAATTATAGCCAATTAGATAGGGAAGCCCTTGCTTGTGTGGCTGGCATCCGTAAGTTCCATGATTACATCTATGGCAGACACTTCCACTTGGTAACTGACCATAAGCCACTATTGGGCTTGCTAGCTAGGGATCGCCAAAGCCCCCAGATGTTATCTCCCCGCATATCCCGCTGGACTGAATTTTTGGCTGGGTACAGCTACCAATTACACTACAGGTCAGGCAAGTTGTTAGGGAACGCATACGCGCTGAGCCGCTGTCCTTTGCCCATGCCCATAGTGGACCTGGCTCCGGCTGCCTCTGTTCTCCTCGTTGAAGAGTTGCAGAGCCCTGTTTCTGCCAGGCAGATTGCCTCCCTCACCAGCACTGACCCTGTCCTGTCTCATGTGTTGGATTGGGCCTGCAGGGGGTGGCCTCAGGGGCCTGTGCCCTCAGAGTTTCAGCCGTACCTGACCAGGCAGCATGAGAGCTCCATCCTAAGGGGATGCTTGCTATGGGGACAGCGTGTAGTGATACACGCAGGGAGGCCATCCTCGAATGCCTGCACACCAGTCACCCTGGCATAGTGAGGATGAAAGCCCTAGGCCGCAGCTACGTCTGGTGGCCTAGGATGGACCAGGAGATTGAGGGATGGGTGGCTAGATGCCAGGCATGTCAGCAATCCCGGCCTGCACCGCCTGCAGCCCCAATTCACGAGTGGGAGTCCCCAAGGTCACCATGGGCTAGGATCTTCCTGGACTTAGCTGGTCCTGTCCAGGGTCACACATTTCTAGTCCTCGTAGACGCCTACTCAAAGTGGCATTAATGCCTACCACTTCATCAGAAGCTGTCATTAGGGTTGTAGAACATCTGTTCACCACACATGGCCTCCCTGACACCTTGGTAACAGACAATGGGCCCCAGTTCATGGCTGCCCCCTTCCAAGTTTTTTTAGCCAGGCTGGGCATCTGCCATGCCACTACTGCGCCGGCTCACCCTGCTGCAAATGGCTTGGTTGAAAGGGCAGTTAGGTCAGCTAAAGAGGCTTTGAGCCGCCTGGGGCATAGCAATTGGCATGATAGTATGTACAAATACCTCTTAGCTCAGCACATTACCCCGTGCCAGGCCACAGGGTTTAGCCCTGCAGAATTGCTAATGGGCCGCCGTCTCCAGACCCAACTGGACTGCCTGCACCCCGACTTCAATGCTGGATGACCTCCCATTCCCAAACAACGGCCCAGGGAATTCATGGTGGGGGACTCAATATTCGCCCTTAACTTAGGGACTGGCCAAAAATGGCTGCTGGGACACGTGATTCAACTAACTGGACCCTGCTCTTATAGGGTCCAGCTTACTGACGGCCGGCTATGGCGCCGGCACATTAACCAGTTAAGGCAACGAGTCCCCTGCGAGGACCCAACACCGCCGGACCAGGCCCAAGCCACCCCAGGAGTTACCACCCACTCCAGAGCCCTGGCCGCCCGTTCCAAGCCTCCACTGCAGCCGGTCCCCGATAGGGACACGTCGCCTAGACATTTCTACCACTCCAGCGCTGCCTTCAACTCCGGGTGAATCCTTGGCTGGGTCACAGGGAATTCCAGAGGACCCACAACCAGCTCCTCCCTCTTCAGCCGCCAGCCCCGAACTGAGTCGGTCAGGGCGGAGCCGACGTCGGCCTGTGTATCTTGCCAATTACGCATGCGCCATCTGGGAGGTGAGGGGTGTAAAGTCCTCAGACTGACGATGCCACCAAAACCCGAGCCGACTGCAAGCTGAGCCTGATTGGCTAAGATGCATGCAGCCGGCGAGCGGGAAAATGGGGCATCCTGATTGGTTGCCAGCTTGACAGCTCGAGTATAAAAGGAGCTGTCAGCCGGCCGGTTGCTGTTCTCTTTCTCCGTTGTTGCCTGTGGTGCTGAATTGAATAAAAGCGTGTTGCTGTTTGAAGAACCTCATCTCGCCTCCATTCCTGTCAGCCCATGTTTCCCCAGATGAAACAGGAAGGGTATTGCAAAATCTCGATTCCCACCCCACTCTGGGCCAGCCAGAGGTGGCATTTGCCGGTTCTCCAAACTACTCAAAATTTCTGCTACCAGTTCTCCGAACTACTCAAAATTTCTGCTACCGGTTCTCCAAAACCTGTTAGAACCTGCTGGATTTCACCCCTGAGTTTTTCTCCCCCTGGATTTTATGGCAGGCTGGCACTGAGGCATAGTGAAGGCAAAGCGAAGTGGCAGAGCTGACAGTCAGATAGTAGATAGATAGATAGATAGATAGATAGATAGATAGATAGATAGATAGATAGATGATAGATAGATAGGATCCTGCAACATTATCCTGGGACACATATACCGGTATTTACCTTCATTTGTAACTAAATTTTGCTGACCATGCAATGCACCATCCAGCTTACGGTAAGTTATGGCTTTGCAGGGAACACTGAAAATGCAAGTTAATTATAAATATTTCCTGGCATAAACCATACTTTAAATGGTACAACTTTAAATATTGATATCAGTTATTCATTTAATATTTCTCAAGTGTTTTAGCATTAAGCAGTTGTCTGGCAGCTGTTGAACATAGTGTCTTCTCATTAATGGCAAGAGAAGTATTTTTATACAATACCTTCTCCGGGGCACTTATATTTTATTTTTATTATCTTTTATGTGTAACGAAAAGCCTATTTGTTCTCTCTGAGTTTGATAGCTAATAATATTGCTAGTCCTCCTTTTAAATGGTATCTTGGTATTCTAATGCATATTATTTATTTTATATGCTCGATAACCAAATTCCTGGTCTTCTACCTAAAAGACAATGTCCAAGTATTTTAATTAATTATTTTAATTAATTAATTCAGACAACAAAGCTGTTCTTGTGGGAGTGAGGAAATGCATTTCCATCTATTTTCCACTGTACAGTATTCAGTGGGGCTTTCAGATAATAGGAACACAAGAAGACATTGCTTCATCTGGCTAAATGCTGTTGGCAATGGCTTGCAATGACCCTTCAGAATTCAGATATATTAGAAAACTCCAGGAATTGATCCTGGATTTTCTGTATGTAAAGTAGAGGTTCACCATTCGGAAATGAAGATATCCTAAGAGGTCTTGACTGGCTAGATGCTCACTGCTTCTTTTATAAAATAAGAAAACACTACCCATAACCTAGGAATGGAAAATTGGTTATATTTTGATCTTACTCTTACTGCATGCGCAGTAACAAAAAATCCCAAAAAACAAAAAAGCCGAAAAAAAGATGGCAACCACATGCACAGTGCCGGAAGTTGGCTTCTGTGCATGCTCAGAAGGAAAATTTTTTTAAAAAAAAAATTTAAAAAATTCAAAAAAAAGATGGCGGCCCCCACGGACCGGCACCGACCGATCCAGTTCGGTGACATCATCGTGACATCACCAGCGGGCCACTACCAGTTTGGGAGAACCTGTCCGAACCGGGAGGAACCCACCCCTGACGTACATGTCAGTTGTTAGATACAATGAATAGAATTGGGCTTAGTTCAGAATTTAAATAAGTAGGCACTGACTACTGCAAGGCATGTTGATGGAAAAGTAATCCACCTACAACCATTGATGAAACCCAACAGTTTGGGTATTGCTCAGTAATTAGATATTTGTCTCTTCTGTGCCCACTTTTAAGTTCCAAGAAATGCATTTGGTGTTGGCAATGGGTTTGTTGTAATGCTCATCCAAAATGGGAAATGTTTAGACACTCTTGCAAAATGATTTGCATGGTGGGAAGCCCATCAGACTGCCAACTGATCTTTCTACTTCTTTATAGTATTCCCTCTTCCAGTATACTTTGGCTTTTTCTGGTCAGATGGGCATAACTTCCACAGTGAGTAACTATGGCTTTGAGGTCTAGCTATCTGTCTATGGAGATTCTGAGTCATCCAAGTCATGATTGTCCCAAAGGTGCTTTTTCAAAAGGCAACTCAGCTTTCTTTGTTTTTGCTTGAAGACATTTTGTTTCTCATCCAAGAAGCTTCTTCAGTTCTGAAGCTTCTTGGATGAGAACAGTGGTGGGTTGCTGCCAGTTCGGACTGCTTCTCCCGTACTGGTAGCAGAAATTTGCATCCACTCGCTGAACCGGCAGTGATGGCCGGCTGTCCATGCCCCCGAACTGGTTCTCCGGTCGCCGCAGCTGAAAAAAGAATCCTCTGCACATGCGCAGAGGCTTCTGCGCATGCTCAGAAGGTCATTTCCGCGTTGTGATGTAGGCGCGTGAATGAACCGCCCTGTCAGGCCGAAGCCATTTTCTTTGGATCTTTGGCCTGCCACACTTTATGCTATTTTAAAATGTATTCTTTGCTATGGGAATTTGGGAGGGGCAGTTGCATGAGGGATGTATTCATGTAGCCATAACAAATTCCTTCTAGATTGTCAAGGTCATCCTTTGTCCTGCACCTGCACGGAAGGAGGTGGGAGTTTCTACCAAGTTGCCAGATGGAGATTGGTTCATGTGATGAACTTGGGGGTGTGGGGACAAAGGCTTGAACTTTCAACTGGGTGGAGAAACCCCGAGACTTCAGATTCGGGATTTCTCCCAGCCGTGCTGACATGGCTCTGATAATAAATTGGAACTTTGAGGAATGCTTGGCCTCAGACTCTCATTTAATTCCAGATGCTATTCGGAACCCTGACACGCGCGTGTGCAAAACACGCACTTCCATCGCGATGCGAACCGGTAGGGAAGGTAAGTGGAACCCACCCCTGGATGAGAAGTGAAACTTCTTCAAGCAAAAACAAAGAAAGTCCTGTTGCCTTTTGAAAAAGCACCTTTGGGGGTCTAGCTATCCACTTCTTTTGTTTCCTAAGCATGCCTGTGCTAGACATATGTGGGGTAGAGACATTCTTTTAAACAAAAGCTGGTCCTGAAACCAGGCAAGGTGCTTAAGGGAGAGTTGATTGACTATCCCTGGCATATCATTTGGAGGTTTATTGGTTTTTTTTTTACTTTTATGGAGTTCAAGTATAATTTTCCCCATTCCTTCTCACATATGTACATGTGTTAATAGGAGCACAGGTTTGTGTAGCTATTTTGATAATAATGTTACTATTCAGTTGTATTGGAAAGAGAGATAACCCCTAGTACATCTTTGTATCACAGCTGCTGAGATATCTGAAATATCTGAGAACCAACTTTTCTCTATTTTACATTGGCTTCTTTTCCGGCTAACTCAATAGCTGCAATGCAGTCATACGGTATTATATTAAAAGTTTAGAAATATGAACAGTTTCCAATTCCCAAATCATGAATAACAACATAGCAGCTTGTTTAATAAGTGTCAGGGTATGAGAGCAGCAGCCAGGAAAAGACTCCCAAGCTATAAATACATTAATATTTGAAATTGAAAAATGTAGGAAACCTTTCAATGTTTGGGGAATGAATTTCAGCCAAAGCTACATTAAAGATAAAACCCATGTATTTCAATACACTGAAGAATGCTAAGCTTTGTCTTGAATTGCGCCCTAAGTGTTTACAATGCAACTATCTTCAATAAAACAAAGATCGGATTTGATATCTTAAAGGTAAAAACATTATCTAAGCAAAATAAAAATAAACCAAGTCAAAACATTGTAATCAGAACCCTAGCAGCAATTAACTCTCTGAGTCACATTGAGGATCTATATAGCCCGATACAACTGGTATGAATTATATTTAAGCTACCTCTATTTTCCTTCTAGATCAGGGGTGTCAAACTCAAGGGTGCTTGAATCTGGCCCGCGGAGCCACCTTGGAAACAGCAAAGGACCAGCCCACAGTGCCTCTGCCAGCGAAAACGGAGCGAAAATGGCCCGCCCTGGCCACACCCATCCCGAAAACAGACAACTACAGGATACCTATGTGGAAATGGATTATCTAGAACCTTTTTAGTCAGAGTTCAACCCTGGACACGGGACAGAATTGTGCTGGTTTCACAAGCAGATGACCCTTTGTTGGGACCCAGATTGGAAGTGCACTTCTTATGGTCTTATTAGGCCTATTGGTGGGCTTTGAAACCATTAATCACAATATCTATCTGGAACCACCCACATGCTTCAGTAGCTCCACTCTTTCCTCAGTGGATGATTTCAGTCAGTGGTTTTATTTATTTACCTAAACAAATTCCAATAGAAGAGAATCCAATTCATGAATGAAATTCATTATGAGCACCCAATCCAGAAAACTCTGGGTGGTTTACAGAATTAAATAAACAATTGCAAACAATTTAAAAACACATTAAACAAACATGAGAGCCCAAACTAAAAATAAAAGTGTAAATAAAATCACAATACAAAATATGATAGGAGTTTCACGCAAACTTTACTCTCAGATGTGGGAACAGAGGAGAAAATGTTGGGTCAGTGACCTCTGATGTTGTTCTTCTCCCCACTCCTTTTCAGCATCTACATAAAACCTTTGGGTGAAGACCCGTGTTGTCTTCAAGAATGCAATATCATCGATATGCTGATGAAACACAATTATATACCATCTGTTTGCACAATACAAAGCAGTCAAAGATATGGATTAGAAGAAATAGGCCAAAGTTGAACTCAAGCAAGATAGAGTTCCTATTTGTAAATCAAGGTTCTCTGATGGCTCTTGCGTGATCTCTTGGAGGTAATGCTTCCTCTGAGATAGCAACTCTGTGACTTGGGATCACTGGAAAAAAGTGAAGAAAACAATAACAAAGATGGTGAGGGACTTCGAACCCAAATCCTATGAAGAACATTTAGAAGAATTAGGTACGCTTAGCTTAAAGAAGATAGGGTTAGAAGCAGAGGTGGGTTCTTACCGGTTCTATCTGGTTCTTTAGAACCGTTAGTAACTCGGCGATGATGTCACAGAGCCAGTTCTGTCAGTGCCTCCGTGGGTGCCACCATCTTGGATTTTGCTTCTGCGCATGTGCAGAAGCTAATTTTTGCTTCTGCGCATGCGCAGAAGCTATTTTTTTATTGCTGCGGGCGCGCGGGCACGGCGCGATGCTGAGCGAACCGGCAGCAAAAGGATCCAGAACCCACCCCTGGTTAGAAGCAAACCTGATAACAGTTCCAATGCTTGAAAGGTTATCACAGGGAAGAGGAATTCCATGTATTCTCTCTGGGGCCTGGGGTATAACAAAAACCAATGAGTAGAAAAATTACAGAGATAAATCCAAATTTGAAATAAAGAGAAATTGTTTTATAATTAACATTTATATTTTAATTATTATGAGAACTATTAGGCAGTAGAACAGTCTGCCTCCTAGAACGTTAGGCTGCATCACTGGGGGGTTACAAACAAAGGTTAGATAGCCATTCATCTGGGATGGTCTGAAGACTCCTGATCTGGGCTGAGAATTTATTTATTTTATTTATTTATTTATTTTGTCAAGCATGTATTAGATAACAGATATAAGTATAAACATAATTATGAATACATGAAATGGATACGAATAAATGGGGACAGTAGGACAGGGCCAGTAGGCACACTGGTGCGTTTATGCACGCCCCTTACAGACCTCTTAGGAATGGGGTGAGATCGACAGTAGACAGTCTAAGGTTAAATTTTTTTGGGTTTGTTGAAGAAACAACAGGTATTG
>QLTV01001453.1:610821-634065 GCA_003457575.1 Thermophis baileyi | reverse complement strand
GGGGAGCACAGGAGGGTCATGCGTGCGCATGCCCACACCCATAATGCAATGCCCCCCCTGGGCCCCCCCCCCCGCGCCGCTCGCCCCCCTCCTCCCCGGCAGGCAAGGCACCACACTCACACCAAACCAGGGGCCATATCTGAGCCCCCATCTGCTTCTGTTTGCACACTCAGCAGAGGAGGCTCTATTCCTTGCCCCCGGCTCCCTCATTCTCCCAATTCAACCACTCCAAACCCACTTCTTCCATCCAAACCATCCCAAACCCTCGTACTACACAACACCAACACCCTCATACATACACAAACGCACCCCCCCCCAAGATAAGATTAAACTGTAAGTTAAAACCGGATGATAAGTTTGTGTTGTAAATGCAACCCTAGATGACTTAAAGGTATTCCATTGCACAGTTTTTCTCTATAGATTCTCTACAAAGGTGAAAGGCCAGATGGAATGGTCCATCTCCTGAGACAGATGGAACCAAGTGGTTTTATAATGGGTCTTAGGATTGTTTTCTGTGGAGAAATGTAATTTATTAAAGTTCAGCTCAATTTACTCTATGCCCAAATTGCCCAGACAAAAAAATCTCCCTACCATGTGAATTGGGATGAATAATACCCCAGAGTAAAACTGTGGAAAGAGATAACAAATGAACACTGTGTTGAATCCATATTAAAGTCTAATTCGTGATATAAATGAAGAAAATACTATTTCTTCTCTAGCACCACTGCCTTCCCATAAGGCACTCAGGTCCAGGTACAATGTATCCACAGTGTACCTGGATCTGAGTGTTGTATCTACAGCATTCACCTGAATTATTAAGCTATAAGAGAAGAAGATATGGATAGTCTAGCATAATTTGTTGCCTCTTCTTAATTGTAATTTCCTTATCCAAGCACTCACAAAAATGCTACTTGATAATCTGTTTAAAGATCTTGCCGAGCACAGATATCAAGCTCATAGGTGTCTAATTTTCTAGTACATTCTCCTTTCTTTTTTTCAAGCGAGGGTTCATTTTTGCTCTCTTCCAATCTAGTGGGATTTTGCAATCCTCTACAAGCACATCTTCCCTGCCCTGGCATAGTAACGGTAGACTAAATAATTAGAAATTTGCTGGTCTTTCATGGTAGATTAAATCATCTGCCAGTCTTCACGACTTAGATTGAATTTTCAGATCCATTATGATTTAATTATTGTAGATTCAATTTTATAGTTTCAGTAGCTGCTTGACTAGTTATTATGATTCTTTTCTACTTGTAGAGCCTCCACAAGTAGAGACTTAGCATAATTATGCTTCATTGTTTCTTGTGTCTCATACTGTATATAACAGTTGTTAGAAAAGAATCATTTGTTGGATTAGTGTGGTGCATGGGTGTCAAACTTGTGGTATCACGTTGCCATCATGTGACGTATCGCGACATTTTTCCCTTCGTGGAGCTGGGATGGGCGTGGGCTGCACATGACACATTTGGCCCACGGGCCGCCAGTTGGACACTGGCGTAGTGAGTCTATTTCAGTCCTGTCAGGTAGACTAGACCAAGAAACAAACACCATGCTGATCTAAAGCTGTTTTTAGAACAGCTATACTCGCAGAAACTTGCAAGTCTGATTATGGTATGTTTATTCCCTCTTTTCTCTTTGTAAGACTTGCAGGGTGGGGGGAAAAGCTATCTGAGGTGTCTTTGTAAACCACTTTCTTGACCTGGTTGCTTTGCTAATGGACTTTTTCTCTGTCCTTCAAGGTCATTTTAAAAGAAGTTCTCAGACGGGCTTTGCTTTAAAAATAAACATCAGCCTACTTGATATGTCCAACATGTCTCCAATATTCCATTCTTAAACAAGATACTGTCAGGCCTGGAAGCCATTTTTTGGGCCTTGGATCTTCCGGCCTGCCACATTTAGTGCTGTGGAAAACTGGGAGGGGGAATTGCATGGAGCTGGGGAGATATGTAGTCAAAATAACATTCCTTTCTTCGAGAGTCAAGGCCACTCTGCCCTGCACCTGGAGGGGTGTGATTGGGAAGCATCTCCAGTTGGGACGGTGCTTTTATTGGATGATGTGATGGACATGTGGATGCTGGGGCAGGGACTTGAACTTTCTTTTGGGCGGGGGAAACCCATAAGCTTTCAGATTCGGGTTTCCCCAGATGTGCCAATATGACATCTCTAATAAAATGGAACTTTGAGGAAACTCAAGCCTCGGAGTTTTCTTTCGTTGGGGGTGTTACTTGGAACCCTGACAGATACATCAACATGTGTTGCTATCTCAAATTTTGGGGTGATAGTTAACTAAGTAAAATTCTTTCTTGTGATTGCTGCTATAGTAAGACTGATTTAATCGAGTACTGCAGATCATTTATCCCAAATGATGCTACTATTTATTCTTGGCCATAAAAAGAAAAAAAAATGACAGATGTCAATGACCTCATTTTCAGCACTTATTCCATTGAACTCGATTTTGAGCCAGGTAGACCCCTTCTGTTCAGCAGAAGAACCATTACAGTGCATCAGGATTCACACTCAAGCTTGGCAGGTCTCCAGACATTTAACTTTAATTCAGCTCTGAAGTCATCATTTGGCTGGATTAGAATCTTTATTGCCAACAAGAAGGAAGCCTCAAACACTGTAACTGATTTGCATAACAATGCAAAGAATTATACAGGTAGTTCTCAACTTACGATCACAATTGTGCCCAAACTTTCTGTTGCTAAGTGAGACATTTATTAAGTGAGTTTTGCCCCATTTTGCCACAGTTGTTAAGTGAATCGCTGCAGTGGGAAGTTAGTAATATGATTGTTAAGTGAATCTGGCTTCCCCATTGACTGCTTGTCAGAAGGGCGCAAAATGTGATCACATGACCACGGGACACTGCAACCATCATAAATATGAGTCAGTTGTCAAGCATCTGAATTTTGATCATGTGACCAGGGGAGTGCTGCAATGGTCGTAAGTGTGAAAAGTGGTTAAAAGTCACTTTTTTCAGTGCTGTTGTAATTTTGAACAGTCACTAAATGAACTGCTGTAAACTGAGGACTACCTGAACAGCTACATAGCAAGTTCAAAGTTCTAGGATTCTTCCTCCCACCTTTCCAAAAAGCACTTGCTTAATGAATTATTTTGTGTTCTTTGGAAGTGGTTAACATGTCTTTACACAATGTCCCTCTCTAGCTGAGCCACTCTGTCTCACCAGCCAGGGGTGGGTTCTAACTTACCTCGCCGCTGGTTCACTTCCTCCCGCGCCGTGTGGCCGTGCCACGTGGCCACGCACGCACTTTGCACGCAGGGGCGTGCATGCGCAGTGCCAAAAACTCAGCTTCTGCGCATACGCAGAAGCAAAAACCAGCAAAAAAAGCAAAAAAAAAGCCAAAAACAAGATGGCGGCGTCCACGGACCGGCACCAACAGAACCGGCTCCATGATGTCACCACCGGTTTACTACCGGTTCTATAGAACTGGTCCGAACCGGGAGGAACCCACCTCTGTCACCAGCCATAGCCTCTACTTTACTCCCTTCCCTATTTTCTCTTTCCCTTCCTCCTCTTGAGTCTCTCCATTCCTTTCCCAAAACAGTCGCTTTGAGGTCAAGAAGGCAAATAGGACAAACTTTGCACAAAAGAATTAATGGACATAAATCTCATATTAGGATTCAAACATGGACCAAGTATGAGAATATTTAAACTTCCCAAGATGCTCCAGGGAAGACCTCAAAGTGACTATTTTGGAACAACGGACCTTAAACTCCACCACAGAATGAGAGGTTACTGAACTAGTATAAATCAAAAGGTTTCAGGCAATCTTGGAAGGTCTCAATATGCAAATAGCTTTTAAACAGAGTATAGCAGTTAATTGAGAAGGTACTGGTAATTTGTCTCATATGTCACCTGCTCCTGCATAACCAATCTGTCTTCCCTTCCCTTTCCCCTCCCTCCACCTCAATTCAAATCCCACATCAGTTTAGCCACTTTATACATCTGATGAAGTGAATTGCAGTTGCAAAGCCAAATACCTTTTAAACAAAATTGTTTAAAACCAAAAAAAAAGGATGTGGGATGGAACCCATTAAATGGCTCGTGTGAGGTGCTGTCGCCAGGGCGGGAGGTGGGGGGTGATTTTATGATATGAATTTATTATATGACTCTTCTTTTATTAGTTTTATTGTTTTTATATGAGGTTTTATATTCTGTAAGCCGCCTTGAGTTGCCATGTGCGAATAGGCGGCAATATAAATTGCATAAATAAATTGCATAAATAAATAAATAAATAAATAAATAAATAAATAAATAAATAAATAAATAAATAAATAAATAAATTGCATAAATAAATAAATAAATAATACATACATGCATACATGCATACATACATACATACATACATACATACATACATACATACATACATACATACATACATACATACTACCAGGCAGCTTCTGATGTTTGGCTACAGAGGTCCCATTTCAAACTACTTTCCAAAAAAAACTTCAGCAGGTGATTCTTCTTTTGATAACTGACAGCAAACATGGAATGCATAGCACATTATTATTATTATTATTATTATTATTATTATTATTATTATTATTATTATTATTATTATTATTATTATTATTATTATTAAGTTTATATGTCACCCATCTCACGGTTCGAGTATAGGGTTAATATAACAAGCAGGGTTCCTTTGAAGAGCTATGAGAAACATACCATTCTTGTCCAGCTTCTTCAGCTGAGCCCATTGCTGTCCTTTATAACTATCTCAAAAAAGCGGGTAGAATGGAATGACCTTATTTTGCTTTTTATGATTTCATTTATGCTATGATTATTCCACTTACAATATTACAGACTCAGAATGGGGGGATATGGTAAAATTGCAGGGTCCTTGTATTTCTATATTTTGAAAAATGGCATCTTTCTTGGTAGGTATTTTCACATTCCGCTAATATATTTTAATCCAAATCACTTGAAAAATCTATCTACGCTACAGTTAATGGGTTTAATTGCAAAAAAATACAGTTCTGACCTTTTTCCAGTCTAGATTTAGACATTGTGCACCATGGTAAATGCCTTTTTAAAATTCATCAACGATATGTCATTATTAGTAGACAAAAGAACATTGATGATATCAAAAGACCTGTCTAAAGCTTTTGATTTAATCATCATGTTCCCTTGATTAAAGAAATTGCTATTCTTTGGACAATTTATTCCTGTTATTATCTGCCGCAGATTTTCTTGGACAGTCACACAAATGTTAGAGGGATACATTCAAATTAAAATGAGTACAGTTGTGAGATATTTTGAAATGTTGATTGACCCTTGTTTGCGATGGAAAAACAAACTGTAAAGTATAAATAATTGTGCTTAGATTACAACTAAATTCTGAAGATCAGATTTTTGTTTTTTCAAAATGCTTTCTTCAGTGAAAATCAGGATGCAAATGAATGATACCCTCAGGCTGGGTCTAAGAGCCCCAACCCATAGAAATAAGGAAGTGAGACTACATCTCAAAGTTCAATAGCTCAAAGTTTAGGGATCATCATAAATAGGTAACACTTGTTAGCTCTGTGTTTATGATTCATCATGGGTCACGATGCCTAACAATAAAGTTATTAATTTATTATTCAACCACAACAATACACGAGCACACAATAGATACAAACTTAATGTAAACCGCTCCAAACTTGACTGCAGAAAATACGACTTCAGCAACAGAGTGATCAATGCCTGGAATTCACTACCTGACTCTGTGGTTTCTTCCCCAAACCCCAAAAACTTTAACTTTAGACTGTCTACTATCGACCTCACCCCATTCCTAAGAGGTCTGTAAGGGGCGTGCGTAAGCGCACCAGCGTGCCTACCGTCCCTGTCCTACTGTCCTATTGTCCTCATCTATCTGTATTCACTTTGATTATGTTTATGTTTATACCTATACCTGCTATCTTGTACATGTTTGACAAACAAATAAATAAAAAATAAATAAATTAATTTATATAGCAAAGTGGATTCTCAGCATTTCTTCCCATAGCGTGTCAGTATTCTGCCGTAGGCAGGACAGAAAAAGCAAAAACAAAAGAAGCACTTCATGCTCCTCTTTGCTTCCCATAGATTTTTATTCTGTTATTTGAGACGGGGGGGGGGGAATATTATGATCAGGAATAAGAGGAAAAAAGCAAGAATGTGCAAAGTTGTCCTGCTTGAGAGCCACAGGTGAAACCTATGAAATAGCCTGAGAGCTGCACATGTTTGGGACAAGGGTGAAAACGGACATGGCCAAAAGTAGGTGTGGCAAAGCTAAAAGATAAGAATAGAGATTTCTCATTCCATTTTAATAAAGGCTCCTCTTCAACTTTTCTCTCTCTTTTTATTCAGTCTCAGAACTGACCCATCTTGCCAGATTCTTCAGGTTCAGTACAGCTCACTTTTGCTAATGCTCAAGAGCAAAAATGCATAATCCATTCTCTGTTTGTCCCGGATCCATTGTCAACTTCCTCCTATCTTTTCCTGTTAGATATCAAAAGTCATGTTTTTTTGACTTCTGCCAGAACAAGCACCTGTAGCAATATTTCATTATAGCCATTCATCCAAATGGCTGGAATGCACAGTTTGGCCTCTCAGCTTTAGTAACTGGGAACTGCCCTCCACAGCTATTTTGTTCAGCAGGACTATGCCTCAACCATTGAACCTTTAAAAAACACCTTCAGTGGTGGAGTCATGGACTTCTTTCTATCACCGATGAAGTTGAGAAGCCAGTTGTTTCTTCTAGCTCAAGAGACAGAGAGATGATAAAATTGTCTAGTCTTGTCTTTTCACTGGTCTACTTGTGGCTGCATCCCAAAGGAAGTTGTCAGGTACAAAGTGCTCAACAGAGAGGGAGTTACATAAGTTGAAATATACATGTCCTCAAAGACCTGTCAATCCAAAAGAAAACAACTGGTGCAGGGGCATCAACACTTTAAAAAAAAAAACAGGCAGTGCTTCAATTGCACCATTCTGGCTGCCATCTTAACCCCTTTTTTGACCCTGTGTGTTTCCTATAGACATCCCTGAATTGGTGCTTGCTTTCCTGGCCTGGAAATCCTGTGAACCAGGGGTGAAATCCAGCAGGTTCTGATAGATTCTGGAGAACCGGTAATGGAAATTTTGAGTAGTTCGGAGAACCGGTAGTGGAAATTTTGAGTAGTTCGGAGAACCGGCAAATGCCACCTATGGCTGGCCCCAGAGTGGGGGGCCTGGAAATCCTGTGAACCAGGGGTGAAATCCAGCAGGTTCTGATAGATTCTGGAGAACCGGTAATGGAAATTTTGAGTAGTTCGGAGAACCGGTAGTGGAAATTTTGAGTAGTTCGGAGAACCGGTAGCAGAAATTTTGAGTAGTTCAGAGAACCGGCAAATACCACCTCTGGCTGGCCCCAGAGTAGGGAGGGAATGGAGATTTTCCAGTATCCTTCCCCTGCCATGCCCACCAAGCCACGCCCACCAAGCCACACCATGCCCACCAAGCCACGCCCACAGAACCGGTAGTAAAAAAAATTGGATTTCACCACTGCTGTGAACCCATCATCAAGGATATTAAGCATAGCTGAGACAGAACACTGGGCCATTCCCTTGGCCAAATCAGAAATCTGAAAATGGACTTCTCAAGCTGGCTTCATTACAGCATGTGTAAACATAGGTGTCTGGTAGCTTAAGGAGGCAGTGTGGAAAAGCCCTTAAAAACACTACCTTTGACTGACCTTTACAGATCAGTAGCCATTGAGAAGTGGAACAGAGATTGAAACAAAGCCATTGCGTTTGCATTGCCAAATAGGACTGATTCAAGTGCTACTTTAGTAGTTTGTTTCTCCTGTACAAGTAATCTACTGCCATAGAATTGTGGAGCTGAAAAACTAAGAATATGCTTGAGGATTACATTGTGAAATGGCTGGGAAAAAGCTGCTATGTACATGTACATGGAACACGGAGACATCCTTCAGGAGAATGCAGAAGTATGTTGCTTTGCTAAAGTTTTGAATGAAGCCCTCCATTAAAGCAATAGAAAAGCCTTTTAATCACGGAAGCCAAGCTTTGTGTGTAGAACATGTTGTTGTATATGCAATGTGCATGTGCTTTGTTAAAAAAAAAAAAAAAGATGAGACTCCCATCAATCGGACTGACCTTGCCACAATGCTTCAGGAAACAGAAAGGTGGAGAAATTGGACTGCACCATCCAAAATAAATCCCTGAGAAAGACAACAAAATTTCTGTCATGAAAACTGTCATGTGCAAACAGAAGATAGCCATGTGTCACATTCTATCATGTGGAAACAGAATATAGCCACTTCCCATATCTTTACCCCAACCTGTTTCATGATAGAAGATACAGATACAAATATAGACTAATGTATACAGAAACCTAGATATTAAAGGATATAGCTTTCCTTTATCCTATAGGACATCCAGGAGTAATGAAGAAAAATAATTTGAAAATAATTTGATCAACACTAAGCTAGATCTATATTTAGTTATGGCCAGAGTAGTCCACTGAAATCAATGAGATATACTGTAAGTTCATCTTGACTACGTATATGATGGATTTCCCTTATTCTGCCTAAGCATCACTGGATTCCATTCGCATTTGATTAAGCTATTCTTTCTCCCATTATTATCAGTTGATCTGCATGATTAGTTTATGAAATTAGTGTTCCAGTTTTCTAACAAAAAAAAGGGTATAATGCATGGAAATAAAGCTTTGAAATGCCAGTATTATTTTTAAACAGAGTTTCACGACTGGCATCTCTCTTGTTATTGCCAATTTCTAATTGTTATAATCCCAGAACATACATGCATGCATGCATACATACATACACACACACACGCACACACACACAAGCACGCACACACACACCTGGAATCCCCCAGCTTACCCATCCTATTTCATTCAATTCCATGATCTTCACTCCATATCAAACATGTTGGCACTGCAGAGGTAAATATCCCATAATAACCCATGACCTATTCTGTGATCAATTTGCATAGCATTTTGATGACAAAGTCACTAAGATAGGCTGAAGTCTTAATTCCTCAAGGGCAATAGCAATAGCAATAGCACTTAGACTTATATACCACTTCATAGTGCTTTACAGCCCTCTCTAAGCGGTTTACAGAGTTAGCATATTGCCCCCAACAATCTGGGTCCTCATTTTACCCACCTCAGAAGGATGGAAGGCTGAGTCAACCTTGAGCCAGTGAGATTTGAACCGCCGAATTGCAGCTAGCAGTCAGCTGAAGTAGCCTGCAGTGCTGCACTCTAACCACTGCGCCACCTCGGCTCTTTAAAGGGCAGAGCCTTTGGTAGTCACTAAGTATTAGCTTGCCCATATTATCTAGAATCTCCTTGCAGTTTCTAATACAATTTGGAATTTCTGTCTCTTCTGAGATTCTAGTAGGAGCTGGTCTATTTGTAGCAGTCCAGCACTATCTTGCTTTTTGTCCAGTGCCTTGTATTCTTTTACATTTACTTTTAAGAGGAAATGATGACCATGATCTGGGCAGCTCCAATTTTATTTTCTCCAATATTTGATGTTTGTATTTTAATGTTTAAAAAAAAAATTTTTTTTCAAAAAAGGGGGGGACATTCAATCTTTTTTTTTTTAAAGTAAAGTGCATTTTTTTAAAAAATCTCTTTTGAGTTTATGTTCTAAAGAAGGAAAAGTTGAATCCTTCCTACAATGTAGACAGGAAGAGGCACTATTTAAATTATTTCCATTACTTTTTACATATTTTTATCACCAGAAAGGCAATACAGATTATCAAAGTCCTACTTTTCCTACATACAGGTGAAGTACCCCTGGAAGACAGGTTGTGGCAGCAAGAACTAGCAAGAAACACCCCCCCCCCAAAAAAAAACAGGGGATGGGCTTAATGTATAAATGGCCAGAAGGCTTCTGATAGAGACCTTCAGCCTTCTAACCTAGGAACTCAGACATCTACTATTGGGCCAATCTCTTTCTCTTTCAGCCTGACCCCATCTCCCCTCGCAGGGTTGTTTCTTGTAGAGAAAACGGGAGGAGAAAGGAATATTATGTATGTTTTCTGCCTTAAGTTACTTATAAAGTAATAAAGGAGGGATAAAAATCTAATAAAGAAGAAAATACAATAATTGGGTCCATTATTATGTGAATGTAAGCTCTCTTGAGGTTAATCGATTGGACTTGCAAAGTATGCTTCCCATGTGAAAGTTAAAGCTGGAATGGTGAAGTAGTTGATGTTGAACTAGCATGTGGAAAACCCAGGTTCTCTAGCCCATTCTCAGCCATAGAACTCATTGTTGAGTCTCTTTCTCTCAGTCCAACCTCCCTCCCAGGTTTATTGTAAAGCTGACATGAAAGAAACTTAGCAGGCAAGCTGGCAACATGGATTTAAATCTTGCAGTTGTCATTGGGTAGGTAGAAGCCAATGAGGCTTTTGTTTAGGTCTCAAGTAGAGAGAAGTAAAGGCCTAGGAAAGCACGCTTAAGAAAGAACTGGAAATGTTTTAAAGATGAAACAGGATGAGGAGCTGTAGCATCCAACCATAAGAATAGCCTTGCTGGCTTAAAGTCCAATGTTCTGTGGACAGGAATGACCGGCCAGCTGCTTTTGAAAATTAGCAAGCTTGGCATGAAGTCAATCGGCCTGCCACATTGTTTGCCTCCAGCAACAGGGATACTGACTCCAAACATATGGCCAATGAGACAGTAAAGAATAAATCAGTCCAAGGAGCCATGTAGCCCAATTCAGGAAGCCAGATGCTTCTGATACATTTATAAAGAATGGGCAAAACAGCAACTGCCCTCCAAGGTTGTTCAGTCCTAGAAAATGGTATTCAAAGAATATTTATTTTTGAAAAGAATTTGGTCCATTTTGGCGTATGAGGCCACTGGGGATGTCTTCACCATACTCATTTTCTGACTTCTGTTTTTTAAAAGGGAAAAACCAAAATGGTGATGTGATTTAAAGCAACGAAAGAAGTTCAACAACCACGACAACAATAAAGCAAATCACTATTATTAAGGTATTAGCCACCAAATGTTGTTGCAGACACAGTCGTTGATCGCATCTCTCATTCAAGACTGCGATCGGTTTCAATCCCCGACTCTTTTGGATTTCATTTTCAATTCCTGGCTCTTTTGAAATTGACATCAAAGTTTAGAACTAACTATCACAAAGAAAAGAATGGGGGTGGGGGGAAAGGACCTCAAACTCCCTGGACCAGGTGCTGCTGGAATCAGGTGTCCAGGAGCAGACTGACAGAAAACCTCTTTGCCCTTCTAGATGAGAGACTTGGGCCACGGGAAATAGAGGAATCAATGTCAGCTCTGATTGGAAATGGATAACCCTTGAAGCAATATCCCATACAAGACCCATAGGAACTGTGGGGTCTGGTTATTCAGACCTTCTCCACCCTTGCAGGATTTGGGTATAAGAAACAGTGGTGGTATTCTACCGGTTCGCACCAGTTCGGGCGAACTGGTAGGGCGGCGGCGGGAGGCTCCATCCACCCACCCACCCGGACGTCATCACGGAAGCTCTGTGCATGCACACAAGGTTCTGCGCTTGCGCAGAAGCACCGCACATGAGCGAAGTGAGCACACACACATGCTCCCATGTCCAAACCGGTAGCGAAGGTAAGTGAATACCACTACTGATAAGAAACCACACCATTTTGCTGGAACAAGAGCGGAACAGGGGGCTGAAGCTACACTGCAGGGTTAGCAAATGAAGACCACATGAGCGAAGGAACAAAACTGCAAGCGACATATGAGTGAGGCAGCATCAGCAGGAACGAGCCCTCGAGCCACAAAGTTGCCACAAAGTCACTTGCTTGCTCAGGGCCCACTTTGAGGACAAGAAGTGGCATACAAACTCCCTGGAATCGATTTGTTCGGGATCTCAGCCAACCACAGCTTTTCAATTTGGCTTCCATATCATATTTGTAATAATCAGGGGTAGGGCCAATGCTTTGTTTACTTCTTCATCCTCCACCCACCCCCTCAGCCTAGAGACAATGGAACTGTAGCTTGAAGTCATTGTAAGACCTTACTAGAGTCCTTTTGGAAAATATCCTCTCAATTGAGCCTCACACAGTTCAATTGCAAGATCTCCTGGCAGCCATACCAGCCCTTCTTCTCTTGCCCCTCCCATTGGTTGGTTTGTTTTATCTTCTTGTCTGAGGGTAAACAAAGATGGAGAACGTGAAAGCATGTGCAGGGTTTTGGATTACCTTTTTAGTTGGCTTCATAACAGGACTCACTTGGTAAGGGGTGTTGATTTAACCCTTCCTGCTCCCTTCCTTCCTTTAGAAGCAAGCGGTTCTTTTGGTTTTTTTAGCTGGACTATTATAACTTCATCTTCCCACTTCCATGGAAATACTTTGGCCAAAACAGCCTAAAGAAGTGTTTCTCAACCTTGGCAACTTTTAAGATGTGTGGACTTTATTATTATTTATTATTTATTAGTTTGTCAAACATGTACAAGATAGCAGGTATGAATATGAACATGGACATGAACGAAGGAAATGAATACAAATAAATGGGGACAGTAAGACAGGGACGGTAGGCACGCTGGTGCGCTTATGCACGTCCCCTTTATGGACGTCTTAGGAATGGGGTGAGGTCCACGGTAGACAGTTTAAGGTTGAAGCTGCGAGGGTTTGAGGATGTAACAACAGAGTCAGGTAGAGCATTCCAGGCGTTGACCACTCTGTTGCTGAAGTTGTATTTTCTGCAATCGAGTTTAGAGCGGTTTGACTTCAATTCCCAGATTTCCTCAGCCATCATGGGTAAGCTGGGGAAGCATGAAACATGGCTAGCTGGGAAATTGACTTCAATTCCCAGATTTCCCCAGCCATCATGGGTAAGCTGGGGAAGCATGAAACATGGTTAGCTGGGGAATTGTGGGAGTTGAAGTCCACACGTCTTAACGTTGCTAAGATGCAGGAAACACTGACCTAAAGGCAGTTTTTAAAGTCTTTTAAGGTCATGTTCATCTAACCATGGCACAAACATATTGTGATAACATTTTTTATTCTGCCATGGCCTCATAATTTGGCCTTTATCAGTCTCCTCCCTATAAGTGATGATGCAGGCATAAATCATCCTTAATTGCACTGGTGTTAAAATAGAAGTTTGTCTCTTAAGCTTCTGACTAGGAGGGCTTCTGACTGGAACTCTGTTACTCTGTTAAGCTGCATCGCCCAATAGCAGCTACACTGGGTGTATAAACTGTTAAATTTGTTATCTTGAAGACTGAGAACAAAAGCTATATAGAGGCAGGATAGGGGTCAGCAATGAAGACCCCCAAATACATTTTGCTTTAGCTTTCTTCTGACTCAGGTGATGAGTGCAGAAGACTGCAATTTAACAGGGGAAAGGCCCTCTCTGACATGGCAATTCCCCGGCCAGGGAATTGATCCTATACTAATGGAAATGACACTCTGCTTTGGATTCAGAATTGAGGTGGAGACGGTGAATCCAGTAGAACAGGGGTGTCAAACTCAAGGCCCTGGGGTGAGATCCGGCCCGTGGGGTACTTAGATCTGGCCCACGGGTCCTCCCTGGAAACAGCGAAGGCCCGAGTTCTGTTTTCACTGGCAGAGGGTTACAGGAGGCCGTGGCAGCCGAAAACGGAGCTCGGGAGCCCGTTTTCGCTGGCTCGGGCCACCCCAGGCGCCCCCGACACAAGTGACGTTGAGTTGGCCACGCCCACCCTGGCCACGCCCACCCCGAGATCAATCACAACCCTGATGTGGCCCTCAATGAAATTGAGTTTGACACCCCTGCAGTAGAAGATTGTGTAGCACTCTGATTCCTAGAATCATGGGTCTGTCACAGAGGGATTCCAGAAAAAAACAAAACAGTTCCAAGCACTGCAGAGAAGGCTAGATTCCTGCTTTATTAAGCTTTTGCATTTTTTATTTTTATTTTTTGCCTTCCAGTCTGAAGTTCTGTACTATGAAGGATTCACTGTTTATAATTATTCATGTTAACTGTCCAAATGAAAAGGAGAGAAATTCCGAACCATTCCAAATGTCTTCTTTCTTGAACATTTTAAGCAAAGACACCATCTTTTTGTTACAAAATGTACTTCGGATGCTTCTCTCTCTCTCTCTCTCTCTCTCTCTCTCTCTCTCTCTCTCTCTCTCTCTCTCGTGTATATCGGTCTGCACAACTTCAGGCATAGAGATTTCTACATAACAAATAATTGTCCCTTGAATCTTTAAGGATTTAGAGGTTATTTCTGAATATTACTAACAACACGTGTACCTTGGAATGCAAACACACCAATCTTTCCAACGGGGAAGAGGAAAGAGAACTTATCTAAAAATGTCCCGGTCTTCTTAAACATGCACCGACTGCAACTACACAGTACTGTACAAGGTTTGGCTAGTGATGTCCCTGTGTGTGCATGCACCACACATACGAACAATTTCCTTTGCTTGTTGGAGTTAGGCCAATAATCAAATCCACTTTAATTGCTTTTACCGCTTTCACTTTGGTGAGCTGAAATGAACCAGCTGAGATGCTGGGCCACAGAGATCCAACCCTGGTCCTTCTGGAACAATAAGGGTTGCTTGGAAATACACAAATCAGCACCCAACCTCTCCAAGTTTCTCTTACTGCCCTTTTGAGGAAATAAAAACAAGAAAGCTCAGCGGCCGGACATGGGCTGCTCTCGAGGGCGACCCAGAGCCGTGGGTGTCTTACTCTGTTCAAGCAGAAACGACCGTCCGAGCAACAAAGCAGAGGGGAAGCGAGAGGCCCCCCCCACCCTCGACTCCCCGAGCTTGGAAAAGAGCCTCCTTGGCTGCAAACAACGCGGAGCAGAGGGTTAGTGGGGGGGGGGGAACTGTTTTCGCGGCCATGCTGACTAGCGATCCCTTCAGTTGGCAGGGATCGCGGGGGGGGGGGAGAAATCATTCGGTGCGTCTGCGCGAGGGAGCGGGAGGGGGGCAGGCAGGAAGAAAGAAAGAAAGAGCGCGTCTCCCGGCGCTCAGAAGGACACCCCCCCCCCAAAGTCCCGTCTTCACGTTCTGTTTCCTAACTCGTGTCGGGAACTTCTCCTAAGCGCGTTCCCAGTCCAACGCCGGAGTCTCTCAGCCCCTCCCCGTTACATTCGGCGTATGACAACCTCCAGCCACCACCCTATTCTCACAGCCAGCGTCCCTCTCTCGGGGCTCAGCCGGGTTGGGTGGCAGCCAAAGCTTTCCTTTCCTCCCCCCACACCCCCCTCTCGCTTGGCCCTTCCCTTCGGGTCTTTCTCGAGGCGAGCCCCCTCCTTTCCCTCTCCGATCGCTAACTCTCCCCGGCGCGGAAACGGGGGCGCCGGCCAGCCCAACGAGACGGCAGCACGTCTTGCTAGTGCTGGGGCCAGCTCAATACAGCTGCGTGGGCTTTGTTTGGGGTGGGCTGGCGAGCTCGTTTGCCTCTCCCCCCCCCCCATTCTCTTTCTTCTTCTCCTCCTCCTCCTCCTCCTCCACCCGCCCCGGCTGCGAGTGAGCCCAGCATGATAACGAGCTCCGTCAATTGGAGACCAAGCTCGGAGTCCTGGTTGGTGGGGGTGGGGTGGGGGTGGGGGGGGGTAGCTCAGAGAGGGAGAGAGAGAGAGAGAGAGAGAGAGAGAGAGAGAGAGAGAGAGAGAGGAATGGAATGGAATGGAATGGAATGGAANCCAGCCCAGCTTTTTTCCTCCCCTTCCTCCTCCACCCCTCCCCCCGCCCCGTCCCAAAACACTTCGCGCAAAGCAAAAGAAAGCAAAGGGGAGGGGAGGGAAGGGGAGGGGGACAGAGAGCTCCCCCCTCCCTAATCGCAGGTTCTCTCTGGAGCCGAATGTACGCGTGGGGTGGTGCGGGGGAGAGTCGCGCTCGCAGAAAGCTCAGAAGCCTCTTGGGGGCAAAGCACAGTCGGGGTTGTCGGGGTTCCGCCCAACAGAACATTTCAAAGCCAACCGGGTCGGCCTGCCGGTGGAGGAGAGGACTGGTTTGCTTTAGGACTTCTGGGTGGACTTTGGAAGCAGAGGCCACAAAGGAGGCTTAAAAAGTCAGCAGCATTTCCCGTGCTGATTTCCACCGCGGCTAGGAAATGGGATAAATGGCAGATCCCCGCCCCCGCGGCTCACTTTTCTTAAGCCTCCCTCATGTCAGTTGGAAGCAGGTAGGCAGATGATCAGCGAGGGCCCGCTTCTGTTTGACCTGCCCCCCCCCCAAAAAAAGAAGACCCACCTTTGAAAGGTGAACTCCTGGGTGGGGGGGTTCTGCCCTTCCTGTAAAACCTGCTATCCCGCTTTGTATATGAGAATGCAAGGAAAGGAGGGGGGGAGAGATCTGGAAGAGGGAAAGAGACTATTGTCATAAAAAGGAAAAGAGGAGAGAGGAGAGGAGAGAGCTGGCTTTAAACAGTTTTATGAATAGTTTGAGTTTTATGAACAGTTTTCCTTGCTAAAATCTCTTAAAAACTAGAGGATTAAATAATATGCTGCCTTTGAACATATGCAGAGAGTCACTTCCCTTTCATTCCTTGCATTTTGAGAGCCTCCTTCAACAATTTGGCATCTGTTTAGAAAGGAAAATTAGTTAATTGGAGTAGAGGTTGAATAATTCTCCTTTTAAATATGTTCAGACTCCAGGTGCTGGTAGGGAAAAATTCCCTTGTTAAAAAATAAAGACCATTTGTATTTAAAACAAAAACTAAGTTTCTAGATCTCATGACTTGGAGGAAAAGACTGCAGCCATTTTTCCTATCACATAAGACATTCATCCCTATCATGGTTTGGGACCAGAGTTTATTCTTTTCAAACAGGTTCAAAAAGGCTGGAAACAAATCGGACTTCCTGAAAGTGACAGGGCTAAATTTCGGTTGATGCTCTCCATGCATTCCAGTCTGCCTTTTGCCAAAAAAAAAAAAAGAGAGATCTAGTCCACATATTCCTACATTCCATTCTTGGTGTCTCATTTGTCTAGCACACACCTTCACAAAGCACTTTGCATTACTGCAAGTGCAGCTGAGAAATCCTTTAAAACTTGTGTTGATCTAAGACATCTCAGTGATGTCTTAGTATAAATACAACACTAACGAGCTACAGTTAATAATGCAGACACCCTTCATTCAGTCATTTAGCTCATTCAAATTAAAAATGGCATTTCAAAGTCACTTGAACCAGGTATCACTCAGTGTATCACCAAAATCCAAGAAAGAATGAATTAGAAAAGGGATCGGTGCCCTTTGGAAAGTTAACCAATAACCACAAATATCTTTTAAGGAGAACCTGGGGGAGGGAGGGAGTAAGGCCCTGTCAAAAGCTCCTGTCTCTGCCATGCTATTAGATCTTGACAACAACTCTGAAAGCAAGCACTAGAGGCTAATCTGAAGGACTGGGGTTTTTTTTTTTGAAGGTAGGTACTTTTTTGAAGGTAGGTACTTCTTCCAACAACTATTCAGGTCATACCAGCCTGTCTCACCCACTGAATCGATGGCTGATTTTGAAAAAGCTAAGCAAGGTAAGACTTAACCAGGACATCATCAGGAAATTTCACAGCTGTATGCAAGTCTGGAAATCTGAAACCATGTCCAGGAAGAAGGCAGTGGTAAGAAACCTACTTAGGTCTCTGAGTAGATCAACACTTCTAGAGAAAATGGGGGAAGCAGATTAGGTTTGTGTAGAACAGGGGTCTCCAACCTTGACAACTTTAAGACTTGTGGACTTCAACAAGCCCTGATACAATGTCTTTCTGAACCAGCTGTGGTTCTCTTTTGAGACAAGGCCCTAGAGATGCTCTGGACTCCATTCACAGTTTTCCTAGTTTGGAGACTAGCTGAAGCTATTGCTTAGATCTGGGAGGTTTAATGCAGAAGATGGGTTTTTTAAAAAAAAAAAAAAGAAATGTATTCATTATTCTTTATATCTATGGAGATTCTCAGTCATCCAAGTCCTGGTTGTCCCAAATTTTGAGACAACCATGACCCGGATAACTGAGAATCTCCATAGATGTTTATCTGTGCATTTGGGATAAATTATTTTTTGGTTATAATTTTAACAATGTAACCACTCTGTTAGAGAGCAAGTGAGATATAAACATGGAAGGTTGTTTTGTTTTGTTTTGAAGGGCAATAATATCCCATGTAAGTATGGCCACAGCCAGGGAGGAAGGATTAAAAAAAAAAAGTCAACATGGCAGCCACAACTGCATAATCCAAGCGACATCCTCTTGTTTGTGTGCATAGGGCATGTGATGCTCATAAAATGGGTGGTCTTTCAATCACAAGGCCACAGCTAGCAACTTTGTTCATTTCCGGACTTGCTTTTGATCCACTCTCATGGAAACCCTGTGGAGAAATGTTAAGGTCTTGTCCAAAGGCAGGCAGTTGATTTTGCTCATACACGAATTATATGACCACACACACACACACACACACACACACACACACACACACGTGAAGATTTTATGTAGTACACAAAGCCATTTTTAATGCAGTTCTAATACTGCATTATTAGTATTAGTATAGATTTTTTTTAAAAAGAAATAAAAAACAAAGAGCCTATTTGACATAGTGATTAAGGAATCATCCTAGAAACCATGAGACTATGAGTCTAGTTCTGCCTAAGACACGAAGCCAGCGGGTGACTTTGGACCAGTTCCTTTCTCTCAGCCCTGGGATGGAAGAAATTGCAAATCAATTCTGAAAAACCTTGCCAGAGAGGTCGGGATAGATCCAGGATCAAGTCCACTTTTAGTGGTAGAAATCCATTTGGCAATGTTGGACCAGACATTCATTCATTCATTCATTCATTCATTCATTCATTCATTCATTCATTCATTCATTCATTCATTCATTCTCTTGGAGACACACGGTTTGCAAAGACCGTTGGCTCAACTTTTCAAATATCTTCCTGCTATCTTAGAAAGCTCTCAGGAGGACTAGGACCACCCCGACTCTCTCTGTCTCTCTCTGTCTCTCTGTCTGTCTGTCTGTCTCTGTTTCTCTCTCTGTCTCTCTCTCTGTCTCTCTCTCTGTCTCTCTCTCTGTCTCTCTGTCTCTCTCTCTCCCTCTCTCTCTCTGTCTCTCTGTCTCCTCCTCCCTCCCTCTCCCACAAACCTCAGAACTTCACAAGGTGGTTCTTGTGCAAATAAAATGATTTCTCTGTAAGTTGCTTTTTGTTCCTGGAGAAATGGTAAGATGTCAAATTAACAGATAAGCAAGTTATGTTAGTTAAAGGGTTTAAAGAGTTGGGACTTCATCCTCCTATCTAGCCAAGAAATGCCTGGCTCTCTTATAGGTTGGTAACTTTGAGGTCCTAGCAAAGTCTTCTATAGGAGTCTGAAGGGCTCCTAATCAACACTGGCCTGCTGCTGCTGCTGCTGCTATTCACCTTTTTAGCCAATTTCTAGAACAGACCAATGTTCTTTGCTAAAGAGTATTGACCGGGAGTTAATTATGACGGTATTGCTCAAACTAAATGTTTTTAACATTTCATGCCTTTCAGGAAACAAGCAAGAAGGTTGAAGACAAGACTTTCCCAGCTCAAAGGAATGTGGTAGCTGGGAACGCTGGTGATTTGAACCAGCAGCTATAAAGTTCCTTCTGGAAAAAAGAAAGAATCCAAATTTTTATGGAGCACAATTCCATATTTTTTTCTCCACCATGCGAGTGCATAGTCTTAAGTTCTGGGAATCTTGAGTTCTGAGTATCGCAGACCACTAGTAGCATGGAAACTGGATTGCAGGGAATTAAAGGCAGAGAATTTGTGCTTACTGTTTAAGGTTAAAGTTTCTCCTCTCACATGGGGACTGGCTCCTTTGACATATACTTTTCAGTCAAGCTGGATGAAAACCACTGCAGGGGAACTACTGTTCACAAGGACTCCTACTCTGTGACCCATAACAGGGCTACAAGGCAGCATCTTTTAGGTTGTGGGCATGTGGCAATTATGATTTAGGTGGAGAATCTGACCTTTCAAATCCTGATGATTGAATTATAAATAACAGCCAGCCCTCTGTGTCTTTCTCCCTTTTTTTTTGGTCCCAATGACCAGAAACCATTTTACTGCCCTACTATCTGCTTTGCTTAGGTGGTAAATTTAATAGTTGTCTTTTTTAATGAAAGCATTTGGCTTTGTGGTTCTGGAACTGTTGAAATGACCCTATTCTTTCTTTTGTAAAGATACCAATGAACTGGTTTTACTTCTTTTATTAACTCTTCCGTTCAGATTAGTGTTACATTTCATACTTTTTATCAGATAAACAACTTGCTGTTGCTTAGAGGTGTGCTAGCTAAGTAAGACTGTTAAAAGAGTATTTGCAGATCTGCCTATTATCCACAAGTACACTACCTATGTGATACTGCCCTTCATATGCATATTGATGTTTGTGTTGCTGGTTTCGGAGTGTAATAAATGTACTTATTTACTTTACCTTATATTTATCTTTCAGTGTAAGCATCAGGGGAGTTTCCCTGCAGGTTTTTGATTATCTAGTCAGAAATTACCCCCATTGATTTTAATAAGACAAAAAGATAAGTGAAGTAGAATAGAATAAGCTGGAAGGGACCTTGGAGGTCTTCTAGTCCAGCCTCCTGCTCAAGCAGGAGAACCTATACCAATTTAGATAAGGGACTATCTAGACTCTTCTTAAAAACATCCAGTGATGGAGCACCCACAATTTCTGAAGGCAAGCTGCTCCACTGATTAATTGTCCTCACTGTTATGAAGTTTCTCCTTAATTCCAGGTTGCTTCTCTCGTTGATTAGTTTCCAACCATTGTTTCTTGTCCTGCCCTTCGGTGCTTTGGAGAATAATTTGTGGCAGCCCCTCAAATACTGGAATACTGCTATTATGTCACCCCTAATTCATCTTATCTTTAGACTAGCCAAACCCAAATCCTGCAGTCATTCTTCATATGTTTTACTGGGTGTAGAACTGTAGAAGCTAAGGGATTTAATTGGCTTGATTTCAAAGCAGCCATATACGAATTTGTGCTGGTGCTGGTGCTGGTGCTGGTATTATGGCCAGAATGCTTTGTTGGTGGCTTCTGATCTGTGAGCACACAGTATTTGTTCTCCTGATGGGCATCTGGGTGATCTTCCACCCTCAGTCATATTGTGATTACTGCTGGTAATTAAACTATAAGGGTCTTTAACCTCTGGTGGTGTTTTTTTTTAATTTAACTTTAAATGCACTGCATTCAGACTGTAGACACAGATTTGCACTAGATGTCTGAATGATCCAGAAGAAGGTGACTTGATCCCTTGTAGGTATGTTAAGTTCAATTTCTATAAATGCTCCCAAGGGAATGACCAACAGTACAAGATTCTGGTTCAGTCATTGAAAGCAAAACTTTTTGCTGGGCACATTCTGGCTGATCCCTTCAGTGAATAGTATTCATTTGTAGTCAGTTTCATGGCCTCCTTTCTCCACCACTGATATATTGGTGTCTGTTCATCCTTGAGTTGGCAGAAAAATATGCCGATATGAAACTTGTTCTCACCGTTGATTATCCCCATTCTGCCTCTATTGTCTTTGTTCCCTTTCACAGTCAGAGATCTGATTTATCTTGCAAGGGGAATGGATGGCAAAGCCAAACTTATTTTATACACCTTGTGGTCCCTGCTGGCTGCTATTGAAAACTCTCAGTTTAAGGGAAAAATACTACTTTTAACCAAGGTGCAACTAAGAACAAGTAAAGCTTTTGGGCTGAGGACACAGCAGAAAAAAAAATTGAGTTGCGTGTAGAATGGGTACAGCCGCTAGGATAGAGAGACTGAATTGCTTTAACAAGCAGTGATCATAATTCACCTAGAACAACCCTCTTACATTAGGAGAATAGAATAGAATAGAATAGAATAGAATAGAATAGAATAGAATAGAATAGAATAGAATAGAATAGAATAGAATAGAATAGAATAGAATAGAATAGAATAGAATAGAATAGAATAGAATAGAATAGAATAGAAATTTTTTATTGGCCAAGTGTGATTGGACACACAAGGAATTTATCTTAGTGCATATGCTCTGAGTGTACATAAAAGAAAAGATATATTCGTCAAGAATCTTAGGGTACAACACTTAATGATAGTCCGGGTACAAATTACCAATCAAATCATATTAGGAACCAGTCAATGTAAATCGTAAGGATACAAGCAACAAAGTTACAGTCATACAGTCATTTGTGGGATGAGATGGGTGATGGGAACGATGAGAAGACTAATAGTAGTGCAGACTTAGTAAATAGTTTGACAGTGTTGAGGGAATTATTTGTTTAGCAGAGTGATGGCCTTGGGGGGGGGAGTAAAGGGGTCTCAACTTAGCTCCCTCTGAATGTGTCAGGCAAGTCTATAAAGCCCTCTGCTTTAGAGCCATTGGAATGCTTGCCTAATATATCTTGAACTTTTCTGCTGATCCTAGTGCAGTGTTTCTCAACGTTGGCATCTCTAAGATGTGTGGACTTCAACTCCCAGAATTCCATAGTCAGCTTTGCTGGCTGGAGAATTCTGGGAGTTGAAGTTCACGCATCTTAAAGTTGCCAAGGTTGAGAAACAGTGTCCTAGTGGATAGGGAGATGTAGATTTTTACCAGGCTGTATTTTTGAAATAACCCCTCTGGGAGGGAAAGATAGAAATTCCCCAGCCATATTCTTAGATCTGATTGCTTAATCAATCAGCAAGTTCACTTCTTATATCTCTTTTAAAGCCACAGGGTTCAGTCCTTGGCTTTATATTACAAATTGGAGGAATGTTTAGCAAATGTTCAGAAAACTTAAAATTGATTGGGGTAGTTAATGCTCTAGAACAGGGGTCTCCAACCTTAGCAACTTTAAGACTTATGGACTTCAACTCCCAGAATTTTGCTGGCTGAGGAATTCTGGGAGTTGAAGTCCACAAGTCTTAAAGTTGCCAAGGTTGGAGGCCCCTGTCCTAAAATGCTTCGTTCACGCAAAAAAAAAAAAAAAAAAAAAGGACAGGTCCATTCAGGTCCAGAAAAAGATTTGCGCCAACTTCTCGCCTGAAGACCAAGGCCTAGTTCAACGAGGTCGATGGCGAACGATCTTTCTTGTCGTGTCTTCCTGACTGGGAAGGTAATTCCTGCCCAGGTTTCTTGGGAGCTGATGCTGGCTTCCTCCTCGGGAGACGAACTGGGGGCTACGGGCGCCTGAAAAAAAAATGCCCGAATTCGAATGGGAGATTTCAGAGTTCGCCCCTCCACCTTCTCCTGTCTCACAAATGTCCTGTCCCCCCCCCCGGGTGATTTTTAA
>QLTV01001453.1:580962-594738 GCA_003457575.1 Thermophis baileyi | reverse complement strand
CGGACTCGAGAGAAGCGCCCGCCAGCTCCCCGGCCTAGCCGCAAGCTCCGTTGCCAAAAGTCCGCCAGCCTCGAGTCCACGCCCGCCGACCCAGGACAGATCCCCTCCCTCCCTCCCTCCCTCTTCCGGCAGGTGAGGTGCGTCGCAGCCGAAGGAAGGCTGGTCGGTTCCCCCTCGGCCGCTTTCCTTTCAAGAAGTCAGCCAACGAGCGGCCACGGGAGCTCAGGCGGGAAAGGCCGCGGAAGTTGGGCCTCGGCGAGACGGCGCGGCGCGGCGCGGCGCGGCTGGTTCCGCAAAGTAGTGCCTCTCTTTTCTTTTTTTTCTCCCCCTTCAGCCTCCATTTCCTCTACCCTCCTCTCGGCCACCGCCTCCCCGCCCCCCAAAAACGGGTGTTACACCCACAAGTAGAAACAGGAGACGTGTATATGGGCGTTACAAGACATACATCCGTGCCTCCAGCCATACCCTATATACATAGATATAGATATAGATATAGATATATGGTTTTCACTGGAGAGGGGCATGATGGGGGGGGAGGGGTGTCGCCAGGAAAGAGAAAAGAAGGAAGAGGCGGGTATAAGGTAACCTGCCGCGGTGATGCGCCTCTCCCATTGTATCCTTACGCCCTCCGGTAGGGCTGTCGAAAGGAAGGAGGTCGACGAAAAAGCGAAGGGGAAGAGGCGGAGAAAAGCCCGCGCTGATTGGGCGTCCGGAAGAGAGACGTCCCTGCACGCCGGGCTCTTTGATTGGACGGCTGGTGAGAAAGGTTAAACCAAAAAAAAATTTTTTTACAGCCCTAGTGTGTGTCTGTAGCTCGGAAATTAATTGTAGCTAAAGCCGTCTCTGCTGCTCTCAGCCTCAGCCCGGCAGCTGATTTTCCCCCCCTCCCTTGCTCGGGTGGAATAGGGGGGTTCCAGGCACCATGAAGTAGTTTGGACAGAAGGACTTGGGGCGCCTTTTTTTTTTTGGAAGGGGGGGCGCAGTCATATTTTCGTGCCCTTTGGGGAAAAAACCCCTTTTTGAACCATTTGGCACCCCCCCTTTTTCCTCACCCCCCCTCCCGTGGCTTTGGCTCCGGCTCCCTTGCTTGGAGCCAGTTGGTCTTTTCCATCCCCTGCACGGGCGCTCCCGGTCCTTGCTACATGCCTTGCAAAGCTCTGGAGCTGGTGGGTGTGCAAGTGCCCAGCCGCTCCCGACGCCTCACTGCCGCCCGGCGCTTCGCCCTCCAGGACGGACCTCGCCGCGCCCGTTGCCTCGCCTTCCTCCCGGCTCTGCGACTTTCCCCTCCTGCCTAGAGTGTGATGTTGGACATGGGCGATAGGAAGGAAGTGAAAATGCTGCCCAAGTCGTCCTTCAGCATCAATAGCCTGGTGCCCGAAGCCGTCCAGAGCGACAACAACCACAGCCACCAGCAGCACCATCCTCACCACCACAATAACCATCACCCGCACCACCATCACCACCACCACCATCACCACCACCACCACCCAGCCCAGACGCCGCAGCCTCAGAGAGCCACCCCAGCGGAGGACGACGAGGAGGAAGAAAAGAGCCAGCTTCTGCTGCAGCCCCCCGGGGTGGGGGCGGCCGCGGCCGCCGGGGCGCCGGCCCCCTCGGGCCCCCTGGAGGTAGCCAAAGGGGACCTCTTGGCCGGCAAAGGGGAAGCCGGCTCAGCCGCCGAGCTGGACGACAAGGAGAAAGGGCCGTCCGAGGAGAAGAAAGGGGTGCCGGAAGGGGCCAAGGAAGGGGCCGATGGCGGCGGCGGCAAGGAGGGCGAGAAGAAGAACGGCAAGTACGAGAAGCCGCCCTTCAGCTACAACGCGCTGATCATGATGGCCATCCGTCAGAGCCCCGAGAAGCGCCTCACCCTCAACGGCATCTACGAGTTCATCATGAAAAACTTTCCCTACTACCGGGAGAACAAGCAGGGCTGGCAGAACTCCATCCGCCACAACCTGTCGCTCAATAAGTGCTTCGTCAAAGTGCCGCGGCACTACGACGACCCGGGCAAAGGCAACTACTGGATGTTGGACCCGTCCAGCGACGACGTCTTCATCGGGGGCACCACCGGCAAGCTCCGGCGACGCTCCACCACCTCCCGGGCCAAGCTGGCCTTCAAGCGGGGCGCCCGCCTGACCTCCACCGGCCTGACCTTCATGGACCGGGCGGGCTCCTTGTACTGGCCCATGTCTCCCTTCCTGTCCCTGCACCATCCGCGGGCCAGCAGTACGCTGAGCTACAACGGGAGCACGTCGGCTTACCCCAGCCACCCCATGCCCTACAGCTCCGTCCTGACCCAGAACTCCTTGGGGAACAACCACTCCTTCTCCGCCTCCAACGGCCTGAGCGTGGACAGGCTGGTCAACGGCGAGCTGCCCTACGCCACTCACCATCTCACGGCGGCGGCCCTGGCCGCCTCGGTGCCCTGCGGCTTGTCGGTGCCGTGCTCGGGCACCTACTCCCTCAACCCCTGCTCGGTCAACCTCCTGGCGGCCGGCCAGACCAGTTACTTTTTCCCCCACGTCCCTCACCCTTCCATGACTTCGCAGAGCAGCTCTTCCATGACGGGCCGGGCCGCCTCTTCCTCCACTTCGCCTCAGGCGCCCTCCACGCTCCCGTGCGAGTCCTTAAGACCCTCCTTGCCGAGTTTCACCACAGGATTGTCGGGGGGACTTTCTGATTATTTCACACATCAAAATCAGGGGTCTTCCTCCAACCCGTTAATACATTAACCTCCAGGGGAGCCAAGACTGTAAGTGAACATTTTACACACCTTTGCGTTGTAAATGATAGTGAAAGGAGAGCGAGAGAGAGCGAGAGCGAGAGAGAGCGCGAGCGAGAAAGAGCACGAGAGCGAGACTATAAAAAGAACAAAACAGAAAGGAAAACAAAACAAAAAACAAAAACTCACCCAGGAAAAAAAAAAGAGTCCAGGTATTTTTTATTAAGTTTTCCCCTCTCCCCCATTTTCTGTACGTTTGTTCATTTTTTTTTAGGGTTGTTTATGATTCCAGACCAGGGAGGCGAGTCAGCAAGATGGGAAGAATACCTCGTAGACAATGCATTTGGGAAAAAGGAAAGGAGTATTAATATTAAAATCTCATAAGGATGTATATCTGAAATGCTTTTGGCCATTTTGATTCCGGTAGGAAATGCCGGGCTGCTAGATTTTCCATGTTTGCAGTATTATAAGTTACCATGAATATGTTGGTGGGTGCAGATCGTGGGAATAAAAATACAAAATGGATAAATTTGCATGATGCAAATGGTCATTTGTATAAGATGCGAAGCAATTTGGCAGAGAAGTTCAAGAATTACGTTTTCACCATGGATTCTTTTGTCCTCCACTTTTTTAAAAAAGAGCTATTTCCCCTCTCTTATTTTTTCCCCTCCTTTTTGTTTACTTTTAGACCAAAGATTGGGTTTTTAGAAAATGCACTCAGTATGCGAAATGTTTTCTTTTCTTTAAAATATGGAATATCATACATCAGAATGATATAATTTCAGTTTTGCAGCACTGCCCATTTCAGTGAATCCGAGGGGACAGAAAATCATGAATTGCCTTCAGTTTGTGTTGTGTATATTTAGATGTATGTGGTCACTAACAGGTCACCTTTATTTTTTTTAAATGTAGTGAAATGTTAATACCTATTGTACTTATAGGTAAACCTTGCAAATATGTAACTTGTGTTGCGCAAATGCCGCATAAATTTGAGTGATTGTTAATGTCGTCTTAAAAAAAAAACTTGATTGTGATACTGTGGTCATATGCCCGTGTTTGTCACTTACAAAAAAAAAATGTTTACTATGAACACACAGAAATAAAAAAATAGGCTAAATTCATATATATTCCATAATGCTTTTGTCTCTTTTATCCAGGCGTTTTAATACCCAAAAGGCTTTTAAAACTGTAAAAAACTAAAGCTGAAACCTTAGGGCCGAATTTCCCTCCAGCCCCTGCTGCTTTTGCAGTATTGGCCAAAGAACCAATGGCTCCAGGCAGAATTTCCAGGCAGGAAAGAAATACGGCATGCCTCGTCTCTTTCTGCTTGCAAGTTATGAATCGGTAAAATGCTGCTAAGTTTTCAAGAAAAACAGTTTGCGGGGCAGCCACAAAACCGCGGCGTTTTGTGCTATCATGAGGTTGGCGTTTTCGTTGGGCTGCCTGGCAAAGCTCCTGGCTTTAATTACAAGCAGTTTTCCTTGCAAGGGCTAGCCGTGTGGAGGTGGTATTAAGGACCATGGGAACGCCAACCGAGCTGCTGTCGTTCAAAGCCTCCAGCATTTGAGCCGCACTTACCGCAGAAGTAAACCTCGTTGACTTTAACGAGACCTTGGAATCCTTGCCTTGCCCATAAATAAAGCCATCTGAACTCGGCAGGGCCTAGCTGCTTAGGTCTGGGCTCTCTCTTGAGCTTTTGGATGCGAAGCAAACCTTCTGGCCCTTTGTGAGTGTAGAGGTGTGAACTGTATGAATGTTGTGTCTGTACAGTTATAGACATAAGCAGTTCTTGTTATTCCGTTTCTAAATTCCAAAAGACGTGTATACTTGGTGCCATTTTTAAAAAGTCTTCTAGGTGTATGCTTTTTTGCAGGGGATATTTGGTTTCTTTTCTTTCTTTCTTTCTTTCTTTCTTTCTTTCTTTCTTTCTTTCTTTCTTTCTTTCTTTCTTTCCTTCTTTCCTTCCTTCTCTCTCTCTCTCTCTCTCTCTCTCTCTCTCTCTCTCTCTCTCTCTCTCTCTCTCTCTCTCGTTCTTTAGAGAACGATGTAACGGTGTGTACAAAGATTTGTTAAAAAGAAGGGGGAGGAAAGCTATGTTGAAATGATGTCACAGACTCTGTAGAATTGAACGTTTAAGTCCTTACGAATGACATCAATTTCTGCGATGAAAGGGACAGACTTCAGTTTCTTCATAGCTCTTAAACCCAAACTCAATTGCTGGTTGGAAAAGACTGGGGGAAATGCTGCTTTGGAGAGTTTGTTTTGTGGCCGGCCACACGAGCGGAGAGGGGAAAATAAACATCCGGTTTTAGGGACAATTTCGGGAAGGAGGGCAATCGTTCTTGCAAATCACTGCAGAATTTGTGCAAGGGCTCTCCCCACCCCCCACCCCGGCTAATTGGATCCCGCAGAGAGTCCGCGGAGAACAAGTTCTTCATTTGTTGCAATTGTGTAGTCCGCAAAACGTCCCGGGCTAAAGCAATAAACGGGCTCCCTTCTCACCACGGGGGAAGAAAAATAATCTCTTTCCTGGAGATGCTATCGCCAAATGCTTTAAAAAGGAGACTTCCACCCACCCAGAAAAAAAGGAGGGAGAGAGAAAGGCCCGGCACAAAAGGAACAGAAGTTCGGCTAGGCGAGTGATAAGAGCAAATGCAGGAAGATTGATATCATCATTAAGAAGCGAAAAGGTGGCGTTGAGGGACGTTGAGAATTCAAAGTTCTTATCATAATAAATCGGGAAGAAAAGAGAGATGGAGGCAGCTGAGAAGAGCCAAAGTTTTCTTAACTTTCTCAAGAAGATGAGCCGACTACACAATAGCAACAATTGTAAAAGTCGGTATCCAGTTCTTCTGCAACCGCTGTTAGAAGTAGGCTAGGTCAGTTTTGCAAAGCTAGAAAATCTAATGAGCACCTCGAAAATTCTTTTTTTTTTAAGGAAAGAAAGTTAAAGAATCGATCAAACAAACAAAAAAAAAAACAACCCAAGTTCTACTGGTATTTCCCCCCCCTATAGACTACATAGTCTACAGATTTTATATCTAACATCTATAGAACTATCTGGGTCTATATCTGAATCTATATTCCAAGATAGAGTCTTAGCCTGGCATCACTTGCTGAAGCAAAACGAATCAGCAGAAGGGTCTGGTGGTCCAGTTGACAAAGTACCTGGTGTGTTGTTATCTAACTCTTGTCCTGAATTGTATATTGTGGGAAATCCAACAGCATGGATTAATCCTGCTATTTCATAGCTTTTGGGGGGGGGGTGTAGAGATATAATGGGTGTGCTCCAAATCGTATGTGTGAATATGTGAGTACCAGACATAGGTCTGGAAAGGGTGGAGGGGGGGAACGTGGTATGTAGAAGCCAGATTGGTTCAATAATTGCAAGCCTAATCAAAGACATAGGAGGGGGGGGAATCCCCCCGTTGGTTAATAAGCATTAATTAGGTAAACTTGGTGGATAATCATGGCTGAGAAAAAGGTGGGGCGATGGTGTGTTTCTCCGCACGCATTTCATCTTGAAGGTGTAAACAGGCGCTTCTTGTTCAGATGCCGCTTTCTGAAACGGGTTGCTGTGGATTAAATCATTCAGGTGTCATTTCTTTTTCTTCTTCCTTTTTTTTTTTTTAACATTCTCGTAGGATGCGGGGCGGGTGTCCCGGCCGAGGAGAAGGAGTCGTAACTGTTGCATCTACCTATCTCATTATTATTTCTATTGTAGTTGCAAAGTACTTTTTCAAATGCCATCGAGGGAGGGAGGGAGGGAGAGAGGGAAGGAAGGAGGGAAGGAAGGAGAGAGAGAGAGAGAGAGAGAAGGAAGGAAGGAAGGAAGGAAGGAAGGAAGGAAGGAAGGAAGGAAGGAAGGAAGGAAGGAAGGAAGGAAGGAAGGAGTTAGATAACTAGGCTGTATCTTTTCTGTATTGGTTGTGAAAACAATCAGCTTCCTCTCCCCAAACTCTTTTCACAAACTTTCTCTTACATCTATCTACCTTCAACTCTCAACCAAAC
This sequence comes from Thermophis baileyi, assembly GCA_003457575.1. NCBI lineage: Eukaryota > Metazoa > Chordata > Lepidosauria > Squamata > Dipsadidae > Thermophis > Thermophis baileyi. Next base: position 588,005 of record QLTV01001453.1, on the reverse strand, counting down.
TACTAAACCTTTTGTTTTTCTCTAGAGATGACTCACACACTCTTTATATAATAAAAGATTCGGATTCTGGATTTTCTGAATAAATGCTACCAGTATATCCCTTAAATATCTCCCCATGTAATTACATCCACCATAATTTGTTACTATTATGGCCATGGCATGCAGATAACCTACTAGATGTACCTCTTTCAAGTGATCTCCTTGTTCTCTCCCTCCCTCCCCCCATTCGAATATTTAAATTAATTGTTTGGGTTAAATTTAAAACTGTTTGGAAGTACCTAGTCAGCCTGTCACAAGAAATAGTACATTGTAGGTTCTCTCCATCATAAATGATGTGCAGATATTTTGAAAGAGCGGGCCATTAAGAAGTTGACTTTTAAAGAGTATGGTTAGAGTATAAGTCAACATGATTCTCAGAGTAAGGCCATTAGACTTTGCAGCTGTTTACTCTCTAGTAAATGAATATAGAGCTAAGAGCAGGAGAAATGGTGCTTTTAGAAAAAAAGGGAATTCTTTTTTAGAGGGTGGGATGCTGTTAAGCTCAACTGGTAGAAAGGCTGGGTGGTTTGGCCTTTCCAGTCTTAAAAGAGGGGTGCTTGTCTGGGACTTGATCTTTTGGTATCCTTTGAAATAATAAGGGTGCTTAGTTAAATCTGGGAACCTTAAGCTGTCAAACAATTTAACCCCTCCAAAGACCCCTCCCCCAATGCTTTATTTTAAAATGAGAACTGGGTGCTTTTGTTCAATCACCAGGGCACTGCTTCAGGCTGCCTAAGTTTTCTTTTTTTCTTTTTTTTTCTTCCCGTGATTTTTTTTTTTATTGCTAGGTCTGGATAAATTGAACCCATTTCTCCATCCAGTGGGACTTACCTGGCTTTGTCCTCTAAATCCTGAAGAAGTTTTGGGCCCTCAGTTCTATCTCCAGCCTCATCAGTTTTATTATTTGAACCAGACCAGAACACCTAGCATTCTCTCTCCCACCTCACCTCCGGGGTTTTTTTTTTTTTTTTTTTTTTTTTTTTTTTTTTTGTATGAACTTCTCATCTTCATAGACCTATTTGCATATGAATGCATGCGCTTTCTTTCTCCCCCCCCCCGCATACTTTTGCAGTAGATGGTCCTGGGCAAACCTCTCTCTTCCGTCCTTGAAGCCAGATCAGCCTTGGGGAAGGTGACTTGGAGGAAAGAAAATGAGCGAGGCGGAGAAACAACAAAGCTGATCCCGCCAGCTACGCTCCCGCAAGGAGGCCCACTCAGTTCAGTGGTCCTTGGTGGTAGTGGGGGTGGGGGGGGGAAGAGAGGGGAAGCTCAGGACTTGCGCAGGATGACTTGGTGCTCGCTTTGTGTTCTGGATCTCTGCGTCGGAAAGTGGCGGAGCTCTGGGTTGGTGAAAGGTGAAGGTGAAGATCAGGAGAGGTTTGGAGGTCCGCCTGACTGCGCCTTACAGCTCTTTTGGCTGGCTTGGGGGTGACCCTGCCCGGAGGGCGGCGTTCCTGCGATTTTCTACCTCAACGGAGGGGGGGGGAAACAAACAACAACCTGCCGGCAAAGAGAAGGAGACCCTCCAGGAAGGCGAAACCAAATCCTGCTGGAAGATCGCAGCAAGCCATCCCGGTGGCTGGGTAGGTGAACTTTAAATTAGGCACCGCACTACCCTCTTCTCCCCAGGGCGACGGGGGAAATGATCAGTGGGTGGCTTCTGTCTTACAGGTCTTATCGCCCCCTCCCCCCCCCCAACGCTCACACAGACTCCCAAATCAACTCTTGTTGCGCCCTCCTCCCCTGCCAGCGAAAGGTTAAAACCTGCCTTCGCTCCGCAAGCTTGACGGGGACCTGCCCTTGAAGCGTTTGCAATCCCCCATCCTCTCCTCCTCCTCTTCCTCCTCCTCCTATTATTATTGTTATTATTATTATTATTATTATCCTCCCCCATCTCCCCCCCCTCTTTTAATAGTTCTTTTCTCTCCCTTGCTTAAGGATCGGGCTAATGCTTACAACTGTTTCTCCCCTTGACCTAGATCTATCCCAACTCCCAAGGAAAACGGAAGACTCGAAGGAATTTCAGCATGCCAAATAGGCAAGAGAGCCAAGGGGACCCAAAAGCCGAGGCGTCTTTTGTTTGCCTTGTGAAGCGGCTGGGAAGAATGACCTGTGGCGCAAAGAAACAGCCGGGACCAGAAGACAACAGCCGCTTCAAGCGTTCGGTCTTTTCACCTCTTTCCAAGCGGGTGAGTGTCGGTCGGTCGTTTTTTTTTTTTTTTTTAGTCCTGCTTTCCAGAATTTTACACAGTGCTAATTTATTGGTTCTTCCATCGGTAGTAAATATCTTCTCCTCTCTTCTCTTGCTGGATCCATGGGAGAGTGTGTGTGTGTGGGGGGGGGGGATGCATGACTGAAGAAAACATTTTTCTAAAATCTATTGTGTTTTTTTTGTTTTTCCTCCCTTGCTGGAGGGATGGGAGAGTGTGTGTGTGGGGGGGGGGGGGATGCATGACTGAAGAAAACATTTTTCTAAAATCTATTGTGTTTTTTTTGTTTTATTTTTTAAAAGGGGGAAATGCGACTTTCAACTCCTATTCGGTCAAATTTGTTTAGATCAATGTATTGAAGAAATCTGGATTTGACCAAAATAAGCACTTTCAGGCCAGTTAAATGCATTGGCCAAGAAGTTGTAGTAACAAATTGGGAGGGGGGGGAAAGGATTCTATACGGGGAATCCTCCCTGTAATAAGGGTTGCACGGTGTCATAAAACGAATCCTGTCATAAAGTGAATCCCAGTAAAAGGAAACAGGAAATTTATGTGTTTATATTTCTCCTTTTGTTATTTTTAACGAATTTTGCACTGCTCAGCACTCAAAATACTTTAGAACCTCCCTTTTTGTCTTCAGAGGTGTCAGAATGCAAAAAGAAAAGGAACTCATATTTTGAGATATTGTGTACATGTTTTGAGGGCTGAACAATTGTTCTAAAATCCCTTGAAGTGCCTCTGATTTCAGACTTCGGACTGCACTAAAGAAAATCTAAGCAAATTCAGGAAAGGTGGAGAAAGGTAGAATCTTATTTCAAGAATAGCAAACTAGCTAGCAAATCAACAGAATTTTGATATATATTTTTAAAAATTAATGTATGTTTTAACCAGTAAAAAGTCAGTTGAGGTCTCAATCTTATTCATGCTTATCTGAGTAGGTATACTTAATGAGGGAACAGAAAAGTCCCATTGATTAGATAGCAACCTGTATTTTCTTCAGCAAAATTTCTTGGTTTTAGTAGAAAACATTTCATAGTAAAGGCACCAAATGATTTACTGGAAAGTTCCAGGGGCTGATATGCTACTTGTTCTAATATACCCTGAACTCCGTTGCTTGGATTTGACTTGAATAGTGAATGCATTAGTAGGTCTTCCGCATGTAGATGTATCTATGCTTAAGGGCGAGTTCTCTGAAATTTATTATTTCTACTTGGGACTGGGGCTTAGATTGCAACCCTGCATATTTTTTCAGGGAATGAAGATTATTCTAAAAGACTGAAGACTATTTGTGATACAATATTCAGGATTATATTGAAAGAGATGAAAGTCAGGGTATAATCAAGGAAGGACTATATTTGCATTGTGGGTTGTGAAGTGTTATCCATCTATATTTACAATCATGTCTGGCTATTTTTAAAAAAATCAAAATGCCAAACAATGATTATCCTATATATGTGGGATTTTTTTTTGTTTTATTAATCACTACTATCCTCCTTCCCCAGTTAGTCAGTTCGGGGAATAAGGAAAAAGCGAAGCTAGCTGTACTCCGCTCCGAAAATTGTTGTGCATCGTTGTTGTTTTTAAAATCCCCCTGCTCTTGCAAATTTGAAATCTCAGGAAAATAATTAATCGTTAATATCCCAATTTGAGTTACTCAAATGCAGTAAAGGTAACACGTCTGCTGAATGCAATCAGAGCAGAGCGGTAATGAGGTGCTGAGAGATTCATCGGCCCTTGCAGGGAATAGATAGAGGCTGAACCTTTAGCGTGGGGGAAAAAAAATCTCTAGAAAAGGTGGAAGAAATAAATGCTCAGGGGTTGTTGTTTTTCCCCCCTCGATCCTTTATTTTCTCTCCGCGTCTAAGATAACTCTTACTCCCTCCATTTTACAATAACAACAACGACTGTCCGCGCTGCTTCTCAGAATGAACGGCAGCCTGCCGTGATTCGCAGGTTTTCTCTCTTCAGCCAGCCGCGGTCCTCCGTGCATTTGCCTGGAAATAGAGTAGACGTGGATGGACTCAATGGGTCTCTGCTTTCTAAGGAGCGCTGGGCCGCCATGCCGACGAGCGGCGCGGTGCTGCCGTTTTATAAATCGCAAGGCGAGGGCGCTCTTGTCAAGCGCAAGAGACCACGGCTCCATTTCCCCCCCCCCCCACTTCCTTGGATATTAGGTATTTCCAAATATCCAAGCAGTAAAGCTCAATTTTTGAGGTGCAGACAATTTGAGTGCTATGTAGGCATGGATATATCAAATTCCTTTCTCCCTCGTTTTTTTTTTTTTTACGTTTACGCATTGCGCGTTGCAAATTTACCAGCGCTTCCTTTTCGGGGCCCAAAATCTAGTCACAGGTATCCCCCCCCCTAAGATGCTTCCCACAGGAAAATTCAATGGGTTGCCCCAGAAGTAATCTTTCTTAGAAGAAACCCATTGGCAGGAATGGCACAAGTTAGGCAGGCGTCCTTGTCAGGGGCTTATCTTTAAGCAGGACGTCGCCTGCGCCCAACCTCTGTTCTCGGGAGTCAGACCCATAGAACGCCAGGTCCCCCCCGGAGATCCCTCCGTAAGACGGGGCCGACTTCCGCGCCCTCCCGCAAGCAAAGGGGACCTTAAAAAGCACGGTGGGAGGTTTGTGTTGCGTTGCCATGGCAGCAACGGGAGAACAGGTTGCATAAACTCAGGCGCCGCTACTGCCCAGCTTCCGGCAGGCCGAAAGAGGGAAAATAATGGAAGACAGGCCCGAGGGAGCAGGGCACAAGCTCCAAGAAGGGCAGAGAAACGGAAAGAAGGAAAGAAATGAATAATAAAATCGAGTGGTTAGCATATAAGGCAGGGACCCAAAGGATGCAGCCAAGTCGCGTCAACCCTCTTCCTGTCACCCTAACGCCCTTTTGCTAACTCAGCAGGAGTTTGGAAAGCTTGTTGAAATTCCATCTCTTCCTCTCTTTGTAAATTTGGCTGACAAATGCGTTTTCAGCTCAGTTATTAGGATGTTTCACTTGATTCGGGGAATCTCAGCTTTTGAGAGTTATCACCTGATAGGTAACAATCTCTCACTTCCACACGAATTCCATCAATCAAACAGTCGAGCAATCAATAGTCGTTCGAATGCTTTGGCGGGATGATGCCCGTTGCTCGGAAAGGTAACGGGGAGGCTTAGTTTAGGGAACCAACGCAAAGAGCTTTCTTTCTTTCTTTCTTTCTTTCTTTCTTTCTTTCTTTCTTTCTTTCTTTCTTTCTTTCTTTCTTTCTTTCTTTCTTTCTTTCTTTCTTTCTTTCTTTCTTTCTTTCCTTTTTTCCTTTCCTTTTTTTCTTTCTTTTTTTCTTTTTTCTTTTTTCATTTTTTCATTTTTTCTTTTTCTTTCTTTTTCTTTCTCTTTCTTTCCCTCTTTCTTTTCCTCTTTCCCTCTTTCTTTCCCTCTTTCTTTCCCTCTTTCTTTCTTTCTTTCTTTCTTTTTCTTTCTTTCTTTCTTTCTTTCTTTCTTTCTTTCTTTCTTTCTTTCTTTCTTTCTTTCTTTCCCTCTTTATTTCTTTCCCTTTCTTTCTCTTTGTTTCCCTCTTTCTCTCTTTCTCTCTTCTTTCTTTCCTTCCTTCCTTCCTTCCTTCCTTCCTTCCTTCCTTCCTTCCTTCCTTCCTTCCTTCCTTCCTTCCTTCCTTCCTTCCATGTTAAACTAAGTTATTATGCTTAATTTAAAGATGTTGGCATAATTCATTCTCTCTCTCTCTCTCTCTCTCTCTCTCTCTCTCTCTCTCTCTCTCTCTCTCTCTCTCTCTCTCTCTCTCTCTCTCTCTCTCCCCAGTATTTTTCTGCCAAATGAAATTGATTCCTTGAATCTAGTGAGAATTGGGCGGGTTTAAATAAATAGGGACTTGGATGACTTGCCTCGCTTTGTTGGCCTCTTCCCCTTTTTCCCATCTGTGCTCAGATCAAAGAAAAAAGCCTCCAGTGATCCTCTCAACTTTTTCAGGAATTCGATGTTTTTCCGGAATTCGGGATAAGGTGTAAGCAAAAAAAGGGCCCCAAGGTGCCATTTGAGTGATCATTCAAGTCAGTTTCCATCGTGAAATTTGTATGAAAGACAATGCTGGAAGGAGGAGATAATTAGCAATGTTTTGGACGATGAAGTAACAAAGTGGAGTTTTTTAAAAGTAAAAAATTATGTTCTTTTTTCTCTTTTTCAGCATTACGGCATTGGTTGTTTTGTTTTTAAAAAAACGCACCTTCAGCTGGGGACAAAGATCAGAACAACCTCTCTTTAAAGTTAACTGTACTTACTTTATTTAAAGGAAGGTCGAACGGGTAGGGTAGCACTTGGTGGGCGGGGGGGGGGGGGGAATGAGAATTGAAACGAGGAAAGGGAATTGAAAAAAATCTGTTTGGCTTTAAATGGGAATGGTTAGGGTTACTTAAAGTAGCGTCCTCGATGGTTTTGTATTAATACTGCAAGGAAGAGGGTTTGGGGAGGAAGGAAACTAGTTTCCACCCAAAATCAGTATGTCTTTCCCATCGCATAATTTAGGGTTTGGGGACAGAAGAAAAAGAGAAAGGGGGAAAAAAAAGCTTATTATAAACGGCCACATCTCTTTTCCAAGATGTATTTCTTGCAAAAGGGTTTCAAAAAATCGTTTCGATTTATCCCCACGTTTCTTTTAGTGCGACAGAAATTCACCTTCCTGTTGTGTGGACGGAAGGGAAATCTCTCTCTCTGTGTGTGTTTGCGTCTTGCATTTGTCAGTAAACCGGATTTCCAGGCAGGTGAAAAGAAAAAGCATCTCGCCTTTCTCTTCTCCCG
>QLTV01001453.1:569651-580945 GCA_003457575.1 Thermophis baileyi | reverse complement strand
CCGTTCCTGTGGCTGCCCCCATCCTAATAATTACAGATCAGTCAGCCCGGTAGGTTGAACGGGGAGACAAAAATCGATCGCCCGCAACAGAATAAGAACTGGCTACCTTCTGATCGATCCGGAGTGTTCCGAGGTGCGGGATTTATGTAGTGATTTCAAATGGCTGCAACGAACCTGGGATGAGCCCGCGCCTCGAAAAATAGGCCTGGCCCAGCTGCTCTTCGCAGCTCAGCGGATGGGCCTTACAAGCAGCCCCTGCTGACTGTGGACTTCCAGCATTTCATCTGAATGAGGGAAGGGGGAGGGGGAAAAAACAAACCGTTCCTCACGGCACTTTTGCATTTGTTTGTGTTTTCCTTCTAATTTAAGAAAGGTAACCTTAATTGCTGAGAACTTTAAGCAAAGAAACAAAGAAAAAAAGCCCCCACCTCATCCCACCTTCCCAATCCAAGCAGATAATTCAAGGCGCGCCAAGAGTTCCTGAGTCTATTATTTCTCTGCCCAAACCTAGATAGCTAGATATCAGAAGACCAAGCTTCCGCTGTAGCGCAGCGACAAAGTCGGTTCCTCTCCCTCCCTATCGTTGTCGTGGGGGACATAAAGCCTGCTTTTATTACCGTGACTTTGACACAGCGATGGCTGGATAACCTTATAATCCAGGAGAGTGGGTGGAGGAAACATGACTTAAGCCAGAAAACCATATATATAGTACTTGCTCGCTCGCTCCGTTCTGTTTTCAGACGTGCGCGAGTCTCCAGCAACACAACCCTGGAGTCGAAGCCTTTCGGCTTCCCTTCAGAAAGGGGAAGGAAAGCGTCGAGATCACAAACTTTCTTGAACGGCGCGGTTGTTTCCCCCCACGGGCGATCTTTCTGTACTCCTTTCCCAGTTAGAACAGGCGTTGAGAGAGAAAGAATCCCAGGTTTGCCGGCTTCTAATAGTCCTTTTGTTCCTAGTTTTTTTTTTTTTTTTTTTTGAAGAAAGGCGAGGAGTAGGGGCTGGAAAAAGCACCGCAAACCTCAGTGCATGGAGCCGCTCGACCTTACAACAGGCTTTACTCTGAATAAATCCCTCTGGCTTCGATCGGGCTTGTGACGGTGGGAAGCGGTATACTCTACGGACTTGCAGAGTTTCCCGTGCCTTCAAGTCTCTTTGGGGTCCCTTTGCAACTACCGTAGCAAAGATTTGCATTGAGGAAAAATTTTGGCCCAACAGCACAGCTGTTTCGTATGTGGATTCTCGGAACCCTCCGTATTGAGCAGCTGAGATTGGACCCGGGGGAGGGGGGAAACGACAGGTAGTCCCACTCCTCCTCACCCGTTGTGCTCTTGTGTAATAGTTTAAACCAGTGGATCTATAGATAGGTTTATTAGTGGGGTAAGTTCCCCAATGTTCTTGTATTGACCTCATCAGCCCAAGGTTGTAGAAGTTGGGGAAAGGAAAGTTTGTTTGGGGTCCAGCCAAGAAGTGTCAAAAACTGTTTCTGAAAAGTCTTGCAATCCCTAAGTCATTTCTATTGGAAATCCCTGGTAGGAATCCTCCCGGGGGAAATGGGAAATCAGTTTGGGGCACAGATCTTTGGAAATAAATCCCCTAGAAGTTCTGGAGGGTTTCCATATGAGTAAACCTGAAATGTTTTCTGGTAGCCCTGAATACAACTTCTAAAGTTTAAGGATCTGAGTTAGAGTATTCTAGAGTATTCCAAAGTATTGGAAATAAAGCCAGATGATGATCACAACTTATTAACGCTATTAAATACGAGTTAATAATTTATTTTTAAATCGTAAAAAAAAAAAAAGGAAAAGAAAAAGATGGTAGCACATCACGGGAAGAGTAGAGGGCGGCGTCTGCTTGGATCCTATCTGGCTCTCTTTTCTGTGAATGAACTCGAAAACATTCGACAGGTCGTGAATAATCGTTTTAATGAGTGTGTAAAGCATGCGACGGGGTGCACGGAGCTGTCGGGTTAAACAAACAACTTGTATCCTGACGAAATCCGATTGTTAAAGTGCAAAGTGGTGTCAGTCCAATTTGCATCCTATCCCTAAAAACCACAGATCTAACTCACAGGAGTCCAATTTTCTCCATTATAGAAAATAACAATATTTTCTGAACGTTAAGTGTGATCTTCTTTAATGTTGATGAACATACAGAAACCAAACCAAACTAAAATAAAAAGCCTTGGAAAAGGACGTAGGTTTCTCAGCGTTACTTATTGGCACGTTTTCCTAACTGTATGTATGTGCTTAAACCCGATCCCAAAACGTGCCTCGTAGGAAGGGAGGTTTGTATTAATATTATGGACACGAGCTCCAAACTGAAGGTTTATGGACCCCTTACTTGGAAATTATTTGCCATATTGAGCACAGTGGGTTTTATTTTCAAGTTAACACGTAGCTGGTTGTACTGAAAATGTGCCTTAGCGCCTGAAGGAGGAATATATATATATATATATATATATATAATAGTAACAATGTTGTGGGTATTTTGTATATGGGAAGACGTAGTCATTTGACTTTGCAGCGAGTTTGTGCACAGTTTGGGAGGATTGGGTGTACTTGACAGTTTTAAGCTGGAATTCTAAACACCCCTAAAAATTGTCAGCCAGGGAGCAAGAGGTTCCTTACTTAGGTAGGAGGTATACTTGAAGCCTCCATAGGTATGCTGAATGTGAGGAGAAAGGCAATGCGCTGATTATATCAACTAAAGGTTTAGAAAATTGTTGCAGACTTTGAGATTCTCAGAACTTTTCATCAGCGAAGAGAATTTAAAATGGGGGGGGGGGGGAGGAGAGAGACAGATGGGAGGGGGAAGGAAAAATGTGGCTAGCGTTCAGCTCAGGTCTTTATCAAGTTGCAGTCTTAGATGGATGTTTAAAAGATCTGCCGACAAAACAGTTCAGCCTTATCAAGGGCAGAAGTGGTGTCAGGTTGCAGCTAGGATCTCCTGCCTCCCCTCAAGCCTCCCTCCCCTTTCTGTAAAGAAGAAAGAAGCAACCAGTAAGTGTTCTCCTGTTTTCGTAACTCTCAGGTTCAGCAGTTAAAAATCAAAAATGTTTCCATCTGTTGCCAGAAATATAAATCTGTTAGTTATGGAAAACAAAATATCACCCAGCTAAGTTTTTGTATGAAGAAAACTGGGAGATAATTTAAGGCGCTGCCGTGAAAGGAGTGGATCTCACAGCCGAATAGAATTGTGCTGTTATTTTGGAATCGTATGCGTTTATTTTCACGTTCTACTTTCCAGCAGAGAATATTCTTTGCACTTTCCCCAGATTTCTTGTTTTTGGGAAGGAGATTAAATAGTAGAGGTAAAGTTGAATTTGCGGTGCTTGTGCTACTCCTCGATCCCCTCCCTCCACCACCCCAATCTAAATCTAAATCAATAATTGAACTGGCTGGCATATTATTTATTTTTTTGAAATCGTGAAGATGAAAATATCAAGTAAACAAATACACACTTAAAAGTCCTTTAAAAGAGGACCCCCCCCAAACAAGGAAATGCATTTAAAACGGTAGTGTTGTTAAATGTTTCAATAAGAAAAAGGCTGATAGGAAAATAGCCTTGAGATCACACAACATTCCTAGCATCTCTTCAAGTTTTATCTGTTGATTTTGAATAGACAGAATGGGGCATTTCACTTTATTCACTGGTTAAGAAGCTATGCGAGAATTTGCAATTGGTAAAAGAAGAGAAGAATGGTTTCTCAGGTCTACTGATGTGGAAAAGATGTGGGGTGGAAAAGAAATATTCTTTGCTCCCATTTTCTATCATCATCATCATCATCATCATCATCATCATCATCATCATCATCATCATCTCAGCGCCATCATCAACAGTGATTTACAGGAAAGGTAGAAAATAAGACAGAAATAAATTCCTAATCCCAAATGAAATCCGCAGTCCAGAACATGCAATATACAACTGGGGTTCATGGACATAACCAGGACCTCTTTCCCAAATGTGTGCATTATAAGATGACCTGTCAGGGAGATTCTGAAAGGGAAGCCCTTCTTACCCTGGAGCGAATGGTGGGTGAATCAGGGTCATTCCTCGTATTTCAGCCCTTTACTGGGTAAAATGCGGAAGAAAAAGTACCATGCACTGAACCCAACGTTTTCTGGTAGATGAAGATGAAACAAATCTAAAAGGACGGTGAGGGTAAGAGTGAGGATGATGATGGTAACTTTGCCTATGAGGGGCTGCTTATACTCCCTGATACCAGGATCCAATGAGCCCTATTCATGCTTAGAGATCTAGCCTCATGTATATCAAGTGTGACTTCATGGCTACAATATCAACCCAACAGTGTCTAGGAAACCCAAACAAGACAACTTCCAGGTTGGGGTGGGGGGGGAGTGGGGGGGGCAGGGCACCCCCCACTTAACATTATATTTTTCCCTTCCCTGTGGGGGGGGGGGGGGCGGGGGGGGGGGCAGGGCACCCCCCACTTAAAATTATATTTTTCCCCCGCCCCATATCTTTTTATTTTATCCACACTTAATAATGGTATATAACAGTTCTCCTTCCCTACATGTGGGCTGAATGGCACATTGTGTCAGGATTCTCTTTAACATCACGGGTGGGTAGTGTCTTTTTTTCTTTTCTTTTTTATTTTGGTCGTTTCGGGCCAAAGATGGTAGATAATATCCCTAATTGGCTCCTAAGCACAAAATGTTCTTGGCCATCACGCCGAAGTCTTGATTTCAGAAGATGGTGTGTGTGGGGGGTGTGTGTGTGGAGGGGAAGGAGGAAACTTTGAAAAAGAAAGGGAAGGATTGTCCCGTGCCACCATTTCCCCTTTCCCCAAAAGGTGTAAAAATGTTCAGCCGGGGAACTGGGAAGGGGGAAAAGGAAAGCCTGAGCTGTAAGAAAGAGGTCTTTAGGTCTCCATCCTTGTTGACAGAACCATCTCCTTACCACCCAACACTTCATCCTCAAGCCCGTGGGATAAAATAAGGCAGCGAGGCCATCAACAGCAGTGTACCAGGCCTCCAACCGTTCCCGAGTTCCTTGCCAGCTCTCGAGAGGGCATTCATTTTAGTTGACTGCCAATGTATTTTAGCTGAGGTCGTGTTAGGGGGAAAGCAGGGCGTTTGGTGCGCTGCAAAACAAAACGGCGAGTCCAGACTGTTGTACCCTATCAAAGGACGCAACACAACCAAACAAACCAGCCTTTTCTCGGGTTTACTTTTCCTCCTCCCGCCCCCCCAGCTCAGCCGCACTTCTGGGGTGCTTCCGGGGATTGCCAGAGAATTTCCTTGGCCGGGGTGGAGGGGGAGGGCACCCCGAGTAGTAATCTACTCTAATAGTAGATTACTACCACTACTCCAGGTTGTATTTCTCCTCTACCGCAACCCCGTTCCTTTTACCCAAGGCATAATGGGAGAGAGCAGTCCTCCTTCCTTACATGTGGTGCCTGAAGAGCCCCCCTTTCCGTTGGGTGGGTGGGGGCCATTTTTGACTACTTTGGGCTGGTTGACAAGCAAGCTTAGTGGACATCTACGGGTCTAGTTTCCAAAACTTAGTCAATCTGGTAGTAAGTCGGAAGTCGTTCAAGGTACATATTTTAAGGAACCAAATTCCTCCCATCTCCACCCTGCGCGCCAGAGGTGTCCCTGAGCGGGGTGCCTAAATCGCGATAGATACGGCTGGTTTTTCCCTTAGCAGAAATACAGGCTCCAAACTTTATTCCTCCAAAACGGCGAAGAGAATTTGTATTTAGTTAAAAAGCATTTCCCAGGTTTCTTCCGTGCTATTCCGTGCTATTCCTACTTATTCTAAGCCTATTACCTACGAAGTGTTCGCAGACACTTCTGAAATAGAATTGAAAACCCTCGAAAGGAAGAAAAAACACGGATGAGAAGGCAAGTAGAATTTCGGCATTTAAGGACAAGAACATTTTCAAGTGCCCCCTGCCCCCCGTAACAGAAAAAAACACCCCACCTATGGCTTGTCCCCGGCCCCCACTTGTCCACCAGTGACCCTGTCCCCAAAATCTTAGAGCCACCGCCTTTCCTAGGGTTTGGCCATGCCAAGCCAGTGGAGCCAGCAGCCGGCGGCCCATTCCCAAACTCTGGTCAGTATCCGATAAATCTGCCCCACTCCGCCCATTCCATAAACTTTCCCTTCATTGATTTAAAATATTTCGTGCCACGAGAAAAATACGGCGCGCCCGGTTTGCAAACTGCCTTGCAAGGCAAGGTAATGCGATCTCGGCAGAGGCAAGGCTGCTGAGCGCGCTCTGCGTTTTGGAACCGAACGAGGCGCTGCCAGGAGGGGGGGTCATTCTGCCTAATCGATCTCTATTGAAATAGAACACAGATCTCAGCTAAAATTCCGCGGGCGGGCGCGTTTCGGCCCAGAGCGCTGTGTGGGTGGATGAGTGTATTGGAAACCCGAACCCAATATTTACTGGTCAAAACTAACGCTGCTCTCCTCTGCCCAATTCAATGGAATATTGTGTGTGTGTGTGTGTGTGTGTGGAGTGTTTTGGACCCAGTCTTGATTTATTTGGGGAGGGGCCTTCATAAACTGGTCCAGGTTGGTTTATTTTGTTTTGGCAAGATTGTAGACGCGGTTCGCTCTTTCCCTCTTCCAGTCTAAGGCAGAGAGAGGGAGAATTGGCTACCCCAAAGGCAATAACTATTCCGAATTTATCCCAAAGGTGCTTTTTCAAGAGGCAACTGGACTTTTTGCCCCTTGAAAAAGCACCTTTGGGACAACCATGACCTGGATGACTGAGAATCTCCATAGATATTCAGGTTTTTACCTTTGGGTGGATATGAATGAAATGGAGCTTTTTATAACCAAAAGAACACATGGTAAATTTTTCTGATGTTTTCTGGATCTACTGTGGTCCTAAATTGTACCTTTGAGAAATCACTCATTTGAAAAACTTTTCATAAAATTTATATGAGGGGAGGGGGGAGAAACATAGAGACACACACAGAGAGAGATAGGGAGACAGGGAGACATCGCTCGTTTGGATCTACAGTTTATCAATAGCTGAGTATTTCAGCAATATGTAAAGGATATGTGTAACAGAAGTACTTCAAATAAACAGGGTACTACCGTACATATTTGCAAATTCTGTATTCCCACAGCAAAGTTTCCATTGGCTAAAAGTTACTTCTATTTAAAAAGTAATGCTAAAAAAGGTTTGATCAGGTGACGTTTTAATAATCTTCAAACCCCATTGAAGATCAATTTTTTTTAAAAAAATATATATATTTCTTGAACAGGCGGTGAAAAATCATCTGTGTTTAGCGCAGCAATGTGAGGACCAGGAGGCAATTTTCCCAGCACAAATGTCTAGACGCTCCTTTCCCCAGAAAGGCCACACTGCGCCTACTTTGGCTGGGTAAGTATAGGATTTCACTTTCTGCGATGCTTCAGCAGCAATAACCAGGTATTTTGCTGGCTGAGACTTAAACCACCTTCAGTTTGAACCGGCTAGAAATGGGGGGGGGGAAAGGGGGGGGATTTCTCACAAAGACCAACAGGGCGCAAGACTATTAAACGGAGCTTCATTAACACTGTTCACAGGACCATAAAAAATAGGAGTGGAGGAAGGCAGATTGAATGCCATGCCTGCCACTTTTTAAAAGCGCTCCAGGAATTTGTAGGTGCACTTGGAAAGATGTATTTAAAAGGTCCTTTTCCAAACGGCTCACTTTCTCTTGGAAAAAATTGAGACTTTCTGAGGAAGAAAAGAAAAACCAAAATTCGTCCTTAGACCTATCGTAACAGTTCTATAACTATAACAAAGATAAAAATTATGCAAGCTTGCGAGTTATCCAGAATTCTCCATCAGGGAAGAATATTTGTTTAGCAATTTGTCCTCCCTTTCATTTAAAAATGCAAGGCAAGCACAAAGAGTGCTTCCTCCTCCAATGTCTCCCAACAGCAACTATCCCGTGAACTTGGTTGGACTGAGAGAGAAAAATTGGCCCAGAGATACCCAGGAGGCTTCCTTGGTTGTTGGTGGACTAGAATATAGCTGTCCC
The DNA here is from genome assembly GCA_003457575.1 of Thermophis baileyi. NCBI lineage: Eukaryota > Metazoa > Chordata > Lepidosauria > Squamata > Dipsadidae > Thermophis > Thermophis baileyi. Next base: position 572,936 of record QLTV01001453.1, on the reverse strand, counting down.
TGCTTCTACTCCAACACTTTTGCTATCACCACCATTCAGTGCATTCCTGTGGCGGATGGCTGGTGGTAGCCAGAGTAGGGGAAGGGACATGGAGGATGTCCCGACTATGCCCTTTGGCCCTGTCTACTCCCTTCCTGGGTGCATGGTTGAGCCCCTGGTAATAGGTTATATTTCCACCCATGTTCCTGGAGGAAGAAAATGCCTTGCTAAGGCTCCTTCTCCTTAATGTAAGCTTGCACAACTTATTCAAATATAAACTTGGCACATCAGCATCACAGCAACAATGATGGAAAAATACAAACACATTGGGACTACTGGTCCTAATCGCTTTAAGGTATGTGGCCAGAGGTTTCCCCTAAAAACTCACCTGGGTATCACCTTTTGGACTATTCTTCAGTGCCCTCTTGGTTGATTCCAATAAAAGCATTGCCAGCTATGGATTTTGGATTCAAACCCAGCAGTTGGCTCGTTTATTGGTTTCCTCCCACTGCTACTCAGATTCCGCACAAGATGTTCTGAGCATGTATGAGTTGAAATCTGCTTAGATCTCCTCGCTTGCGGGCTCCCAGCTAAGTATGTGCAATCTACCCTCGCCTTTCCTGAACAGGAAAAATAAAGTCCTCAGTGGTGGCCTGAAAACCTTTAAATAAGTGAAGTCAAGACATCTGAGGGAGAAGAACATAATACGGAAGACTGGGGGTGCGAATTTGCTGACAGATCCCTGGGTGGTGTCTCTTTTCCTTGAGATTTTTTTTTAATCTGTTGCTGCTGCTGCTGCTGCTCTTGTTGCTGTTGTTATGATGGTTACACATCATGTTTTCATTTGTGGGACCAAGCAGGTCCCCTTCCCCCCTCCCCTACACGCATACACACACTTACTTGTTCTTCCAAAGCAGGTGCAGAGGAAAGTCACGTGCATGGATTACCAACCTCTCCTTTTTGCTTCTTTCAGATAATTCGAAGGATGGGAGCACCAGTGCTGCAGGGCAGAGACCCACAACCTGAGGTGGCCGCACGGGCCCCGCCCCCCCCACCCCCCAGTGGAGGGGAAAAAATCCTTCAGAGAAAAGTGGCTTGAAAGGGGTGGGAGATTGAGATAAGAGCCACACACACAAGAGAACACTGTTGGCTTCGGGGATAGGGTGGAAGAAATAATAGTCTGGCCTTTGGATGGTGTGTCATGTCTTTTTCTGTGCACATTGTTAAGGTTACAGAGGAACAGCGGCTAAAGAATGCTGAGTACATTTTGTGACTGAACAGACCAAGGAGTCAGAGGAGGAGATGTGGGCCAAAAATGGACTAAGTTATTTGTCTGTTACCCAGAAACTATCCCTGAGACCCTCTGCCTAGAACAGCCTACAGGAGATCTATGGCCACTACTCTATTCATTCAAATTTCTTATTTTCCACAGAGCCTCAGCATCTACTCTTACAAGAGCCAACCATTCTCGGCTGCCTTTTTCAGTTCACACTGGAGGTCACTTCAGACAAGCTTCTGGAGTGTCCGCTTGCTTCATTCATCCAGGCAGAACTTCGGGTCAGAAGGTCCCAAGGTCCCATTCATCAGAAGAAACAGGAGGACATGGCAGATCTCATGTCCCATAGGTGGAAGTCAGCATGGCAGAGCTCATGTCCTGTAGGTGGAAGTCAGAGTAGTCAGATATCTTGCCATTTGAAAGGATGTGTGTGTGTTCCCTCAGTCCTTTGTTCTCATGTCTACAATGACACTCAAGTCCCCTATTGATCTGACAGCTTGCAAGACCATGTTCCACAAAAGCTGCCAGATTAGGACTTCAGGATAAGAATCCAGATCTGTCCACAGGAAAGAAAGATTAACAAGATAATATTTTACATTACTTAGCTGTGCCTTTTCCCCTTGATAGTGTCAACTCCGCACACTTTGTGGACTAAGTGCTCTTTTTTTGAAGAAAGGCCTTGGGGTAGAAAGTTTAGACTGATGGATCCACAACTTAAGCAACTTTGGATTTGCTTCCAGAATCATACTTTCACTTACCTGTTGAAGCACAAGTGATAGGATAAGATAGGAAAAGAAAAGATGGGAGTAGATTCCCAAGTAGGGGGATAGACTTCAGGTAGAAAAGAAAAGAAAAAGTTCATTCAGGTGTTTCCTCATGCTCCTATTCACCCTGGAAGCAGAAGGTGAGAATAAGCTAAAACCCCTTTGACTATTTGATCTGAACACAACTTTCTTTTTATAGTATGTTAACATGCCATTTAACCATTGTGGTGATGATAAAACAAATCTTCTCTTTATTGGTGTTAAATTAGCACAGCAGTGGTTGGATCACAAAACTTCAACAGTCAAACTCCTTTCTCCAGCTATAGCACCAAGTGTCACAAACTATTCTTGCACTCCAGAAATATATGATCTCATTTTGCTGTAAGAAAAATCTCCAAACCAGCCCAGTTACCTTCTTAATCTCTTGGGAGAGCCATTTTAGAATCAGAAGAGACAATAAATCCAGCCAGCAGCTGCATCTATAGATCAAGCGTCCAGTTACTGATCCCGTATGTCTCATCCATTTATTTAAAAAAAAAAACAAAAAAAAAAACCAACCTTGGGATGTTACAGGAAATACCTCTGTGCGGTTCCTTCCACCCCCATCTTTGGTCATTCTTGCTTGATGATGGATTTGATTTATACAACACATTTCTGTCTCTGATGATTCTAAAGTTGCAAATTCTACTCACATTTTCCTGGGGGTAAATCTTCTCCAAGGGTTCTTTAAAGGTTCATTAGGACTCACAGCTTCATCTTCCATGCAAAAAACACTCCAGTCCCTTAAAGAAACTGCTCCAAAATGATTGTCCCAAATGATTCCAATAGAAAACCAGTACAATAATTTAAGAACATTTACTTATCTATTTAGGCCATTTCCTTGCATCTTACCAAGTCACCCAGTCAGTGCTGGAGTAATATAAAGCCTCTATGCATTGCTAACATGCTTGCACAGAAGTAGCTGGCTGATGCTGCAAAATGTTGCTCTGGTCTTCATCTTCCTTCAATTGTGGCTCTCTCTCTCTCTCTCTCTCTCTCTCTCTCTCTCTCTCTCACACCCACACACACACACACACACACACACACACACACACACACACACACAGAGGCCCCTCTACTTGGAAATGGGGAAGGACTCACACAGACATATACACACACACACACTATCTGGAAATGGGGCAGGGTCTCTCTAACACACACACACACCCCTCTACCTGGAAATGGGGCAGGACTCACACAGACATACACCGACAGACAGACACGCAG
>QLTV01001453.1:550661-569438 GCA_003457575.1 Thermophis baileyi | reverse complement strand
CTGCCGCCCCCCACCCTACACCCCGCCCCCACCCCCCTCTTCTACACACACACACACACACACACACACACACACACACACACACACACACACACACACATATATATATAAACATTATATATATATATATATAAACATTTCATATCCTCATGCTACTGCTTTCACCTCATCCGCAGCTGGCAGCTGAGGTAACTTTTCTGGGTTCCAAGTCTGGGTTCCAAACAGTGTTTTTGCTGTTCTCCCTGTATGATTTTTGCCGTGGGCCCAATCTAACATCCTTCATTGGTTATATATGGTTGCTAATCTGGGATAAAGCACTTGAGATCCTATGGGCCACATGAGGCAGCCATGGGCATACTGTCTTCTCCTGTTGGTTGTTGGAAATGGTCTTGCCTTATCAGTTTTGGCTCTTCTGCAGGAGAACCGGGATAACAGGGAGAGGAAGGGAGGGAGGGAGGGAAAGAGAAAGAGAGACGGGGGGAGGGAGGGAGAGAGAGAGAGAGAGAGAGAGAGAGAGAGAGAGAGAGAGAGAGAGAGCGGGGGAGAGGAGGGAGAGGGAGAGGAGAGGGAGAGGGAGAGGGAGAGGGAGAGGGAGAGGGAGAGAGAATGTAATGTTGAAGTACTTCTCATAACATTTGCAGATTTCTATAAACAAAGGTTTAGTGATCATTAAAAAATGTGCTATGCTTGTGCTGGTTGATTGAAACCAGAAAATAGGGCTGCTGTTTTCTGATTCTGTCACCTTCAGGTACCTTACAGATTTTCTGCTTCTGTCAACAAAGGTTTTCACATAGCCATAATGTTTACTGTTTTTATTACAGGAAGAGGAGGAGGAGGCAGTATCATTTTGCCTACTTCGGTCTGATTCCATGGCCATCTATGGGCTATTTATTTCTGGTTGCTGCCATTTGCAAAGACAGACCTGGACTTGTTGCCAGCACTCTCATTCCTTTGTAATGCTAGCTGAGGACTGAGCTCACTTGTTCTTGACTGCTCTTTCCCTTCTGTGTCGGTTCAGCTGGGCTATCTTTGGACACAGTCCTTAGTGCTCTTTCAGAAAAGCTAGATCTGTTTATAGCCACAGGCATGGAACACTTCTGAGCCTGAAACCTGTTATCTGAGCAATGGAGGAGGTAGCTGAATTTGCAAGTGCCCACCCAAACACCCACCCCATGTTAGGAAAACATTTTGCCTTCCAATAGGCAGGGGAAATCATTGGTGGTTTTGTCGTGAAGTACACAGTAAGAGTAGCATCAGTTGTTGGTTGCATTACCCACTTCCCAGGATTGAGAGAGGTAGACTAGAAATGGCTAGTTGGGGCAGAAAATTTTAGGTTGGCTTAAGAGCAATGGAGGATGATATTTTGCCTGTGAAAATGTCTGAAAATGGCTACTTTTAACATTATAGTTTAGCACTGGTCACTGATTAGGATAAAAAAGACAAAGTTTCTTTGGTTCTTGCAGGATTAATATAATGATTTGCAGTGATAGTAATAAGAGCCAGTTTGGTGTAGTGGTTGATCAGTTTAAGTCTTTTAAATGTGTGGGCCGGGAACAAGACAAGGCCAGCATTGTGAATCAAGGCTAAATGGTAAGATCGCTTGAGCATTCTGATGTGAATGTAAAAAGCAAGTAAGGAAATGGCCTAAATCAAAATAAAGCAACTTGTTCTCAAACCAGGCTAAAATGTGCAGAGAGGATGCTGGCATTGTGAAAGGAACACTTTCTACAAGGCCCACAGTATATTAGGACTCTGGACATTTAAAAAAAGAATTGGACCTTATGCAAGCTGAAAAGCAACCACAGCCCCATTCTTTTATTCATTAAAATGGCTTCTCTTTTTCAGTTTTCTCATGAGCCTGGAAAAACACACACAAAATAAAATAGTGCTACTCTTTTAAGAAGTGTGTTAACTTTAATGAGTTGGCTTTTTAAAGCAGTGGCACCTTTTTCCAGGCTTATTTGAAAAAGGACTGTTTTAAGGAAGAGAGGAAAGGAGATACTGCTGTGCAACTGATATCCGAAGCGTCATCATACATAGACAAATATGTAGACATGCATAGAGATGATCAGTTTTTGCAATCAGAATATGAGACAAGCCAATAACTGAGGACAACTACTAAAAAGCTCACTTAGATTCATGCAGCTCATACAAACAAATTTAGCATCTAGGTTGACTTCATTTCCTAATAAATTGTTGGGTTTGATTTTCAAAGGCTTGGTGAAGCACCCAAAAAGGGGTGGGGTTAGGATCTTGCAATTGTGCCCACTGTCTTGACTTTTTGAACTTTTTTATATATGCCCCTCCTTCCAGCTAGTCCACAACGAAGCTTTTGCACTCATCTTTCCCAATATTCTGCCTCAGAACATGGGAGTCCCATATAACTGTTTCCTTAATAGTTCTGGATAGACTCATCTTCTCTGAAATGAGAAGTAATTTACTTCTACTTAAATTGAAGGGCTGTAGCTTAATGGGTTTTGAAATATGGAAATTGGAGAATATATACATTAACTGAACTTCTCCCTTAACACTTCAATTGTGACAGGTTTTTTTCTAACGCGCAATAGATTTAATGTTGCATTCTTAGCATAGAGATGGATTTGGTGGAAAGTATTTCCCTGGGTTGCTGTGTGTTGTGGAGGGTCCCATTGCACCTCTTCCTGACTATAGTGGAATGTACTTCTTAACTAAGAGACACAAAACAGTCAGCAAGAGAAAGGTTTTCTTCGCAAAGGGCTTGAGGCTTTTGTTTTATCCTTTCTTCCCCACTGACTTTAATAGGCTTTCATTTTTAGTAAACAGGTGCACCATGCTAGAGACTGACCTTGTTTTCTGGGAGAATTGCTGGAAGAAATGACATGAATTTTAAGCCAACCCACAGCTCATCTTAAAAATGGCCACGGCAAATAATAATGTCAAATTCATTTGCCTTCATTTTTTAAATTGTCAGTGAATTTATGATGGCCCTCCCATCTTAAAAAATGTGTTGCTTGGGGGGGGACCCTTATTGTTTATCTCAGATATATACAGTAGTGGTGTAAGTAACTATGTTATATTTGTTTGTTTGTTTGAATTCAATTTGTCAGTGGAATTCAATTTCCACTGACTGGACCAGCTTTAAGAAGATTTTATTTGTTATGCAAGAATATACATAAAAACACATAAAGAAATAAATGCCCTAAATACCATCTAGAGCAGTGGTTCTCAACCTTCTTAATGCCATGACTCCCGCCCCGCCACTGCGACCGCCGCCCTGCCCCTAGCGTGCGCTTAGGCGACCCCTGTGAAATGGTCATTTGACCCCCAAAGGGGTCGTGACCCACAGGTTGAGAACCACTGATCTAGAGTCACTTATTTCTCTCCACACAATAGGGATAGAAGTGACTACAAAATGAGACAAGACTTCCCTTCCACTGCTGGGTAGTCCAATGAAAGCAGCATCCCAATGTCATAAGGCAAGATGATAGAATAGATAGATAGATGATAGATAGATAGATAGATTGATAGATAGATGATAGATAGATGATAGATAGATAGATAGATAGATAGATAGATAGATAGATAGATAGATAGATAGATAGATAGATAGATAAACAGACAGACAGCTTGATTGATCGATTGATTGATTCCTCCAGGGAGTTTTCATGGTTGTCTATGGACTAAAAGCTGAGCATCCCAGCGCCAATCTAACTCTTCAGCTGCTGTACTGAAGTTAATGTGCATAGGAATACTGCTTCAGTTACAATAGTGGTAGTCTCTCTCCATATTTATTTGGGAGTGACTTCCAGGAAATATAGTGAACCACTTTAAACATACATAGCACTGAAATTGCACTAGCTGTTGCTACTTAGTGTGGTTGGAAGAAAGAGGAGTAAGTCAGACTCTTCCTCACTGAAGGTTTCAAATTTAGGTTGGAATTCTTGTTTTGAATTATGATGGTGAGAAGGGATTGGAGTTGACTGACTATAAGCTGTTTCACCTTTAGATTAATTCACCATGATATAAAAGAGTTGAGTAGCCTATGCCAGTATTCCTCAACTTAAAGTACTCCAATCATGAAGAGCTTCAGCACCTCTAATTTGCATCAAATAGTTGTTTTGGCTTTGGATTTGAAGGAGGACCTAAGTCTAATCTATCTTGGAAGATTGGAGGCTATGGAAAGGTGTTTTAGCCATTTGTTCCTCCTTCCTTGTAGCATTAGATCAGGGGTCCTCAAACTTTTTAAACAGGGGGCCAATTCACGGTCCCTCAGATTGTTGGGGGGCCGGGCCGGCTGGGTGGGTGTGGTTAGGTGGTCATGTGACTGGGTGGGCATGGCCAATTTAGCAGTCCATTTTGCCAATTTAGCAGTCCATTAAACAATACACACAAATTAAACTTTAATTTGTTTTGCTCCTGGGGGTGTTTTATTTGCTCTCTATCTCCTTTCCACTATTTGAGCCCATCTGGAGAAATTAAGATTTTAAGTACAACTAAAGTTTAGCTCTCAGGTACGTTCAAAGACTTTTACCTGTTATATCAAAAGAAAGAAAAGTGTGCTAGAAGAGCAAATGGGGGTGGGGAAGAGAAACCAGGACATGGAATGCTTAGTGGGTACAGAGATGAGAGATGAGACTGGCTCCTGAGGCATCTTCTGCAGGATCCCCTTCAACCCTGGCAGTGCCAACCTTTCTGTATTCCCTCCCATTCCCTTCCTCTCTCTCTCTCTCCTCTCTCTCCTCTCTCTCTCTGTCTCCCCCCCTCTCTCTGTGCTAGAAGAGCAAATGGGGAGGGGGGGGAGAAATCCCATCCCATCCCATCCCATCCCATCCCATCCCATCCCATGCTATTCCTATTCCTATTCCCATTCCCATTCCCATTCCCATTCCCATTCCCATTCCCATTCCCATTCCCTTCTCTCCTATTTCCATTCCATTCCATTCTATTCTATTCTCATCACAGTGGTCTCAATCCACTTTTGGAATCTCGCTGGCCACCCCAAAGCTTGCTCCACACGTGCCAAATGTGCGCAACAGGCTCAGGCAAGGGCTCCGCACATCTGGCAGGCAGGATCGGACTGGGCAGGCATTGCTCAGAGCGGATCTGGCAAGGAAGCCCCAAGGTGGGGGCTCAGCGACGCTGATCTGCCAGCCAGCCAGCCCTTCCTGCCTCCCTCTCCAGGGGCAGAGGCGGCCATCCTCTTTCAGGTGCAGGCAGCCTTGCTGGCCACTGCCCCGGACCGCCGAGCGCCGAGCAGGAGAAGGATGGGTAGCCAAGTGGCGGTGGCTGGGAGGGAGAAGGTGGCTGTTGTGGCGCCCGCTCCCTAGCTCGCATCTTGCCAGCCCCGCTTCACCAACAGGTGCCTGCTGGCTTGCAGGAGCCTCTTTCGGCCTGGGCCAGGAGTTCCAGGGCCACGGCGGCTGCTGGCCCACTTGGAGTGCTTGTTGATCTCTGCCCAGAGTCCGGGGACGGATGGTCGGAGGAAGCCCGAGCTAAGAAGCGGAGGTGGGGGGCACCGTTTCCCCCTCCCGGGGCCTCCACTTGTTGCATTTTTGGCCTCCCCGGCCCCCAGAAGCACTCTGCCAGGAAAAAACGGCCTTACCTTCCAGTTCCAGCCCGCAGGGCTCGCCAAGGTAAGGCCTGAACTCAGCCAAAGGGTGGGGGCCGATGGGTGGATGGGGCAATGTGGGTGGGGCAGCCTTGTGGTCCAGCATGGACCGGATTAATGGCTTCGGCGGGCCATATCCGGCCCACAGGCCATAGTTTCAGGACCCCTGCCTTAGATAGTTCAAAGGGTCATTTAGGATTTAGTTCCCACACTTTGGCAATCCCACATTCCAAGCCTAAAAGGAATACTTTCTGAGCAGCCTAAAGAACTGGAATAGAGACAGACCATTTATTTGGGTCCCTATCAAAGGGTGGAAGGTCAGTAGGGGAAAAAGGGACCAGGCCTCTTGTTTGGGCTTGAGAAGAGCCCTCCTTTCCCTTGACTTCTCCTGGGCATCTAGAAATAACCTAAGTCACATTGAGATATTTTGCTGATAATTACCGTTTTGCAAGCTTCATCTAAATCAGTGGTTCTCAACCTTCCTAATGCCGCGACCCCTGCCCCGCCACCATGACCCCCTCCCCTCCCCCTCCCCATGCGTGAGCATTGTCAGGCGAGAAGCGATGAGGTGACAAAGGGGGCATGGCACCAAGATGGCGGGCTAGCGTGTGTGGCCCTTCCATTGGCGCCTGCGCATTCGAGGGCCGCTCGTGCATTGCACCGTCCCTGGGTACTCATATGTGGATGGATAGAGGAGCGGTGTCTCGGTTCCTAAGACCATCGGAAATATGTGTTTTCCAATGGTCTTAGGCGACCCCTGTGAAAGGGTCGTTCGACCCCCAAAGGGGTCACGACCCACAGGTTGAGAACCGCTGATCTAAATAAACAAGAATCATCATATTAATTAAAAGGACATGAACCCAAGACAGACTACCTTTTTTGCCTGGCAATGTGGAATTAATCAAGGTGGCAAGTGTTGAATGAAACTCAAAAAGAAATCCAACAAGAGGTACATATCTTTTTGTTTGTACCAGTAATGAAGCTGGTTTCACCATAGACTACAAACAGCAACATGAAATAAGATGAGTAAGGAAATTGAGGTGGGGAGAGAGGGAAAAAAACCCTGCTGATTCTTCTTGGTTTCTCATTATGGGATGTGGGCTTCACCCAGTATTCTTGGGCCTTTCTTTACAATTGAATTAAAATGCTATCTAACCTTTTAGATAGAAAATAACGGCAGCCTAATTTTTGCTGTCCTCATTGCCAATCTGCATCGGGCCTCTATTGTGTCTGCTCAATGGTATTGTCCTGATTTGTGTGTTTGTCAACTGTGATAGGCAAAGCAGTTGGTTTGCTCCTCAGCTTTGCTGTCATCTCTCTTCAGCATGTCACCAGCCAGCAGGGCTTCTCCTCCCACTCTCTTTCCTATTTTATATTTGGACAGCTAGTGTTGCTAAGAGTACTGTTTGATTCAAACTTGCCCAGTGTGTGCCAACTCCTGCATTCTCTCTACTCATGTTAATGTCTGATTTTTCCACATACACATATGCACGGTCTCTCTCTTTCCTCTTCTAAGTGCTATGTAAAGTGGCAGAGGAGAATGGAAAGATATGTGATCACACTGCATCTCCAACTGGTCCAGTACATGGACGAGGCCGGAGTGCACTATCCTATGTACATACCATGTTTCCCCAAAAATAAGACCCTGTCTTATATTTTTTTGAACCCTGAAATAAGCACTTGGCCTTATTGCCATGCACTCAAAAGCCCGATTGGGCTTATTATAAGGGTATGTCTTATTTTGGGGGAAACATAAAGAACTAAAATAGACCGACTACAGAATATTAACTTTTTCTGAAAGGGAATTGCAAATGGAATTGGCCAATATGGAGATAGTGGAAACATCAATATTTCTCTATGTTGAAGCTGGACATGGGAGCTAGTTCCATAATTTCAGTGTTGCATTATTTCAACCTTGTATAAAAATGGCATTATACAAATACTGCTCCAGAACTGGTCTGACACACAGTAGTGAAGCTCTCCTATGGTCAGGTCAAAGAGATGATGATGATGATGATGATGGCAGGCATAATAGGTAAATAACAAGGACAAACACCATCCCCACCACCAACCACAGCAACAAACAAGACAGGAGCTCCATTGACACATTAACTCCAGGCCTGGGAACAAAGCCAGATCTTAAGAACCTTTCAGAACATTAAAACAGTGGGCACCATACATATTTCTTGGGGGATGCTATTCCAGATGGCAGAGACTGTAACAGAGAACGCATACTTCCTTGAATCCATAAAATGACATTTAGCTGAGGATCAGGAGCACATTCACTTTGTCTGAATGTACTAGGCAGGGGTGGGTTCTGGATCCTTTTGCTGCCGGTTAGCTCAGGGTCGCACCGTGCGCACCCGCAGCAATAAAAAAATAGCTTCTGCGCATGTGCAGAAGCAAAATCCAAGATGGCGGCACCCACGGAGACACCGACAGAACCGGCTCCGTGACATCATCGCCGAATTACTAACGGTTCTAAAGAACCGGATAGAATTGGTGAGAACGCACCTCTGGTACTAGGTGACAGAAACTATTGCATTCATGCAGATAACCAGGCCGTATGCCATGAAGGGCTATATAGGTGATGACTAGCACCTTGAATTGTACCTGAAAGCCAACTGGTAACCAATGCCAGGCTGATTGAGTTGCTACTGTATATGTTAAACCAGATGTAGCTTCTGGATGGCAACCAAAGTAAAGTGCATTGCAATAGTCAGTGCCAAGGTGAGGGTGTGAGTAATACTTTGAAGGGCTTCCCAGCTGAGGAAAGGTAACTGTTTCACAAGATGAACCTATGCAAAGTCTCTTCTGGTCACAGCTGCTTTCTGCTCATCAGTAGTTGTGAATCCAGAAAGACCCTCCCTCAAGTTGGGCCCCAGCCTCAAAAGTGAAAATATAACCATTTTTAACAACAGTGAAAATATAACAATTAAAACATCCTTGACCTGATCCCAGCCATTCAATTTTGTCAAGATTGAACTGAAATCTGTTCTTCCCCATTTACACCCAAATAGCCTCCAGAAAACAATACATTGGCAGCTTCACCTTCAGGTAGTCCTCGACTTATGACTGATCATTTAATCACCATTCAAGGTTATGACAGCCTTGGAAAGGGTGCTTTATACCCCATAAAGTATTCTGGCCATTGTAAAATGTAACAACCCCCCCCCCCCAGCATGGTCCTGTGACTACATTTCCGGCATTTGGCAGCTGGCATGCATTTATCACAGTTGCTAAGCACTCCACGATCATTTGATCACCATTTGCAATCTCTTCCAGCTTCTCCAGAAAGTCAATTGGGAAGTTGGCAGGGAGGATTACAAGCAGTGGGATTGGGGGGGGGGGAGCTGAAATCCTTGGTGGGGCTGCAGGAGATACAAGCTCTGTTCTTGTAGCCCCACAAAGGATTTCTTCTCCACATGGAGGGAAGAGTAAACCCTTCAGCAAGCTGTAGGAACAGAATTGAAATCCTGAAGATTTCAGCTCCATTCCTGCAGCCCCACCAAGTTTTTCAGCTCCCCTCTGTCCTTCCACTTGTAACCTTTCTTGCTGCCTTCCTCATTGACTTTCTGGGGAAGCTGGCAGAGAAGCTGGCAAAAAATAGGGGGAAAAAAATCCTGAACATTTTAGTTCCATTCTAAGGATTTCCTCCCAGCAGGCAGCTCTTTGAGAATAAAAGGGTTGTCTGCCTAACCCTATCAGACCCAAATTGACCCTTCCTGACCCCGATAAAGCCCCCCTGCAAGGTCATCCAGATCAAAGAATGGAAGAAGTGTCCCCACCAGCACACAGTACAGTCCTTACAGGGAAATTGCAACATAGAGAAACTCCAGTGTTCTATTTTCCATCAGATGATGACCTCAACATTCCATCTCTTTTACCTCCAACATTTCCTGTCCTGCTGTCCTCCTGAAAGGACTACTTTAATTAACAATAGACATAATCCCAGGTACAGATGCAAGGACCTACCTAACTTCCCCAAACTGGCCAGCAAATCAGATCCATAGCATTTTTTTGCCCTGCAGGCCTCACCTTCTCTAAAATATTTGCTTTTCTATTGTTTGGCTTCTCTTTTTCTTGTAAAGCAGACATCCAACAATTGTTTCAATAAAGCTTGATTTTTCTCCTCAGTGTTGTGCTCCTTACTTCAGCCATTTCCATAACATCTGTACAGCCAGGATTAGGAAATACAATTGAGTCTCATCCATAGACTGATGATATCAAGTGCGCAGTGGTTAGAATGCAGTATTGCAAACTAATTCTGCCAACTGCCAGCAGTTCAATCCTGACTGGCTCAGGATTGACTCAGCCTTCCATCCTTCCGAGGTCAGTAAAATGAGGGCCCAAATTGTTGGGGGCAATGTGCTGACTCTGTAAATTGCTTAGAGAGAGAGTTGTAAAACATTGTGAAGCAGTATATAAGTTTAAGTGGTATCGCTAAGTGCTATTGCTATTGCTATCAAACCCTTAACTGACGCATGCAAACCTCACTCCATGGTATGCAGATATTAAACAGAAGAGGTATATGTGAGCATTGAATCCCAAAGGAACCACATATGAGGGGCCGCAGGTGCTATCACTCCAATCTGACAGCTCTGACATGAATCTACCTCTGAGAAAGCAGGCGAACCATTGCAGGCGAACCATTGCATTCCCTACACTACTAACCCCTGCAGCAGGTTCAGAAGGGTACCATGGTTAACAGTTTCAAAAGCCACTAAGAAATCAAGGAGCACAAGGATAGAATACCACCATATGCCAAATATCATTGTGTTAACAGTCCTGTCTCCATGCTGTACCCTGGTCTGAAGCCTGGCTGAAACAGGTCTAAATAATCAATTTCCCTTGTTCCTGCTCCAAGATCCTCTGTAGCTGTTATCCAACCACCTCTCTGTGAACTTTCCCAGGGAAGATTTGAAAATAGTTGATAAATGTTCAGGGTGGAAGGGTCCAACAATTGCCTTTCAAGAGGGGAACATTTTCATATGGCCTTCCTTCCTTAAGGCCAGAGGGACAATTCCCCTCCTCAAAGAGGATGATACCATTGCATGAACCCACACTCTGATGACTTCCCTGGCCACCTTGATATCTCTGTTCCCGATGATTGCCTTTGCTTGCACTCTTTGTGGCTCGATTGAAGCCTCCCAGAAAGGTCATGTGAAACTGAGCCAGCTTCACTATCAGCCCATAGTTCCCAAGGCTGAGTTTTTTCTCTCCATGCTCTGTAATTTAGCTGAAGAAATGACTAAACTGCAGAACCCCACATCTCTTTCAAATTCAACCCTGATGAGATTTTCCTTAGTATGTTTACCAATTCTTCTTAAATCTGTCCATCACATTTTCTATGGACTGTGTGTCATTGCACATTGTGCAACAGCATGATAATTGAGTCAATTAATTGCTGCTGCTCATTGTAAGTATTTCAGTATTCTGGATGTATAATAAATATAGAATTTCATACTCCACAAGGTACTTGTCCATTGGTGCAAGTTTGTTGCTGTTTATTGTTTGCTGATTGTGTGCCACCTGGAATTGCAATCATTTGAGTTGCTGAGCCATATAAATTTCCTACACAAAGAGATAGCATGGTATAAAAGATGGGAGAGGAGAATTCTGTCAGGAGATATGAATAATGAATGGGGTTGGGATGAGAGAATATGAAAAAAAGTGTTTGGGCTGTTTGGAACAACAGAAGTAAGTATGGTGAGTGGGGAATATCTGTTTGGAAAGAGGCATGTTATAACTATGTGACTTAAACATAAGCCTATTCATACATTCATACATACACATGGGAAAGGAATCAATATAATAAGAGCCGAGGTGGCGCAGTGGTTAGAGTGCAGTACTGCAGGCTACTTCTGCTGACTGCTGGCTGCCTGCAATCTGGCAGTTCAAATCTCACCAGGCTCAAGGTTGACTCAGCCTTCCATCTTCCGAGGTGGGTAAAATGAGGACCCAGATTGTTGGGGGCAATATGCTGACTCTGTGAACTGCTTAGAGAGAGCTGTAAAGCACTGTGAAGCGGTATATAAGTCTAAGTGCTAAGCGCTATTGCTATAATATATATTTTCTGTTTTTACTGTTTTACTGTTTTTAATTGTTTTAATTATATAATTGTAAGCCACCCAGAGTCACTTGATTGTGTTGGGCAGCTATAGAAATTGAAAAATGGCTAAATAAATAAATAAAAATAAATAAATAAATATCAATCAAAAACCATAATTGGTTTAATTGATTATGATGAAAAACAAAATTGAGATACAGTAATTAGTGAGGGATCCAAGAGTAACGAAACGTTCTGGATGTGGGAACATTCCTTTTTTTAAAAAAGTGCCAAGAGTGGTAAAATGGAGGGGAAAAAATGCACCCAGAAGAAAATGGACATAGAAGAAAAACAAAGCAGCATAGGGAACGAGAAGTGGATAGACTGCAGGAAGAGAAAGCCCCACAAAATGAAAAAGTTCTTGAAGACAAATTGACCTCCCAATAGAAGGAATGGAAAATGGGTATAAAAGAAAGAGGACTAGAAAGCTATATGGAACAGAATGAAAAGAGTGTCACAAGCATGTAGAGTTAAATTAACTGGAAGCATGAAAAATGATGCTTCTTGGAGTAGCAAAGTGAAAGAAAGTGTATATAGAGAAAAATACAGTATACTTGCTAAGCATGTAGTCAAAGAAAGCACAGCATGGTTATGACCAAGAGCAAATATTGGGGGATGTGCAGAATGATTTTGATAGAAATAAAGAAAAATGTTTCAGAAATAGATGAAGAGGGCTAAAGAAGGACCTTTAGCATTGTGAATGGAATTAAAACTAGAAATGATGAATTTATTTTGGATGAAACTGAATTGAGAGAATGCTGCCAGGAGAATTTAAAAAAAATTTGTATCGGGATGAGAGATATAGTTGAAAAGTGGAAGAGATAGACACATTTTAAAATATGTGCCCAAGAAAAAAGAAAAGAAAAAGAAAATGAGCGCATACATGTTAAAATAATGTTGAAAAATGACAGAGCTGTGGGTATAGACAGTGCAGATGTAGACCTATTAAAATAGTTTGCTTATGGAATAGTTGTGCAACTTATTTGACATGTGAGTAAAGACTTTGTACTACACGATCGTAAGAATGCTATGATTGTTCTCATACACAAAGCAAAAGGTAACAAGAGTGGACATCTCTAGAGAGGGATTATTTTGCTAAATGTGCCTGGGATAGTCTTTGCCAAAATCCTAACTGAAAGAGTACAAGAGTTGACAATAAATAATATCTGGTGAAGTCTACTGTGGTTTCATGCATGGGTAGAGAGGTGGGATCAGATTTTTTTTTTTTTTGCTCTTCATCAGGTCATAGAGAAATAAATGGATCTGAGAAAAAGAAATTATCGTATGTTTGCAGATCTAGAAAAAGCTTCTGATAAAGCAAATAGCTGAACAATGGAACATTTTGAGTGACTATAGTGTTGAAAATTGGTTAAATGTGGTATTGGAAGGAAATAAGGAATGCATGAGAATAAATAGAACACTTAGCTAATAGCTCAATGTGGATTAGGACATAAGACAGGGATGTGTGATGTCCTTTTGGTTTTCTAATTTATTTATGGTGAAATATATAAGGAATGCCTGTAATCATGTTAGGGGTTTGCTGGTTGGGGATGCAAATGTGTAATTTTAGATAAAGGCGAAGCTCTGTTATTGACTGAATATCCATATAATTTGCAGTGAATTCAAGATTAATTCTGAAAACCAGTTTATAGTTTTTTTTAAAAAACATATTGAATTGTTGTTAGCCAACATCATGAAAAATGGGCAGCTATATAATTTGAAAAACACACTTACATGCATGCATGCATACCAGTGGTGGGTTGCTGCCGGTTCGGATTGGTTCTCCCGTACCGGTGGTGGAAATTTGCACCCGCTCGCCAAACCGGCAGCGATGGCCGGCTGTCCATGCCCCCGAACCGGTTCTCTGGTCACCACGGCCCTGCAAAGAACGCTCTGCGCATACGCAGAGGGTCATTTCCACGAAGTGACGTCGAACCCTACCAGTTAGCAAAACGCGCACTTCCTTCGCAATGCGAACCGGTAGGGAAGGTAAGTGAAACCCACCCCTGATGCATCCATCCATCCATCCATCCATCCATAGAAAACTATCCAGTAAAACATTCTCCTTTTCCCTTCTATTTGTTTTCTCAACTACTGTCAACAACCTACTTTACATTAAATAATAGGATTATTGCTAGTTATCCATTTAAATTTCTATCATTTTCCATAGGTTTCACAACTTTCTTCTAAAAACCAGTTCCAAATGTCTACATTTGCCCTGCGTTCACTTAATATGCGTTCACTTAATATGGTAAATTAGATGGAGAATGCTAGTAGCAAGTTTATAGAAATCATGTGGTCTGTTGCAAGGAATGAATGCAAGAATGACCTTTCAACAAGCAGATCCAGAGAAATTTTGGAAGAGCACTCAGACCCAGAAACCAAACTCCGACCATGTGAAAAGTGGCTAAAGCTTCCATCCCCATCCCCACCCCCACCCCCCCAAAAAATTACCAACTTTCCTTAAGAGATTGGGCCACAATATCTTAAGGGCTATGGTTGATGGTGAGTTTCCTGCCTGGCAGTGACCCTGGATGTGCAACAGAGGGGAAACAGCCAAGGGAATCCACAATTGCTGCTTTTGAATTCTCCCATATTAAAATTGTAGGGACTGCATCTTGACACCAAGGTAGAACAAGATCTGCTATCTAGGCAGTGCAGTTTATATCAGTATATTTTTGTACCAGATTGCAAGGATTATAGGAATGCTAATTCCTTTCTGTACTCTGCATAATGTTGCTTGTTCTGAAAAGGAATAACACGATAGGTATCTATGCATGCATGCTTAATAATGGAAATAAAACATATCTCTTGCCAGGCATTTCCTGTTCTGTTGTCATCAACAGGGCAGGTATGTCTGTGGTTAGGGAAGTGGGGATGGGCACTTAGCAGATCACTAGAGGGAGGCAGAAGCACTCCAGGCTTAACAGCAAGGACTTGATTACCAAGGGCAGCATGGTCTAATGATTTTGAGTTTCACAAACAAACACAGCTCCAGCTGAATATAAACAGACTAGTGATAAGCCACTCATAATTACTTTTGTAATTGCTTCTTAAGTAAGAAATCACATTCCTATCTGTGCCGAGGTGGCGCAGTGGTTAGAGTGCAGCACTGCAGGCTACTTCAGCTGACTGCTAGCTGCAGTTCAGCGGTTCAAATCTCACCGGCTCAAGGTTGACTCAGCCTTCCATCCTTCCGAGGTGGGTAAAATGAGGACCCAGATTGTTGGGGGCAATATGCTAACTCTGTAAACCGCTTAGAGAGGGCTGTAAAGCACTATGAAGCGGTATATAAGTCTAAGTGCTATTGCTATTGCTATTGCTATTGCTATTGCTATTGCTATTCAGTGTCAAACTGAAAGTCAAATGTTCTAATGAGCAGTCCAAATAAGAAGGTCAGGCTCAAGAAGGAAGATCGTGGCCATTGTCAGTTTAAGCCGGAGGATCAGGAACACAAGAAACAGACAAGCATAATGCAACAATTCTGTCCGAAATTGTTCTCTCCTTGAGTTGTCTCAAGGGAAACTTCACATTTATTGTAGATGTAGATTTATTGTAGACCCAAGATGTTATGACTTGTCAGAGCCCTGGCAATCATGAGGTGATGAGGGCATCACGCTTTGAGATGTTCTCATGTTCCTTTACTACAACCTGAAAAGCACAAAAGCACAACTGTAAGTTTCTTCCTTGTGGCCCATTGTATTAATGAGTCTGCATTGTACTTGTAAAGTATGATTGGCTTTCCAAAAACAAACACACTGGTATATGTGGCTTCACATAGATAGGATTTTTAAATAACAACAACAACAACAATAATACAAATTTTAAATGTCCAGTTGACTGAGTTTCATGTTTAATGAATAAAAGAGATAATACAAATAATCTGAATGCTTATCTACTGACTTTGATGTCAATGAACCTCTCAATTCTCATCCTCAGTCATATGCAATGTTTACAGATTAATAGAGTTGGAAGGGACCTTATAGGTCATCTAGTCCAACCCCCCGCTCAAGCGGGAGACCCTACACCATTTCCGACAAATGGCAGTCCAATCTCTTCTTGAAAGTCTCAAGTGTTGAAGCTCCCACAACTTCCAAAGGCAAGCTGTTCCATTGGTTGATCGTTCTCACTGTCAGAAAGTTCCTCCTTATTTCCAGGTTGAATCTCTCCTTGACCAGTTTCCATCCATTATTCCTTGTCTGTCCTTTGGGTGCTTTGGAAAAATAGCTTGACCCCCTCCTCTTTGTGGCAGCCCCTCAAATATCGGAACACTACTATCATGTCTCCCCTGGTCCTTTTCTTCACTAGACTAGCCATGCCCAGTTAATAAATAAATAAATGTCTTATTTAACTCTTCCAGGCTTGACTGGGCTGCCAAGAAACTGAAACTTGGAATGGTGGAATGTGATCTAGAACTGTGGCAGGCAACTAAGAATGTATCAAGGATTTTGGCAGACAGGACTCTTAAAATGTAAAATGCTCTGTGCATTCTCAACTAGCTGAAAATACACATAGAGAAACCAGCCTAGATGAGGAAAATCCTTTCTTCTTTGACATGCTCACTCTCTTTCCTGAGGTATTCCAAGGCAATGATCACCAGCTTCCTGACCCTTTATCTTCAAGTAGGTGGCCTCACCTGCAGAAGACTTTCAACCAGAAATTTAAGTTTTATGTGCTTTATCTCCTTGTGATCTAGTAAATGCAGCTCAAAGAATTTTACCTGAATGAGATGCACAGATACCATGAGAACACAGATATGAAGCCTGGCACATAAGAACACTCTAGGAAGTGTTCCATAAGTACCATAAAATCTCTTCCTAATGGGCTAGGAAGCCTGGCACATTAGAAAAAAAAAGAAAAAAAAAGCATGTAACATGGAATACAGAAGTCCTCTACTTATGACTAGCCATATAATAACCATTCAAAGTTACAACAGACTTTAAAAGGCCACTTATTACCAATCCTTGAAGTTATGACTGGCACACACCCCTCCCCCAGTCACATTATCACATTTCAGGCGCTTGAGAACCAGTTTGGCATTTATGACTGGTTGCAGTATCTCACAGTGATGTGACCATGATTTGTGACTTTTTTTTTTTTGCCAATCTCCTGAAAAAAGTAGACATTTGGAAGAATGGATTTGCTTAATCATTGCAGTGACTTGCTTTACAACCATTTTAAAAGTGGTTATAACATCAATTTTGGTCATGTGGTGTCTTGACCACAGTGATTTACACTTCTGGTTCCAATTGTGGTTGTAAGTTGAGGACTACTTGCAATCCTCACCCGTGGAGGGAGGGAAAAAAAAGACCCAGTTCATCCTAAATTTGGGAGGAAAATAAACATTCTTGGAAAGTCCTCTGCTGGAGAAATTAATCATCTGAGCTCCCAATTTTTCACAGAAAGATTCTTTCAGATCCTTTCAAACATTCATTCCCAACAATGAAATGAAATATTGTTTGGCTTAAAGTCATCTTGACTGCCCTGAAGAATAAGAAAGATATAAATACATTGTCCCATCTAAAGTAGGCCTCTTGCAGGGGTGGATTCCTCCTGGTTCGGACTGGATCGCCTGAACTGTTAGCGATCCGCTGGTGATGTCACAGATCCGGTTCAGTCGGTGCCGGTCCGTGGGCGCCGCCATCTTTTTTTGGGAATTTTGTGTGAATTTTCTTCTGTTTGGAAGGTTTTTCCTGTTCTGCTGCTTGAAAAAGGGCCCTTCCGCCCGCCCCTGGGTTTATACTGACCTTTATTCCTTCGCCCAAAGCTCCTCAGCTGTGTTTCGGGCTGATTGCAGCTACTGAGCATGTGCGGAAGCAAAATTGCATGAGGGAACGTCGCGATGCGAACCGGTGGGGAAGGTAAGTGGAACCCACCCCTGGCCTCTTGGCTTTAAGATGGACACATACTGAATTCTACAAGAGTCTTCCCACAGAATTCAGTAGAACATACAGTACTTCTAGAAACCTGGGCATAAATCAAACACCAGCTAAGTGGGAGGGAATGGGAGTATGCCGTTGTTCAGTCACTAAGTCATGTCCAACTCTTTGTGATCCCATGGACCGAATGGAAGTATGATCCCAGAATCTTAGCATTTGTGGAATATCATCTGCCTATTATCTCAATTTACTTTGGGTTGTAATTGTAGAATGGTGGACGTTGGAATTCAATTAGGTAAAATGCTTAGGGCAGTCTGTCTATCCATCAGCAAGATAGCTCTCCAAAACCAGAATAGATTTGATGAGTGATGGAAACTTAATAAAGGATGATTGGTTGGAAAATGGGATAAATCAGGCCAAGCCAGCTGCATTTACTAGATCACAAGGAGATTCTTTTTTTTTTTTTAAAGCAGGCTTCCTTATGAGATCGCTTTTTAAATCTCTTTCTAGCTTCTACCTTGGTCCTACAGATAAACTAGAGAAGATCATACTCTGCCTACTCTGTGCACGCATATAGGCCAATACATGCAGATAAAACACAAATTGAAGTAGAACTACGCGTATAGGCACACAAACACAGAAACAATATGTTGCTTGATCCGCACAGAGGAAAATATAGAGACCTCTGATGGTCCATCTTGGTAAAAGGGATTGGAAAGAATTTCAGGAGTCGCACTCTGCATGCTTCCCCTCTCTTCTTTAGTGTTGTCGTATAAATGTTACACAATTTAATTTATTTTAAATTTATTTATTTTAAATAAATTTACAATTTATTTTAATTTAATTAAAATATTTTTGACTAAAAATGTGTCCCAATTTAGTTTTTTTAAATAATGTTTTTATTTTTAATACTTGAACTTACAAAACTTGCAGATGGCAAGAATCAATTTTGGCAAGCACCAAATTTGCATAATCATAGATAAACCAAGCAAGAGTTTTCAGAAATATATGATAGCTCCTCTCTCTCTCTCTCTCTCTCTCTCTCTCTCTCTCTCTCTCTCTTATCTAGACAGGCATCTATTCTCTCTCTCTTTCTCTCTCTCTCTCTCTCTCACACACACCACACACCACACACCTACACACCACACATACACATATCTCTCATCTCTCTCTCTCTCTCTCTCTCTCTCTCTCCCATGGAC
>QLTV01001453.1:507416-529507 GCA_003457575.1 Thermophis baileyi | reverse complement strand
CAATCTGATCAGCTAGAGTTCTTAATACCTTGTTTACACAGGCTTGTGGAGGAATATACACCGCAATTAGTAGAAATGAAGTAAACTCTTGAGGAGAATAAAAGGGTTTGCAGTTGATAAGTAAGGACTCTAAGTTTTCATCACAGAATTTTTGTATTATAGTTATGTCCTGAGGCCAGCTGTTGTTGATATATATACATAAGCCTCCTCCCTTTTCCCCCCCTGATAATTCTACAATCCTGTCTGCTCTAAGTATCTGAAACCCTGGTTTATGCATGCTATTGTCATCAATTTCCTCGTTTAGCCAGGATTCAATAAAACATAGGGCAAATGCGTTGTGAAAATCAGAATTGCATCTGTTTAAAAGGAGTATTTCATCCATCTTATTAGCAAGTGAAAGTAAATTGTTAAGAAAGATTGAAGGGAGCGGGTTTTTTTAATTCCCTTATTTCTTAGTCTATTTAAAATTCCCACCCTTTTACCTCTTCATCTCTGCCATCTGCGTTTGCTTTTGATGATCCATAGTTCCAGGGAATTAGCTTCCTCCTGTGTTAGAATCTCCTCCGCGTTTGTAAAGACAGGTGGGGATGAGGTTACAGAGAGCTGCTCCTTAAAGAAACGTTCCTTAATTCTTAGCAGATGGTCTCGTGAGTATGAAATCCATAGAGAATCACAGAGAATAATAGAAAATAAAGAAACCATTTGAGAGCATTTCACCGAGGCAGCCGTTGTTGGCACCATCTTGGATCAAATAAATAAAGAATAAATATCAGTTGGATTTCAGAGCTACTTTTATTTCAATATGCTAGTTGAAACAATATATTAAAAGCGTATCAGTTTTTTTAAGATGAGTATATCTATCACAATATGTATTTATTTCAATTAATGACCAATTAAAGATTAGAAATAAACATTAAATGAGAAAGTTACAGTTTATCAATTTTACCATCAATGTATACCTGGCATTATATGGGGACCTCTCTTTTGAGTAATCACAAAGATGTGGAATAGATATGAGGTAGTTGGTTTAAATTCTGTCACATATCTATCTTCGGAATTAAACTAATCATACCTTGTGGAACTGAACATATTTTCTTTCAGATTAGGTCACAGGTCCACACACTGAATTAATATAATCACACTCTTTTGTTCTGTTCAGAATAAGCTAGTTGTTTAATTAAATATGCCAGTTGTTTATAATATAATATTTCAGAAAAACCTGTTTGAAAGGAAAGATAAAGATTTATATCAACCACTGCAGTCTGACAAGTAAATTATATTTCCTCAGCCATAAAGAAAGGGAAAGCAGAAAATAATGATTACAAAATCAGTAACTTGTATGATTCCTTGGAGGAACTAAGCACTTGTTCTCATTCAGTGATGTGATGTGCATTAGCATAGAGAAGTGACCTTTACTCTCTGGGGACTAAAGCAACATGCTTTTCTGTCTTTAAAATAAAACTTGAGTTTGATCTTGAAATGTCAACATTCAAACATTGCTTTCTGATTAAATAGTTCAGGGCAAGCAAACACATACATGTCAAGAAATTGCTAAATTTGTCTGAAGTAAATCTACAAGGGGAATGTATTATTCTGATTTGTACAAAATATGTGCATGTTCCAAAGTAAATCTGAAATCTCATCCAGAATATTATAAACCATAATCCTAGAATCTACAGGGCATTTCATGTATGTTACCCTATAGAGCAGGGGTGGGTCCTGACTTACCTCGCTGCCGGTTCGCTTCCTCCCGCTGAAAATCCAGCACGTGCGCAGAAGTGAAAAACAAGATGGCGGCACCTACGGCGCCACTGAGAAAGCCGGTTCGGGGGCGTGTCCAGCCGGCCATCGCTGCCGGTTCGGCAAGCAGAGAGAAATTCCCGCTACCGGTTCCAAAGAACCGGTCCGAGCCAGCAGGAACCCACCTCTGCTATAGAGACAAGGAAGCCTCTGAACAATATGGTAAACAGTTTTGGAATTATTTTCTTACAATAATATTTTTAAATTTGTCCTATTTTTGGAATTATTATTGGTCTCTGTTCACAGTGATATGAAGACACAACTGACAGTTCTTTAGTTGGTGTTGGCCTTTATACATGTTGAGTTCTTCCCAAGAACCTAGGATGTTGTAATGGCATTGTATACTTGTATTACAACCTAGGAGGTTGTAACAGGTGGCATAGTATATTTGTGGATCCAAGCAGTGTAGCCTTTTGCAATTGGCAGATGGAAATTTTGTCTATGCACACATTTTCCAAGTGCTGTCCAAGATTTTTTGATATGGCACCCAGTGTGCCAATTACCAGTGGAACTACCACGGCTGGTTTATGGCATATACTAGGTTTGATTTTCAGATCTTGATACTTTCTGATCTTTTCCAATTCTCTGTCTTCTACTATCCTCTAGTACTGCTGCATAAATTATTCACACTTTCTTCTTTTCAACCACAGTTATATCTGGTGTGTCAGTCTGTATTTGGAAATCCTGCAATATTCTAACCTGCTCATTTTTGACTATTTTTTACAACATTAAGCTCCCACCAAGCTGTACAGAAGTTCCAGTGAATCATTTTGACAACTCAGGGGTGGGTTCCAGATTTTCCTACTGCTGGTTTGCTCAGGGACGCGCCGTGTGGGCGTGCATACATTGCGCGCCATGTGCCACATGGGCAGGTCGCAGGCATGCGCGCTTCACGCGTGCATGCATGTGCATGCGCAGTACAAAAAAAAGCTTCTGTGCATGCGCAGAAGCAAAAAACCAAGATGGTGCCGCCTATGGTGCCGCCGAGAGAACTGGCTCAGAGGTGTGGCAGGCCTGGGTCGTTGCTGGTTCTAGTGACCCAGGCTGCCACGTTACTAACGGTTCTATAGAGCCTGTCCGAACCGGTAGGAACCCACCTCTGTGACAACTGTGATGTTGTTGTTTATAATCACTTTCTGTGATCTTCGTGCTTGAGCTGAGTATATGATCTACTGTTTAAGATGACTGATTAAAATGACAGATAAAGTGTACAGTGATTTCAGTAATAAAATGCAATGGAAGTGAATGAAAAGGGCTAAACAAGGAGCTTCACAGAGTGAAAGTAAAAAGTGATAAAATCATTTGGGTAAAACTAAATTGAGAGAATGCTGAAAGGATTATTTTAAAGATTTGTACAGGAATGATTTCTTGAATGTTCCAGATGTTAGTGTTCAAGGAAAAAAAAGATGAAAAGAAAATTATAACTGTCAAAAATAGAATATTGAAAATGGTGGCAGGTGTGGAGAGTATGGCTGCAGAAATGTTAAACTATTTATCTATTTTAAATCAATTTATTTATGTTGGCAGACAATCTTAATTGTGGTTGACTCCTGCAATTTTACAAGCAATTAAAACAGATATAATTTTAAATATATACACATACCCACACATCTCAAACAGTAATTTAAAAGAATAACAACATATAATGAAATATTAATCAGGAAAAATCATGAATCCCAATTAAAAGCAACAATTAGATACGAGATATTACAAAGTGCAGAATTTGGATGGTGCAATGTCGATTTATGGTAGGAAGGGTGTATGTTCAGACCAGTGGTGGGATTCAAATTTTTTTACTACCGGTTCTGTGGCCGTGGCTTGGTGGGCGTGGTGTGGCTTGGTGGGCATAGCAGGGGAAGGATACTGTAAAATCTCCATTCCCTCCCCACTCCAGGGGAAGGTTACTGCAAAATCCCCATTTCCTCCCAATCAGCTGGGACTCCGGAGGCAGAGAATAGATGGGGGCGGGGCCAGTCAGAGGTGGTATTTACCGGTTCTCCGAACTACTCAAAATTTCTGCTACCGGTTCTCCAGAACTAGTCACAACCTGCTGAAACCCACCTCTGGTTCAGACCAAATGTTTGCTCTACAACAGCCACTGAAAATTTAGGAAAGTTAGAAAAAATATTTTTTGTTCCTTTAGAGAAAGTGAATTGTAAAATGAATGGGCCCATATTATGGAAAGTTTTGCATGAATATGCAGTTGAATGTTTGGTTGGTTGTTGAACTTAATAAAAAAGTTATTATGCAATACTTGAGAATAAATAAAAAAAAACTTAGCAAATGGTATGGTTCAACATTGGGCAGGGGAATTGAACAAGAATCGTATTATCCACAATGTGTTTATTGATAAATGTGTATGGAATACTTATTAATGGTGCATTGGTATATGTAGATGATATGGTTGACTGAGAATCCAAATATTAGATGGATTCTATAATGGCTTGAGCAATATGGACCTGAAAATGAATGTATGCAGCATCAAAGAAGTTGTGTTTGACAGGGAAAATGGAATGTATGTTTGTAAGTTATAAATAGTGAAAAAACCATTTAGCCATAAATGAATTTGTGTGCCTTAGTACAATACTTATTAAAGATGGGGGAAAACTGGAGACATTTTTTTATAATATGCAAATAATAGAAGAAAGGTAGTGGGTTATATATGGCCTGCTACAAGAGTGTATGGGTGCTATAAGAAGTGAACATATCTGTATGTGGTTCTTCCCACTTTGATATATGGAAAGGAAAGTAGGGTTTGCCAGGGAAAACCTAAAAGTAATTGGAATGGAGTGGGACAGGGGTTCTGAAGAAATATGTGTGGTAAATTAAAAAGAGATAGGTTCAAGAATAAATGTATGTTGAATAAATGTAATTATTCAATGGAAATGTTTTTTTTTAGGAGACAACCACATTAGTACATGTAGCAGGAACTGAGATTGATAAAGGCTCATCCTCTGAAGATTGAAGGCCTGATAAAGACCTTACCTCTGATAGTAAAGTGTTAAAGAATTGTAATTTAATTGCAATGCAGCAAATTAGAAATGCTCATACAGCATGCCATTGTTGATACATAAGCACATACTATGCTGCACTTTGTTGAAACTTCATACATACACACTGCTAGATTGACATCAGGCAGTAATCTAAGCAAGTCTATTTGACACATTTCTTAACATTGCTATTGACTGGTCAATTTTGACTTTAAATAGGTAAGTAAACATTATCACTCTTAGTAAGCTCTTAGTAAAAGAATGTCTTCTTTTGTAGGAGTGTCATCTAGCTAATGTCTACATTTTAAATGAACATAAACAGATTTACTAGCTGGGATTCTATTGTGAAGAAAGTGAAAGAAAGTGGGCTATTATGTTTTGTAGGACTATATTCTACACATTCCTCTTTTCTGATAGGATTAATTTAATTTAATTAATTTAAGCATGAATTTTATGCTTTCCTCATTCCTTGACTGAATTATCAGAAACTGTCATGTTTGCTGAAATTGAAGATACTGTAGCTCTACTGCCCAAAATACTAGAATGTGTTTCTTTAAGGGTATCTTAGTACACAGGCATTACTGATCTTAGCTATATTTTAAGCCCAGTGTTTTATCAAAGGCTTATAAAATAAAATAGCTAATTTGAAAAACTGAGACTATATCTCTTAGATCAGTAATGCTTTGTGGTGAACTTCAATGAAATGGATCATTTTGCCTGATGAATGAGTTCACTCTATTTTGAAGCTTGCTTATCACAATGCTATTTGTGGTAATTCAAGGGAATTTATGTGTGAATGGTGTATGGAGGGTAAGTGGGGGGAGCCGGAGAGCGCGTGTCACAGAAATAATTTCCCGTCCTGACAATGTGTATCTTTCACTAGAGCAATAAGTCCCATAATAGATATACTAGTGTGGCCTTGAGGAAAGAAAGCCTGGCTTATTTTGGACATGAATTTAACTTCATCAGAAGAAAGTGGTTCTTAGGTATATTATTTCACATGTATGCCCTGGAGTGATTTAATAGCAGTATACATGCCTTCTTTTCCAGTGAAGATGGCTATAATTTTCCCCCCCTTTTGCAGGGGTGAAATAGGTTGCCTGTCAGTTGGATTTAGGCGACAGTCTGTCTGCGGGCCGTAAGATGATCTGCATAGTGCCAGAGGAAAGCGGGCAAAATTCCTGGCTTGCAAGTACAGATATTGATCTACCTTAGCCACCTAAACAATGCCTCACCTGTTTGCCTTGTCCATACCTTATTTTACGCAGTCTAATGCTTGTTTTGTTTGACTTTTCTTTTATTTCTGTGGATCTGAGCTTTGATACACTTTGGGGACTACATAAACACAGGGTTGTACTTGAACATCGCTAGACTTCAGAGTGCTTTGGTGGCTTAAAACTAGTCCCCTCTCTCACATTGCACCAACGGTGCTGTTATTCAAAATTATGACCCAGCAACCAAATAAGTAGGCCGCATTAAAAAGTGTTTGATCTATTGGACTAGTGTCCAATGACAGTGAATGTGAGATGCGACTAATTACTGCCCTGTGTGCCTTCGGTTAAAATGTCTTTCACTGGAAAAGTAAAAGGGCCTCTATTTTTATTAATTCTTTTCCAATCGCTGATAGCTGGGAGATAAGTTACTACAGCGTTTAGAATTCTATCCCCTCATTTTTCAAAGAAAAGTATGCCACTATCCGCACAAACCATTGAAATGAAACAGAAAACCAAATTCACTTTCCCTGTAAAGTATAATATAAATATTTTACCACCAGGTATTATTGATTTGTTGATAGCTATTCCATCTTTGCCAACAGGAAGGAGAGAAGATATGTGGTTTTCTACCATGTTAATGCCAGAGGGGAGTTGGGGGACCAATATTCTTTTAAAACAAATGAAGGAAATGGAAAGAGAAAAAAAAATCATTGGAAGCGAAATGAGCATTGTTCAAATATTGACACTTGGTATTAATTTAATTTGCATACAGCACATTTCATTTGGGGTGGAAAACAATTAAGTTAACGAATAACTAAATCTTAGGGATGATTTGACATGACTTGATTTTAAACTGTTTTACTTTGGTGCTATACAGGAATAGTTTCTATTGCATGGCAAAGCTCAGCAGTTCAAATCAGTGAAACATGCTAAGACTATAGTGAATTAGTGATGAATGAAACAGCACTAAGCATGACTCATTGACACTA
The DNA here is from genome assembly GCA_003457575.1 of Thermophis baileyi. Taxonomy (NCBI): domain Eukaryota; kingdom Metazoa; phylum Chordata; class Lepidosauria; order Squamata; family Dipsadidae; genus Thermophis; species Thermophis baileyi. Next base: position 522,514 of record QLTV01001453.1, on the reverse strand, counting down.
AATTGGATTGGATTGTTACTGAAATAGAATTGAGCCTGACCTTTTTGTTACATAGTCATATGAATTCAAAAAATATTTAAGTTTGTATTATCACAGAAGTAGTATACACTGTATGGGGAGGATACCCGTAGAATTTCCATGCATAAGCATGTGAGGTTCTATATATCACCTCTGATATATAGAACCTCAATCAATCAGAATAGAGCTGGAAGGGACCTTGGAGGTCTTCTAGTCCAATCCCCTGCTCAAGCAAGAGACCCTATACAATTTCAGACAAGTGGCTGTCTAGTCTCTTCTTAAAAATGTCCAGTGATGAAGCACACACAACATCTGAAGGCAAGCTGTTCCACTGGTTAATTGTTCTCACAGTTAGGAAGTTTCTCCTTAATTCCATGCTTCTCTCCTTGATTAGTTTCCATCCATTGTTTCTTGTCCTGCCCTCTGGTGCTTTGGAAAATAGGTTGACCCCTCTTCTTTGTGACAGCCCCTCAAATATTCCAGCCCCTGGAATATTGCTATAATGTAACCCCCGGTCCTTCTTTTCTCAGGACTATCCATACATGTTTGTGTATTCAAAACATGGTATCATCTCTAAGCAGTGCACAGAAATTTGGAATAGAGAGCACATACCAAAAAAAAAAAAAAAGGAAAAAAAAGAAGAAAAGAAACAGGAGTATAGTTATTTCAATGTGCCTTGTATAGCATAATAACTTTTTTTTCTCTTCCTCTCTTCCTCACTGTGTGATATATTCTCTTTGAACCCCAAGGAATATTTATACAGGTTGATCGAAACAAGACATTCAGAGAACAATCTCTTTATTTCAATCACAGCTTAAGAAAATCTTTTACAGCCCAATTCTGGCAGTGAGGGCCAGTTTCTGCTTTTGATAAGGCCAAAGTTAAGCAGGCAGAAGCAAAATGGAAAATGAAAGACCACTTGCAAAAATAACAAGGGCATTAGAAGAATAGTTTTTTTTTCTTGCTCAGACATAAGGAAGTGGATAAGTTGAAAAAGCTGCTCTACTGTATGTCTGTTCAAAGCGAATTTCACCAAATTTGGTAGTAGGTAAGTAGGCATAAAATTGCAGCCTTCTTAAAGAAATATTTAAGCAACATTTGCTAAATAAATAAGTAGAAGCAGGTTCTTCTATACCCCCTTTTCTTGATTAGTTCAAAACCATTTATGAAAACCCCTTTTTCTCCATTAAAATATTTAGAAAATTTACTATTTGTACATTGCAATGGCTATGCAGATATGGCTCATATTACATCTTCATTCTTATTTTCAAATCAGTGCTACAGGACTATTGTCTTCTGAAACAGACTTCAATGCAGGTAATATCAGACCACATTGATTGTGTCTGACCTCTACAGCAGCACCTTTTCCTCCTATCTTATCATCATAGGTTATTAACATTTCAACAAAATAATATACACATCCTGTTGTCTGTATCCAAAGGTAGTCAGATTTACTCACAAATTTCTCTGCAGTTGCCACTGTAGAAGTAAATAAATGAAGAAAAAAAAATCCTTAGCTTTTCAGCACAAAAGAAATAACCAGCCTTTTACTGATGAGAGGTGACTGTCTAAGATTCCATGTTTAGCTTGGAAGCAAATATTAGCTTGCTTTTTATGTATTTATTTATTTAGAAAATTTATATTGCCGCCTATTCGTACATGGCGACTCAAGGTGGCTTACAAGGATAAGGATTTTGTCCTTATTAGCCACAAAAAGATCATGTAGTAATAGATATCAATCAAAAAAGAAGTTCATGCAGCCATCCATCTTCAATGAACATGAATGAGCATGCCCAGAAGAATCACCCTCTGGAAGTTGGGGAGAGGAGGGAACCAAAGCAAAAGTAAAAGAAATAGACATTATGGACAAACATATCACAAAAATCAGAAGTCTGTCAATTCAACTATATGTCCAGACCAAGGAAATGTTATATCCTCCATACCTTGATAGGTGTAGTTACATGTATCCAAAAAAATACAACATGGCATTTGGTTTTTGCAAGTGAAACACTAGCAACATGGTCGTACCACTGTAGGCATTTCTCCTGTATTTTTTTTCACACCAATATCAGAGAAATCGCAGGAGAAATGTCTACAGCAGCGGTTCTCAACCTGTGGGTTGCGACCCCTTTGGGGGTCGAACAACCATTTCACAGGGGTCGCCCCGCGCGCTAGCCCGCCACGTTGGTGCCACCGTCAGCAGGGGTGAAATGCTCCCGGTTCGGCCATGCCTGCGGGTCGCCGGACAGCCGGTAGCGACGGAAGCGGGAGACTTCGCCCACCTGCCCGGACGCCGCCATTTGGGTTTTTTTACCCTCTGTGCATGCGCAAAGCATTCTGTGCATGCGCAGAGGGTAAAAGAACCCAAATGGCGGTATCCGGGCGGGTGGGTGAAGTCTCCCGCTTCCGTCACTACCAGCTGTCTGGCGACCCGCAAACACGCCCAAACTGGGAGCATTTAACCCCTGGTGCCACGCCCCCTTTGTCACCTCATCGTGCACGGGGCGGGGTTGCAGAGGCTGGGCGGGGTTCGCGGGGGGGGTCACGGCATTAGGAAGGTTGAGAACCACTGGTCTACAGTGTTACGATCATGTTCTACCCAGCAGCACCCCACACTGTTGCCCACATCACTTCCCACTTTAATAGAGATGGAAAGTGCCCACATGGAAGGCCAAAGCAAAGATGTTGAGATGCAATAAATGCGGACATGAAAAATGACCCAGATGCTGCATTTGATTGCACAAGATGGCGCTTGTTGATCTAAAAAGTGGACTCTGCATTTGTGGGAAAAATACTAGGATGATGATGATGTGAAACACACAACATTTTGGGTTATGTGGCAAAGAGAGTTACTGCTTTACAACTGCCAGCAGGTCCAAATTAGAAACAGGAACATGGGTAGTTCAATATGCTGCATGCTGGTCAATATTTATAATAATTCCTGAATCCCCCCCAAAAAGGAAGAACAGTTGTGCAGGTTTTTTTTAAATTAAATCTTACATTGTGCAATAGTACATTATATGTTAAGTGTCTAAAAAACACCTGTGACGCCAAACAAATATGCACACACAAACAAACATAGTTTAGAAAAAGATACTTTTTGAGTACTGAAGCTATATGAATGTTTTCTATTCCCAAGGATTCTTTTTTGTCTAAAGCAACATACTTCACCATTTTTAACTTTTCTCATCATATTTTTGACAGCCGGTTTTCCAATTTTGACAGCTTTTTAGAAGTAATTTTAACAGATGAGTGATTTCTCCTTGAGCAAAGTCAGATTATGTGAAATGTCAGTGTAAAAACCATATACTGTGACACATAATCATTTTTAGCTGAATTTACTTATTAATTTTACTTGCTGTAGCTAATAAACCCTAAGTGCTTGGCTAATTGTATTGCTTATTTAAATATTTGAAAGAGATGTATTTTAAAATTGCATTTCTTTTTCTGACTGCGAAATTTCTCTGAGGCACCATAATCTGTCATACATTTATTATGAGTTTAGGAATCATCATCACAACTGAAATATTGAATTCAAAGAATTACTTACCCAAAGAGCTTTTTTTTCCCAGTCCTCAAAAGATTTTTGCATAATTTTGAAATTAGTGCCAGGGAATCTTGTTTAGCTATCACCAGACCAGTGTGTACAAACCACAGAATTAAATGATTGATTCTTTTCTCTCATAGGATTTCCCTCCAATTCCATATACATTCAAACAAACAAAGAAACAAATGATAAATATTATATGCCACCCAACTCCAAGCATCCCTGGGTACTTTACAAAATCCTAAAAAACAAATTAAAACAACATAAAGCAACATAAAACAAAAAAGAATAAAGATGGTAAAGATGCCTAACTCAGATGACAACAAACAAAAAGAAAAAAATAGAGGTTTCAATCACACTAAAGACAGGGTTGGGTTCCTCTTGGTTCGGACCGGTTCTCCCAAACTGGTAGCGGCCTGCTGGTGATGTCACGATGACATCACCTAACCGGATCGGTCGGTGCCAGTCCGTGAGGGCCGCCATCTTTTTTTTGAATTTTTTTGAATTTTTTTGAATTTTTTTGAATTTTTTTTTCTTCTGAGCATGTGCAGAAGCCTAGTTTCTGGCACTGTGCATGCAGTCGCCATTTTGTTTTCGGCTTTCTTTTTTCTTTTCTTTTTTTTTGAATTTTTTTGAATTTTTTTGAATTTTTTTGAATTTTTTTTATTTTTTTCTTCTTCTGAGCATGTGCAGAAGCCGAGTTTCCAGCACTGTGCATGCGGTCGCCATCTTGTTTTCACCTTTTTTTAATTATTATTTTTTTTATTTTTTTGGCACTGCACATGCGCACACCCACGAGGCGTGCCCACGTGACGTGGGAGGAAGCGAACCGGCAGCGAGGTAAGTTAGAACCCACCCCTGACTAAAGACCTGGTTTTTTTGAACACCAGTAAAGGGGGGGGGGCATTTGAATATCAGGAGACTCTGCTATAGAGAAGGCATGCTTTTGGGATCCCAGAAGATGACATTGTTTAATTGAATCCAGAGCACACCCATTCTGTCTGTTCAGATTAATCAGGATAATACTAGATAAGGTAGGCCTCATAAGGCCTCAAGGGACCAGGCCTTATGCCATATATGACTTCACAGCAGCGGTGGGTTGCTCCCGGTTCAGACCGGTTCTTAGAACTGGTAGCACCGGCGGCAGGAGGCTCCGCCCACCCACCTGGGATGCTCTGCCCACCCATCCCAGATGCTCCACCCACCCACCCGGGATGCTCCGCCCACCCACCCGGGATGCTCCGCCCACCCACCCGGGATGCTCCGCCCACCCACCCGGGATGCTTCTGCGCATGCGCAGAAGTGCATGGCAAGCGTGCGCGCAAACCGGTAGCAAAATCATTTAGAACCCACCACTGCTTCACAGGTCCACTGATCCACACCTTCAATTACATTCAGAAGCAAACTGGCAACCAGTGCAGTTCATGAAGCAGGGGTACCTAAGTATCCCCATCACAACCTTCTGGATTAGCTCCATGTAGACTGCATTGTAATAATTAAACTGTGAGGTGACCAGAATGTGTCAAGGACCCCCTCATCTAGAAAAGAGCACAAAAAAAGAGCACAACTGATACAGACCCATAAAGATGTTTACGGACATAACCCAGGTTTATATTTGTTCCATGTTCTCAATATGGCATATCTAATAAAATGATTTTTAAAGTCCACATTAACTTTATCATAGCATAAATATCCATGACATCCAAGCTTCAGGTCATAATCTTCTGTCTCTTGTATGTCAGTAACATCCATTCTTTTATTCAGACCACAAAACAAGCAATGAAGTACAATTTCAAATCCAGTAAACCCAATCCTCCTCCTTCCTTTGCATCTGGTAACATTTTATATTTAGCTCACGTTTTTTTCCCCTTTACTGTATAAATTTAGATATAAAAATTTTCATGATCAACAGTTATAATGTGAGGCAGTTGTCCTTGCTTGACATTTAACCCAATTTAGATAAACCATTTTACAAAACATTTAAAGTTTTTGGTCACTTTCCATGGAATTATTATAAGTGCTTTTAAAGTTATTATAAACAGCTTTTTTTCTATTTAACATTGGATTTAAAGATAGGGCAAAGGTCTAAGTAGATCGAGTGATTAGTTGTCACTGGGGACTGAAAATTTTGGTTGGCCAAGGACTGCAATAATCAGCCTGGTGTTAGGAGGTTTCATCAAACTAGACAGGACTGAGGCTGGGATTTTAATTTTTTTTGAAAGAATTGTACTTTCACTGTGTGACATCTAAAAGAAGGTATACATATCTTTGTTTTGTTGCCCTAGGCAGTGAGAAATCACATAATTCTTTGGTTGGGAATTATTGTTGAAATTAGCCAGTGGAATAGTCTTAAGAACCACAAATAAGGAATTTAGGGGCTTAGTGTGGTTTGGTGGGGCCAACGTGTATGTCTATTTCACTACAGAGGCCCATTGGGAAGTTGCTTCCCATACCAATTGAACCAACAACAATAAATAAGACAGTCAAAAAGCTCAATGTAACTTTATTGTATGTAGGCCTAAGAGAAGTATTGATCTTAATATTTGTTATCAACAATATGAAGAATATTTGAAGACAACAATATCAAAGGTAAAAAATAAGAAGCTTCAGAAAAAAATATTATCCACATGTCTAAAGCTATTTTAGGCTGAATACATTACCTGCTGTATTTGATTATAGAAAATACTATATTTTGTTTTTCCAATGTACATGTTTTTTTAAAAAAATATTCTATGTAATAGAACCGGTCCATGACCTTTTGCTGCCGAATGCATACTAAATTGCAGCCCACCTCCGATGAAGCTGCAGAGTATTCCAGACCAATAACCTAGGTCAGGAAACTCTAGAAGAACCTCTCTCACTCCCTGGAACTACAAATGCAATAATAAATTTAATAATCAACAATGTGCTGCCCTTTCACAAACAGACTAATTTTGCTGACTGCCAATTGCCAGCAGTTTGGCAGTTCGAATCTCACCAGCTCAAGATTAACTCAGCCTTCCATCCTTCCGAGGTCGGTAAAATGAGGACCCAGGTTGTTGGGGGCAATATGCTGACTCTGTAAACCACTTAGAGAGGGCTGTAAAGCACTTAGAGAGTGCTGTAAAGCACTGTGAAGCGGTATATAAGTCTAAGTGCTATTGTGCTATCTTACTTATTGTGGTAAGAATGAGCCTTCTAAGAAATGCTCCAAATATTTGGATCCATTGTTAACTGCATCTTTTTCATCCAATTCTGTTAAAAAGAAAAGAAGTGATAGAAATTGGTTTAATTAGAGTTAGTGAGAAGTATAGAGATTGAGATTTTGTGGCAGGTAATCAAATTCTGGCTTTAATTCAAACGAGGACCTCTGAATCACTCCAAGGTAAATTCTCCTGTGGCTGGCAAGATCTGAACAAGATTTTGTCAGTGCCTAGCTTTGATTGCTGGTGCACAGCAGATGTGGACAGCCTATGTTACCTCCAAAGTTTTAGGATCACATGAAATCTCTGGAAAGTGGGACTATCACAGAATGTGAAAAATATTCAGTACATTTCAAGGGAATCATAATATGAACAATACTGGATTTCAATTAACTGTAAATGAAATGAAATCGGTTTAGTTTTAATCATTCCGGTCTCATATTCTTTTGGAGTGCAGCATTCGTTGCATGCTTAGTGACCAAGCGTAGACCTCCATGGTCTACAGAAAGCCTAAGCTTCAGACATTCATGCCATATTCCTAGCTAAGTTTACCTGTAGGGTTACTGAGAATATTTCTTATGATTAATCTGCTAATTGTCATTTTTTGCTATATTCAATGTCTTCTGAATAATGTGAGATCCTCTGTTGCTTCAGTCACACATTGTGATTTAAAACAAAAATCTATATCCTCTGCTTTCAGGTTTGAAATGGAATGTTTTAGGTATTCCTTTTGGTAAATTAAAAATACCATTGCTAAACGAGGATTTGTTTGTGTACAAGATTTCTATGCACATTTCCCAATATATGGAACTTTGCATATAATTTTATCTAATGTATACTTTTAATATAAACATATGTTTGTTCTACACATTTCCATACTTTTTTTTTTGACCAGGAAACTCAAGTTTTCAAAATATGCATATTTTGTATTGAATTTTGAGCAGAGAATAATAAGCACTGCTGGCTTCTTTTTGTGAAAATTCAATTGCATTGAAATCTATGGAAGATTTCTTTTATAACACTAACTGGATTATTATTTTATGTTGTTGGTCAAAGAAGAGAGGTCTCTAGATTTTTCTTTTATAATCACATATTTGCAGATATTTGCAGATGTTTTCAGCTTTCTTTTATATCTCTAACACATAATTTTCATATGAATGTTTCCCTGCACTTGAAGCATATATTATCAGTAACTCATATCGTTTTATGTTCATATTGAAGAAATATTAACCACATTGTAATCTGTTTAGAAACATATCAATGACTCTCTTTTTTAATATTAAGTTTGAAGAAATACCATGTGCATATTTTTTTTAAAAAGAAGGTTTATATTGTAGACAAGAATTTGCTTAATTGTATTTAATGCCTAATGTATGATATTATGATAACCCTTTTTAATTCTTCTTTGGTTTGTTTGGGGAAGTTAGAAATTCATTGCATTTAATTTGGCCAAGGAAGAGTCACCCACCAATCACGATGACAGAATTTACTGAAACATTAACAGAAAGTGACATGTACATAGCACAACACTCTCTTGTAGTCAGATCTTATTACAGATTCTGTTTTGTCTCGCTTCCATTTAATTATGATTTTGTATTGTACATCTGTAATTCCAAGCATAGTTATCACAAAGAAATATATGCTTTTTTAAATGGCTCTAATTGGAATCCTGGTAAGTTGTCTCAACAAAGAGGCCAAGGACTGAATAAATATGGAGACTGAATTACTATTTTGTACAGAGAAATGTTCCTTTTGATTAGAACTCAGACACAAGCACTTTTTTTGGACATCTCAAGGCAGACTAAGCTTGTGCTTTGGGAGGCACACAAGTATAAAGAATGCTTTCCAAGGTCAGGTGGCACAGTTCACAAGTTCCCATAGACCTCTTATAAGTCCTTTGGCTAAATAAGCCCTTTCTAGACATTCTTGCTCTATTAATTTATGCCTAAATTGATTCCTCACCAACACCACCTTCTTCATTAACACTGGATGTTATTAGATAGCATCCAGATTTTTATTTATTTTAAAAAGTATCCATTGTAGGAAGTTGTTGACAACCCAATTCAGTCTCATGTGTGTCTCTGTGTGTGTCTGTGTCTGTGTGTATGCCTGTGTATGCAGGTGTCCCACATGTACACATTTCTCTATGTGGGTAGGCCAGATTGAGAAAATGCAGTTTGGAGTATTCATAAATGAGTGCAAAGTAGAAAGAATGTGATGTGGTATTTTTCCTTTCTCTGATCTTATTTATTGCAGTGTGCATTCTAGAATAGTTAGACAGATTCTAGAGGCAAACTGCTTATGCAGTACATAATTTCATATCTTTGCACAGCACTTGTTAGCAATAGCACTTAGACTTACTATATATACCACTTTACAGTTCTTTACAGCCCTTTCTAAGTGGTTTATAGAGTCAGCATATTGCCCCCAACAATCTGGGTCCTCATTTTACCGACCTCGAAAGGATGGAAGACTGAGTCAACCTTGAGCCGGTGGGAATCAAACTCCTGGAGTGAGCAGTGAGTTAGCCTACAGTACTGCATTCTAACCACTGTGCCACAACTACTTACCACAGTTAGTAACAATAATGTGAATTAACATAAATAGATATGTCTCCCCTCCAGAGTTTCATTTCTTTCAATACAAAAGCAATGGGATTGAACAACAGCAACAATGAATAAAATCAAAGCTATCTATTAAGAGAAAATCACTCTTGTTCAATTGGCAAATCCAGATAAATAGTTAATTGTGTAAATTAAGCACAACTTGTGCTTGGGCCAGTTTTTATCTATTTTCATTAGATATATAATGAAAAGTGAGAGTTATCTTCTGATTTGTCTGATTTCTGAAATGTCAGTCTTCTAAAATGTATTCTCTTTTGTCGCATAATTGACAGCCAACGACTTGATGCTGGTAGAATGGTTCATGAGATATCTATGCTGAAAATTCAACCAGTCTGAGTGATAAAAAGTATTTTTTTTAAGCCTGTTGATCTGAGAATTATGATGTGGCAGGAAACGTACATTTCTGAAGAATAGAGTTTGTTGTGATTTTCCTTGCTTATGATTCATATCCCCTTCCGCTATCCTGGCACTAAAAATGAGGTCAATATATTTTTCAATTCTAAATGTTGTGATAAAAAGAAATAAATAAGAGAAGGTTGTGATGGATTTCAGGGGCTCATGTAATTGTGATTGAATTCTGAGGTCTCATGTTTCTATCACATTTAAACCAATGAAGCATTTTTTTTAAAAAAAGGGAAGTAACACCTTGCGAGCTTCAACTTCAGTTTCATTCACAAACATCAGCTTGAAGCAATACCCCGTTTCCCCGAAAATAAGACATTCCCTGATAATAAGCCCAATCGGGCTTTTGAGTGCATGGCAATAAGGCCAAGCGCTTATTTCAGGGTTCAAAAAAATATAAGACAGGGTCTTATTTTTGGGGAAACACGGGTACACTATATTCTTTTTTTCCTAATCTTGTTCTCAGTGCTTTTGTCTAAGAATAAATATTGGTTAGTAATGATTTACATTCCAGGATCAGACAAAAATGTAATGCTCTTTGATATTTCTGTTCAAGGAAAGTTAAGACCCGTGGACACTTTAGCCATTCAAGGATGATACATAGTTAACGTATTTCAGTAACATGTTCTCCCTACTAAGGGATTTTAAGAAATAAAACAAAAAATATATAATTCCCTCTATCAAAAATCTGAACATGGAAGGGATATTTTTGCTGTGAGCAAGCTGAATAAAGTTAATGAGGCATCCAACTTTGCAAAAGGAGCGTTGCCTATAAATAAATCCCATCTGATTGGGATATATTAGTTTTCTGATAGTGCTGTATAGCCAACAGCTGCTTTGAATAGAATGTATACCCCCTTTTCCAGTACTTGCCCATCTTTTAAGTTTTATACAAGAAAATACAGTTCTGTTTTCCCATAGTTTTTAGAGGAAAATCTTAATGTGGCTAACTAATCCTCTCAAGTAATTCTGTTGGAAGAAACTATCCATATGGAAAGCAACTGTGGAACTCAGAAAGAAGTCCTATCGTCCAGTTATTGTATTCCTTTGTTTCAATAAATGTTCAACTCTTGGCAATGTTGATAATTGATTATTCTGGGAGCTGCAGTTTGAATAAATCTGAGGATTGCCAGATTGTTGAATATTAGGTTTAATCTAGATCAACATATTACACTCAATATAATAGGAATGTTTTGATAAGTAGATTGTACTTCTACAATTACTAGTAAAACCAGAAGAGATAGAGGTCAAGAATGAATGAATGAATGAATGAATGAATGAATGAATGAATGCAGACTGGATGCAAATGTGAATGGTCAGTATGAAAGAAATACATTGAAATGGTTTCACAGTTAAGGAATAAGGATTGAAACACAAAACAATATGTGAAGGAACAGTGAATGAGATGAGATTGACAAAGAAGACCAAAAATATCTTCATGGTTAGTTAGAGTTGATAACAAATTTAATGAAGAGAAGGCAAAGCATTAACTGGTAAATGAACATGATTAAAGATGTTGAGACTTTGGAAAAAGTGCAAAGAAGAGCAACTAAGTTGATTAAGGGCCAGGAGACAAAAACATATGAAAAATGGTTGCAGGAATTGGGTATGGCCAGTCTAGAGAAAATAAGGACTAGGGGTGACATGATAGTAGTATTCCAGTATTTGAGGGGCTGCCACAAAGAAGTGGGGGTCAATTTATTTTCCAAAGCACCAGAGGGCAGGACAAGAAACAATGGTTGGAAACTAATCAAGGAGAGAAGCAACCTGGAATTAAGGAGAAACTTCCTAACAGTGAGGACAATTAGCCAGTGGAACAGCTTGCCTTCAGAATTTGTAGGTGCTTCATCCCTGGAAGTTTTAAAGAAAAGATAGGACTGCCACCTGTCTGAAATGGTACAGGGTCTCCTGCTTGAGAAGGGGTTGGACTAGAAGACTGCCAAGGTCCCTTCCAGCTCTATTTTATTGATTGAAGCTAATGATGGTTTGCAAGAGTGGAAAGATATGGAGAGGTTGGATGAATGGCGACAGTTTCAGTTGTTTTGTTTTCTTGTTTTCAGTGTTGGTGTTAGAGTATGTCATTCATTTACTTTCTTTGCTGACTGCTAGCTGCAGTTCAGCGGTTCAAATCTCACCGGCTCAAGGTTGACTCAGCCTTCCATCCTTCTGAGGTGGGTAAAATGAGGACCCAGATTGTTGGGGGCAATATGCTAACTCTGTAAACCGCTTAGAGAGGGCTGTAAAGCACTATGGAGCGGTATATAAGTCTAAGTGCTATTGCTATTGCCTTCTATTTCTTACTCCTTTTTTGCTCTCTGCATTATGTTACTTATCTTAAAATGGAACAATGTGATGGGAAGGTAAGTATGCTTGATGGCTCATATCCAGATTTCCTTTCCATGCTGAATTGCATAGTTATTGTTTATCCCTTCTACGTTCATTTTAATATGTTTCTGCATTCTATTGTTATTTATAAGCAACCCCAGTTAGTGGATTTAACAATTATTACTTAATTTATTATGTTTCTTGGGAATATAAGATGTCCACATGCTTCATCAATCTTAGAAAGTCAAAATAATAGCACATCTTGAGGGTTTTTATGATATGGTTCAGGGGTGGGTTCTAACTTACCTAGCTGCCCGTTCGCTTCCTCCCGTGCCACGTGGGTGCGCCGCGTGGGTGCACCATGTGGGTGCGCCACGTGAGTGTGCCGTGTGGATGCGCCGCGTGGGTGCACCACGTGGGTGCGCCATGTGGGTGCGCCATGTGGATGCGCTGTGTGGGTGCACCACGTGGGTGGGCCGTGTGGGTGGGCCGCGTGGGCGCGCACATGCGCTTTGCGGGCACGTGCATGCACAGTGACGAAAAATCAGAAAAAAATTCCAAAAAAAAAAAGCTGAAAACAAGATGGCGACGCATGCACAGTGCCAGAAACTCGGCTTCTGTGCATGCACAGAAGAAAAAAACCCAGAAAAGTTTTTTTTTAAATAAAAAATAAATAAAAAAATAAATAAATAAAAGATGGCGGCGCCCACGGACCGGCACCGACCGAACCGGATCCATGACATCACTGTGATGTCACCAGCGAGTCGCTACCAGTTCGGGCGATCCGGTCTGAACCGGGAGGAACCCACCTCTGATATGGTTCATCTCTTTGACCCCCAGAATATCCTTTCAGCAGCCAGAGAATGGTGTTTTAAAAGTTATTTTCTGCACACATGCAAAAGATAGAACAAGCCACTTTGAAGTTAACTACTACTTCCAATATTCTATTTGCAATACTGCTATTGCTGTTACTTAATACTTATAAAGTTCCAACATTTAATAGAATGCTGAACTGATGTTTAATGACGACAGCCTCTTTTCTGCAGGATAAAATCTAATAAATATTTTGATTGGATTGCATTGTCATTTTCTATTGCTGTTTTCCTGTTTCAGGTTCCATTTTTACGTTGTGAGTGGAATGGGTATTTTTTAAATTGCTATATTTTTTATTATTGCTGTTGTCACGCCACGATTAACAGCAACAGATCTTTCCAGCAATATATCTGCCATTTTTGGCAACACCTTTTTTCCCCCCGTCTTTAACCTTTCCCATTCCAAAGAGAAATTTGTTGTTAGAAGAAAAATGGAGTGCATCAATAGAAAGCAACAGTGTGAGTAAAGGAGCAAGTATGTTTTGACTGGCAGCTTTCTTTTGGCTGCCTTTTGTGAGGGGAGGGAGAAGTGCAAGGGAAAAGCAACATATTCCCAGCTGCAGACAATGTTCTATAGATCGGGCTTGCACAATTCGTTCAGCACCAAGCAAGGCATGCACCAGAACGCTATCCTGTCAGAATGCCACAGTTAATATGTGCATTTAAGTTGCTTTTAATTATCATAATTTGCATATCGTTTCCCTGAACATGGCAGATGTACAACTCCATGTCAAGCATGATACTGTTATTTTTGCAATATTCTGAAGGCGCCGTTCTCGAAAACAGTATTTTGGTTTAAAAGTCTTATTGTTTTAAAAATTGTGAATTCACCTAGGCTGGATTAAAGGCCACTTACATACATGCACTGGAGACCCTGATGGAGATATGGTGTTTTTTGCTCATCCTTCCCAGGAACATTTCTCTGGCTTTGATGAGGCAGCATAGGAAGATTTGGTGTGTGTGTGTGAATATTTATAATAAGATTTGATTTTGCTGGCACATTTGGCATTTTGTATTCCGTGGGTCAGTGAATTTTGTATTTCTCATAGTTGATGTTTTGTGATAAAAGTATGTCTGCATACTCTAGCTTGCATAGAATAACATGAATAGCATAGAGTTAAACTGGACATTGGTTGAGCCTGTGACATACTGATCAAAATACACCATAATGACTGGCAAAATGCTGCATATTGTTTAATTAGGATTTGCTAGAAACCTTATGAACTTCTTTATCTTACTAAGAAGCATCATGGGAAAGCATCCACTGACGAAAACCATGATGGGTGGCAGAGATCAATACAGGTAGCCCTGGGCTTCCAACCACAGTTGAGCCCAGAATTTATGTTGCTAAGTGAGACATTTGTTAAGTGAGTTTTATCCCATTTTGCGACTTTTCTTGCCACATTTGTTAAATGAATCACTGCAGTTGTTAAATTACTAACACAATTGTTAAGTGAATCTGGCTTCCCCAATGACTTTGCTTATCAGAAGGTCACAGAAGGAGATCACATGACCCCAGGACACTGCAACCGCCATAAATAGAAACCAGTTGTCAAGTGTCTGATTGTAAATCGTGTGACCATGGGGATGCTGCAAGTGTGAAAAATGGTCATAAGTCACTTTTTTCAGTGCCGTTGTAACTTTGAAAGATCACTAAATGAGCTGTTGTAAGTCGAGGACTACCTGTGTCTGTGTAAGAGAAATAAATAGCAAAGAGCATGAATTAGCAGAAGATATGAAATAAAGGAAAAAAATGATATGTCGTGTGTTTGTAAACTGAAGATAAGGAGAAATGTAGAAAATAGATTAATCAGATTTATTTATTTATTTATTTATTTATTTATTTATTTATTTATTTATTTATTNTAACTTTGAAAGATCACTAAATGAGCTGTTGTAAGTCGAGGACTACCTGTGTCTGTGTAAGAGAAATAAATAGCAAAGAGCATGAATTAGCAGAAGATATGAAATAAAGGAAAAAAATGATATGTCGTGTGTTTGTAAACTGAAGATAAGGAGAAATGTAGAAAATAGATTAATCAGATTTATTTATTTATTTATTTATTTATTTATTTATTTATTTATTTATTTATTTATTTATTTATTTATTTATTTATTTATTTATTTA
>QLTV01001453.1:471480-504267 GCA_003457575.1 Thermophis baileyi | reverse complement strand
GGTGGTGTTGAATAGTTTTACATCATCAGCGAAGAGAACGCAGTTGCTTTTAATATGATCACAAAGGTCATTTATGTAAAGTATAAAGAGAGTTGGTCCTAGAATGCTGCCTTGGGGGACACCGCTGTTAACAGGTACAGGATTTGATAGGGAGCTCCCTATTTTGACCACTTGTTTGACCATTCTGACACATAGTCAAGGTCTTTTTGAAGGGTAGCAGCATTGTTGGTGGTGTTGAATAGTTTTACATCATCCGCGAAGAGAACGCAGTTGCTTTTAATATGATCACAAAGGTCATTTATGTAAAGTATAAAGAGAGTTGGTCCTAGAACGCTGCCTTGGGGGACACCACTGTTAACAGGTACAGGATTTGATAGGGCGTTCCCTATTTTGACCACTTGTTGCCTGTTTGACAGGAATGCAGCTATCCAATTATGCAGGGGTCCAGAAATGCCATAAATTTTTAGTTTTAGAAGTAGTTTGTCATTTACCACTGTGTTCTAGAAAAAAATATACAGTATTCTAAGTGAATGTTATCCAAGGGGAAAAGGTCTATTTGCCTTTAACTCATGGCAGAATATTTGAGAGAAGAACTTGTTCCATTCATGCCCTTTTTTTAGCAATATGTGCCTGAAGATTCTTCTGTACAGTACCAAAAGTACTTAAAATTGGATGGCAAAAGACTTTTAATTTAAGCAGGGAATGGATGCTGTTGGATTATATAAGCAGTTTGGAGTTGATCATCTACCCTTTCTCTGTGTGAGAGGCATAAAAGAAGAGACTTTCTGGGTTGTACCACCTGATGGTCAAAGATATGAAATTGTTCTGGCCCCTTGTCCCCAACAACAGAAGGTAGTGGGCTGTGAGTATGATGGGGTGAGTGGGTGATGGCAGTTGGCTTACTGGAATTAAAACATCTGTAATGCAGGTCAGAAGCAATCCATAGAAATCAGTTGTTTGTTAAGAAGGTTTGGATGGGCCCCTGTGGGAGGGGTTTCATGGGTTAGGAGAGTGAGTGTTGTGGAGGAAAATGAGGCAGACAGTGGTGATGGGCAGAGAGGGAGATTGGCAGGTATGTGTAACAGGGCTGCTCACGGAGAAGGGATGAGTCCTGTCCCATTTATTGGACCATGGTCTCTGGCTGCTGCTACTGAAAGCTAGGTTGGTCTGCATTGTTAATACTGCTAATATTGTATTACTAGTTATTTGCTAGCTGCTCAAAGTCACCATGTTGGATTATTTCACTAAATAAATGTGTAAATAAATTTCTGCTTGCCCTATTTGGCATGAGCCAGTTGTATGTTTTTGAGTTCTATAAGCATTTTATGTTGTTTTACATCACCTTTCTTTAACTGACTGTAGCAAGCCAGAGTTTTGAATGCATTTCTTATTTCTTTTTGGAATATATGATTTAAATGTAAGTCATATGCCTATATAAGAAAGGAGTGAATATAAATATGAATATACATTTAAAGGCATGTTTGATTTGCTTGCTTATGATGAAATATAAAAAATGAAGGATATAAGGGTGATGGTAGGCTCTGAGTGTGGGACAAAACATTTCTTGATAGTGCAAAGAATAAATCATGAAAAAATGGACATGGATTGAAAGATCAGTGATCAATAAGGATAAAAAATGTACATGAAAGAAGTGAAAATGGAGCAATGCAGGACAAGAAAGTTCAGCTTTGGTTCCAACAGAATAAATGGAAAGTTAATATGAGGAAATAGGATGTGGAAGCTGCTTTGGACAGATTGAAAGAGTTAGGTTTCAGGGTAACCGTAGTATGTGGAGTTCTGCTAATGGGAACTATGGAACTGCTTGTTGGAAAGATGAAGTGAAAGAGTCTGTGGATGAGGTAAAAAAAGAATAGGAGACTGATTGATGAAGAAACAAGGAGAGAGAAAGTTACTCTATAATAAAAGAGAAAAGAACAAAAAATGCAGACCCAGAAATCCAGGGACAGTTAAGTTTATAAAAAATGAATTAAAAAAAGAAGTAGGTGGAGAGATTCCAACAGAGTAAATAAAATGGGAAAGAAAATTGATGAAATTATTTTGGATGAAATTGGTGAAAGAATGCATCCTTTATGAATCTGCATACTGTAAGTGGAATTGAAACAAATGTTAACAGTGGTAGCATCCAGAAAACATGTGATGAAAGGGAAATCATAAATACTGTCAGAATTTTGAAAAATAGTAATACTGCAGGTGTAGATGAGAAATAATTATATGTGGTTGTGGTTTGATTATGGAATGGCTCAGCAATCTGTTTAATGTATTTCTGTTTCTATGGTTGAGGATTGGGAGTCTGCTATATTTGATCCCTTATACACAAAAATAAAAGTGAAGAAAAGCTATTTGCAAAAACTACAGTGAGCTTGATTGGTTAATTTTTCCTGGGAAAGTGTTTGGGCTTCTAACTGAGAGGACAAAAGCGGTGACAATCTGCAATATTTGGAGGATACAAGGTGGAACCATAGCAGTGTTTGTACCAGAGATCTGCTCCTCAGTAACTTGCTGAGAGAGAGAAAAATGTTGGAAGAAAGTTTATTTTAGTTTTGTTGATTTAGAAAAAGTGAATGATCGAGGCCTGAATAGACCTGAGTTATGGAATATTTTATATGAATATGGTCTTGATCATTTACTGCTGAATGAGATAAGAGTAGACGATGATGAAAGTGATGCATACCTGAAAATAACAAGAATACTTAACACATAATTCAGAATTAGACAGGAAGGAAAAAAGGACATGTAATTTTCTCTTGTTTGTTTAATGAGCTTCTGGACAATATATAATGAATGCTTGTGATGGCATGTTGATTGTGGATATGGTCATACAGTATGTATATTTTTGCATGGAGATCATGCAATGTTGTCGTATAAGAATTCAAAGGATTTGCAGTGAACGCTAAACAAATTGAATAATGGATTGAGAAATATGGTTTTTGAACTCAATGTATTAAAATCAGTTTTGTGTTTGACAAAAAAAATGGAGTGAATGATTGTAAGTTATGCATAAAAAGAAGTAGATGATTTTGTGTACCTTAGAAGAATGTTTATTAAAGATGGGGCAATACAGAAATTTTAATGAACAGAATGTTGTTTTTTGTGAGAAATGATTGCTTGTTGTTGTTGTTGTTACTACTACTACTACTACTACTACTACTACTACCGTGTTTCCCCGAAAATAGGACATGTCCTGAAAATAAGGTCAAGCCTGATTTTTGGGGAGGGCGTAAATATACGTCCTCCCCCAAAAATAAGCCCTAGTGAAGGGGTGGGCGTGGCCAGCACAGGAGGCAGCCCTTCCCTTTCCTGGTCACGTCAAGGCTGCTGGGCCCCTTAACCACGGCCCGCTGATCAGCTGATAGAAGTTCTGTCTCTCCGGGCGCCTGGAGATATTTACAGCGCACTCTTGCTAGCCCTAGCTTTGCCAACAGCGCTAGGCAACCTTGCAGCCGAGGGCCCCTCTGTTCCGCAGCTCACCTTGTGGCTGTGGAGCAAGTGGCAACCATGGCTTGTGCTCCACGGGTGTTGCTTAGGCTCCTGCTACAATGAGGCAGAAAGCCATGCGGCCCATCGGAATCGCCCCCCTCTCTACCCAGCTGCTGCTGCTTGAGAAAAGGACAGGTGATTGTGGGAAGTGCGTGCTTTCGATAGAAGCAAAGCGCAGCCTGTCCCTTTCAGCGATCAAATGTCTGTGTGTGTGTGTGTGTGTGTGTGTGTGAGAGAGAGAATGAAATGTCTGTGTGTGTGAGAGAGAGAATGAGAGAGAGAGAGAGAGATGATGGAGGGGAGTAACAAGAATTGCAGGCAACGCTGTTTGAAAGTGTTTCCTCTCCACAGTTTCTCTTTCTCTCTCTCTCTCTGTCACACACACACTTGATGAAAATGGCAGAAGGCAGGCAACCGGGTAAGGAGACTGAACCTCCCCTGCCTCCAGCTCGTTGCCTGCTCAGGGTGGCACCCCACACGGCCAATGTGAGAAATGGGCTCCCTTGCAGCGCTTCCTCTCTGGGCCTCACCTGCCTCAGAAGCCAGGGATCCTGCAGGCATCCCAGCCATGTAAATGCTGCCCAAATCCTCGCAACCCAAGCGAGCCACGCAGCTGCTCCACCCGCCTGCTCACCCACCGCACCTGGGCCTGCCAGGCACCATCTGCCCCAAACCAAGTGGTGGCCTTATCCTTGCAAAGTTTAGAAGGAGGGGGCTTCTAAAGAGCCTCGTGCCTCGCACGTCCTCTGAAGCATGAAGCTGAGCAGGGTCCCCGGAGAGAGAAAAGGGGCAACTCAGCAGTGACGGCGTGCTCCCCCACTGAAGTTAATTCTGCATGACAACCCAGAAAAGCAAAGAGCCACTTGGCTTTTTTTTTCTCCACTCCCCTTACATTCGCCAGCCTCCCTTGTGCAAAGTTTGCCAGCCGAATACCGGGGAGGGGCTGTAGTATCCCTGTTACCACTTAGGCCAGCGGTTCTCAACCTGGGGGTCGAACAACCATTTCACAGGGGTCACCGCGTGTGCTAGCTCGCCATCTTGGTGCCACCGTCACTGCAGGGGTGAAATGCTCCCGGTTCGGCTGTGCCTGGGGGTCGCCGGGCAGCCGGTAGTGACGGAAGTGGGAGACTTCGCCCACCTGCCCGGATGCCGCCATTTGGGTTCTTTTACCCTCTGTGCATGTGTAGAACGCTTTGCGCATGCGCAGAGGGTAAAAGAACCCAAATGGTGGCGTCCGGGCAGGTGGGCAAAGTCTCCCGCTTCTGTCGCTACCAGCTGTCCGGCGACCCGCAGGCAAGCCCAAACCAGGAGCATTTCACCCCTGGTGCCACGCCCCCTTTGTCACCTCATCCCACGTGGGGAGGGGAGGGGGCGGGATGGTGGTTGCGGCAGCAGGGGGGTCACGGGGGGGTCGCGGCATTAGAAAGGTTGAGAACCACTGGCTTAGGCGGACACACTGAAGCTTTTCCTAAAACTAGGGAGTGTCAGCTTGGTGTCAATGGTGCGGCACAGGCGGGGTGGAGAAGGGAGACTCTGGCAGCCGTTGCCCTCAAGGTCGCAAAGTTGGGCAGTTCTGAGCCCGGGGGGGGTGTTGTGCACCCACAAACATGTGGCTGAGGCGTGGTCCCAGGGGACAGCGATCCCGCCGCTGAAACATTTGCTGCTTCACTGCCCCGGCTTTTAACCTCAGAATATTTGTGTTTGTGGCAGGTATGCCTTGCAGCTGATGCCGCCCACAGTTGGCTTGCTCCCTATTTTTAGGAAAAGCTTCGGCGTCTCCGCCTAAGCGGTGGCGGGGATACTACAGCTTCTCCCCGGTATTTGGCAGGCAAACTTCACACAAGGGAGGCTGGCGAAGGGAAGGGAAGCAGCCAGGCTGCTGTTGTCATTGGGTCGGGGTGTTGGGCCATGAGAAACGCATCCTACCCGAGACTTTCAGCTCCATCGCATTCCTCGCCATTGTGTCCAGGGAAGCATGTTGCAAAAAAACCCTTGCGAGTTCGAGAAGTTTGATTGAACTTGTGAGGTTTTTTTATTACAATGTGCTTCCCTGGACACAACAGTGAGGAACGCAACAGGGCTGGAAAGGTAGACGCGCATCTCGCGGCCCATCCCGCCTCGCCCCAACTGCCACCCCCAAATTGCATCCCACCGCAAGACGCGTGTCCTACTTGCAGCTCCGTCATGTTCCTCAGCGTTGTGTCCAGGGAAGCCCATTGAAAAAGAAAACTTCTCACGAGTTCAATCAAACTTCTCGAACTCGCGAGAAGTTTTCTTTTTCAGTGAGCTTCCCTGGACACAACACTGAGGCACGTGACGGAGCTGCAAGTGTCAGGTAGGACGCGCATCTCGCAGCCCGCCCCGCCCAACTTCCACCCCCAAATTGCATCCCACCATGAGACGCGCATCCTACCTGACACTTGCAGCTCCGTCGTGTTCCTCGGCGTTGTGTCCAGGGAAGCCCATTGAAAAAGAAAACTTCTCGCGAGTTCAATCAAACTTCTTGAACTCGTGAGAAGTTTTCTTTTTCAATGGGCTTCCCTGGACACAATGCCGAGGAATGCGACGGAGCTACAAGTCCCAGGTAGAACGCACATCTCGCGGCCCAACATGTCCCACCTGCCAGAAATGTGTCTCTGTGAGACTTGTCATGCCACCGCTGCTGCCTCGTGGAGCAGGACTCTGCAAGGCTTGTTGTGTCGTTGCATGCACGAACGGCAGCACTACCGCGAGGTTCAACATACTGGCACAGCCACGAGCAGCAGGACGCCAGCTGTGCTGGTATGATGAAGCTCGTGGCAGTCCTACAGTTCATGCATGCAACGGCACAACAAGCCTTGCAGAGTCCTGCTCCATGAGGCGGTGGCGGCGGGCCAGCCATTCGGCCGGCACCAAGAACAGGGAGGGGAGGCGGTGCGATGGGACATTTGCCTACTGCACCCCCCAAATAATAAGCCCCCCCGATAATAAGGCCAAGGCCATATTTCAGGGGTCAAAAGAAAATAAGACCCTGTCTTATTTTCGGGGAAACACGGTACTACTACTACTACTTATTATAGCTGCACCACTCCAAAAGACTCTTGAACATAAATGAAAATGGTTGGGTATACTATAAGGTAAAAGTAAAAGTTCCCCTCGCACATATATGCTAGTTGTTCCCGACTCTAGGGGGCGGTGCTCATCTCCGTTTCTAAGCTGAAGAGCCAGCGCTGTCTGATGACAATTCTGTGGTCATGTGGCCGGCATCACTAAATGCCGAAGGCACATGGAACGCTGTTACCTTCCCACCAAGGTGGTCCCTATTTTTCTACTTGCATTTTTACATGCTTTCGAACTGCTAGGTTGGCAGAAGCTGGGGCCAGTAACGGGAGCTCACTCTGTTATGCGGTGCTAGGGTTTCGAACCGCTGAACTGCCGACCTTTCTGATTGACAAGCTCAGCGTCTTAGCCATGTAGCCACCGTGTCCCCCGGGTATACTATATAACATGTTATATAGTATACTATATACTATATATACCGGGTATACTATATAACATGTTATATAGATGGGAGAGTTAGATATGTCAGGGAAAACATAAAATGAATTTGACTGCATAGGAAAAAGCTGCATGAGTAGTAAAACAAAAAGAGATAGGGTTGAACAAATGTAATTATTGAATATTGAGTGAACGTACTGAATACAGAATACTGCCTCGAGGGCTATTGCAATATTTCCATAATATTGGGTAACTTCATTTTGAATGGCCTTATTGCAGATTTCCAAATATCCATATCTGTAGTTCTTGAATGCTGAAGTGGAGCAAAACTAGGGAAAAAAATAACAACCATCATCTTACACATTGTGAATCAAGTGACTCATTGTTATAATGCATTATTTGTCATATGTTTCCTTAGAGCAGTGATGATGAACATTTGGGCTTGGTATGTCAAAAATTCAGAAAATGCAATTCTTTACATATTCATTTATTTAAAAAAAAATACAGTCCAATCTTGTGTGTGATCCCCAGGATCTGCCAGGCACTGCTTACTTTCAGGCAGTGTTGTCTTTTTTGTTGACAAGACCATTGTGGAATTACGTGAGTCAGCTCTGGGTCACTTTCATTCTTTAAGTGGTTTTGGAGAATGCTTTTCTGTGGCCTCTGCAGCTTCAAAAATCATGTGAAAGCATACCCTGTTATTGTGTGAGACCACGCAAGACCATGGCCCTTTTGTACAATCTCCAGAGAGTCTAGAGCAGGGGTGTCAAACTCGCGGCCCATGGGCTGGATGCACTGGCCATGCCCATCCCTGATTTAGAGAAGGGGGAAAAAAGTCATGATACGTCATGTGATGACAACGTGACGTCGTGAGTTTGACACCCGTGGTCTAGAGGCTGCATGGCACTCCACCCCATTCTCCTGCTGCCTATACAAATCATGAGTCAATGGGGGGGTATACTTTTGAGAATAGTGTTGGTGACCACTGGTGTGTCACCAAAAACATCATGATATGTCACCTTTGACACATGTGTCATAGGTTCGCCATCATCTTAGAGCAGAGGTGGGTTCCTCCCAGTTCAGACCAGTTCGCCCGAACTGGTAGCAACCCGCTGGTGATGTCATGAAGCCGGTTCGGTCGGTGCCGGTCCATGGATGCTGCCATCTTTTTTTTTGGATTTTTTGGGGTTTTTTTGGGGGGGGGTTTCTTCTGCGCATGCACAGAAGCCGTCTTGCTTTTGGCTTTTTTGGGGGGGGGATTTTTTTGGATGTTTTGGCACTGCGCATGCGTGCATGCTGAAGCGCACATGCGCCCATGAGGCGTGGCCACATGGCGCGGGAGGAAGCGAACCAGCAGCGAGGTAAGTTAGAACCCACCCCTGTCTTAGAATCTTTAAACATGTGTTGCTATCTATATGCCTCGGTGGCGCAGTGGTTAGAGTGCAGTACTGCAGGCTACTTCTGCTGACTGCCAGCTGCCTGCAATTTGGCAGTTCAAATCCCACCAGGCTCAAGGTTGACTCAGCCTTCCATCCTTCCGAGGTGGGTAAAATGAGGACCCCAATTGTTGGGGGCAATATGCTGACTCTGTAAACTGCTTAGAAAGGGCTGTAAAGCACTGTAAAGTAGTGTATAAGTCTAAGTGCTATTGCTATATATCTGTCCCATGTAGATTCCATAGCAAGCACATATTTATTTTCCATAATAAACCATTCTTATTTTAAGCCCAAGAGGCAAAATGGATACCTTAAGTCTCCCAGATAAGACACTCATTTAAGACACTCATTTAGTTCTTTAAAACTTGAAATCTCCCCAAAAGGGGGACTGTGTCTGCCCATTTTTCAAGTGCAGATCTTGAGATGTCAGACAATAACTTCTGTGCCCATCAACCATGAGATTGTGTCCCCTTTCTTATAGTTGTGATCAGGGGTGGGTTCTAACTTACCTTGCTGCTGGTTCACTTCCTCCCACGCCGTGTGGCTGCGCCTTGTGGGCGCGCGCGCACATGCACAGTGCAAAAAAATAAAAAAAAATCCCCCCCAAAAAGCCAAAAACAAGATGGTGGTGCATGCACAGTGCCGGAAACTTGGCTTCTGTGCATGCGCAGAAAAAAAAACCCACAAAAAATTCCAATATATATATATATATATATATTTCCCCCCCGAAAAAAAAAAATACCAAAAAAAAACCAAAAAAGAGAGAGAGAGAGAGAGAGAGAGAGAGAGAGAGAGAGAGAGAGAGAGATGGCGGCGTCCACGGACCGGCACTGACCGAACCGGATCCGTGATGTCATTGTGATGTCACCAGCGGGTCGCTACCGGTTTGGGCGAACTGGTCCGAACCGGGAGGAACCCACCTCTGGCGCATGCGCAGTGCCGAAAAATCCAAAAAAATTCCCCAAAAAAGAAGAAACCAAATAGCACTTAGACTTATATACTGCTTCATAGTGCTTTTATAGCCCTCTCTAAGCGGTTTACAGAGTCAGCATATTGCCCCCAACAATCTGGGTCCTCATTTTACCCACCTAGGAAGGATGGAAGGCTGAGTCAACCTTGAGCCGGGTGAGATTCGATCTGCCAAACTGCTGGCAACCAGTGATCAGCAGAAGTAGCCTGCAGTACTGCACTCTAACCACTGCGCCACCGCGGCTCTTCACCAAAAACAAGGTGGCAACACATGCGCAGTGCTGGAAACTCAGCTTCTGTGCATGCACAGAAGAAAAAAAATTAAAAAAAAATTCCATTTTTTTTAAAAAAAAATCCCCAAAAAAAGATGGCAACGTCCACGGACCGGCACCGACCGAACCGGCTCCGTGACGTCAACAGCGGGTTGCTACCAGTTCAGGCGAACCAGTCTGAACCGGGAGGAACCCACCTCTGGTTGTGATGGTAATTTGCAGCAACTGAATGACAATGATTAGTTTCTTATTTGATTTAGGAATGAAATATAACCCCATGGTTATCTGGACATTAAAATGTGGTTCAGTGAAAGTCTGCCTGAAGTCTTCCTTTGAAATTTGCACGCTGCCGTCTCTGCAGACTTATTTCATAGCTCAGTACAGACACTTATTCCATTGTCTAATTCCTTGTCCTAACAGAACAAAATATATTTTCAAGAAGACTGGGAAGCTATGGAAATGTGGTTCAAAATACCCTACACTTTAATTAAAAATACATTTTTTGAAGACCATTCATTTCAAGTTGTTTCAGCACTTTCCTAAATAGCCTGTTCTTCTGAATTGAGGCCAAGAAAGCAATTACTTTGTCAGCCTCTATATTCATGGATATGACTTTTTAGGCAATCTGTAGATGCAGGTTTACTGACAGAATTATGAAAAGCCTTGGAAGGGATTCTGCAAACATTTCAAAATAGCTTTTCAAGAGCCACAACAAGATGAAAGTAACAGCAAGACAGATTCAAAGTACTTTGTTGAATATTCATTATTATACATTACTAGCTGTCTAGCTATTTTATATAGAAAGGGCCTTATGGTGCTGAACAGTACCTGAGTTTTATTTGATTCTGGCAAGCAAACAACTTTTCCAGGCAATTTATAATATTGATTCTCATATACAGTAATTAAAATTCTCTCTAGCACTATCCCAATATAGATTTGGAATGCATTTGGTAACATCTCTATTCCTTCATTCCTTCATAATAGCATTCCAAAACTCTTACTCACTTCATAGTTCTTGTTGGAACTATGTAGTTAGTACCTTCACATTCCAGCTCTTAGAACCAGGTATTCCACATTTAAAATAATGGATCTATTAATAGCAGAAATAACACCAACCTTTTGGGCAACTTGTTTGGCATGTGTCATCTCAGAAAGTCTGATATACAGTAGCTTCCAGAGTCTTCTAAGGGTCACTAAGGCCATTTCCCCAATAGAGAATTACAAAATCTTCCAATATCACCCAGACATCAATGAGGCAATATAAACTTGTACATACTAACAACTCTGGGATGACTCTAGAACAGGGGTGTCAAACTCAATTTTATTGAGGGCCACATCAGAGTTGTGTTTGACATTAGGGTGCCAGGGGTCATGGCCAGGGTGGGTGTGGCCAGCTCGATGTCACTCATCAAGGCTCCGTTTTTGACCACGATGGCCTCCCCGGACTTCATTTTTGCTGGCAGAGGGCTGCAGGAGGCCATCGTGTCCAAAAACGGAGCCTGGGAGGCTGCACGTGTTTTTGCTGGCAGAGGCACCATGGGCCAGTCCTTCTCTGTTTCCAGGGCAGCTCCATGGGCCAGAAATAAGCACCCCGCATGCCACCTCCGGCCTGTGTGCCTTGAGTTTGACACCCCTGATCTAGAAGTTTCCTTGAGTCACTAGTGGAATCTTGCTTAAATCTGTCATTCTGAAGTAGCAGCATAGTTTGCTATTGTCTCTCTGGCAAGGTTCTCCAAAACAGTTTGAAATTTCATTGACTGTTTCATTTTAAGCTCCCCTTTCTCTTTCCTCTTTCATCTGACCTGGAATAAGGTTCCCCCCCCCACCCAAGGGTTTCAGAACTTTCTGAATCCCAGAAACCATGCTCTGCATTTTTTCCCAACCTTCTTTCGTTTTCCTTTTATAGCCTTTCCTTTCTGGTCACCATGTTCAGAGCCAGTTTTTGAGGGTGGTGTTTTGGATGTCACACAAAATTTAATGCAGCCCTCAGCCCTCAGAATGTTTCCCTCTCCTGGTTCGGGGTAAAATATTATAGTCTACATCACCTTTGCTATTCAGTATGTTCACAATTCTTTTTTTTTCCTTTAAAGAACTAATTCCTTTCACTTAATTTCCTTCTGGAATTCTTTCTTCCACATCCATTTGTGTTCCTTCTCAGAATATATGTAAATAATAATCCCCATAATAATGGTAGTTTCCCCAGCTGATAAGACAAGCTGCAGTCCAGATACAAGAAACAGCCAATTCATTTACTATGGAGACTTTGATAGGAAAAACTAGAGGGAGAACACAGACACTGCTCCATTCTGCTTTCATAAACAGCTCCTTTGGCATATAGCCCTTGAGACCATCTCTCTTCTAAGCACATAAAGGAAGCTGGTCATTGCTAAAAGAAAAACACTGACAAATACAGACATAGAAAATAGGTTGCAAGGAATCAACAACCTTGTTTGATCCTACAATTTGCTCACATTCTCTTGATGTCTTTTAAATCCATATCCATTTACAGCCTGCAACCTGAGGGTATAAGATACTGACTCTTACATGGGCAATAAAACAGACAATCAAATTCACAAGGGATGCGTTGTCAGGCTTTTTTCAGCACCAACAATATGTATTAATCCTCGTCACTGTTTTCCAGAAAGGAGGTGACAGAAATAAATCAGTTTCATAACTTGGCTTTATTAATGAGCTTCTGGAGTGGGGTGCTTTCCATTCAGCACCTGGAAAAAAACCCACCACCGGCATCTTTTTTTACTTTAAAGATGTTAGGTTTGCTGCTGGCTAAATATATACACCAAAGTTTTGAAATCATCAGTGCACAGCCAGCTGAGAAGTAAGAAAACAAATTCGGATTCTGACCTGAACTTCACAGACCAATTATCTACTTGGAATCATGGGAGTTTAACAAACAAATAGCAGCTCCCACTGAGCCTTTTCAATCAGCAGCTTATGGCTGATTCAGTTGCATCTGAGGCTTTTAGGCTGATCAATTCGTAATCACAACACACACACAGAGAGAGAGAGGGGGGGGAGGGGGGGGACAGACAGACAGACAGACAGACAGACAGACAGACAGACAGACACGCAAACCTATTTGGAAACTCTCCTTTCAGAATAATCTGCAGCCGCCTCCTCTGGCATTGCCTGTAACCACCCAGCCCACCGCCCTACAAAGGCTGAAAAATCCGAAAACAAAAAACCCACACAGAGAGAGAGGGGGGGGGGAGGGAGGGAGAGAGAGGGAGAGGGAGGGAGAGGGAGAGGGAGAGGGAGAGGGAGAGGGAGGGAGGGAGGGAGGAGGGAGGGAGAGAATGCTCTTAGGCTCTTATCAGTTTCTTTGGACACCTTTGTTCAGAGTCTGCTTCAAAATCATTCCACCAAGAAGTGTGGAGAACTGTTTTTATTGACTTACTACTTGTAAAATGTTTATCACTTGTTAATTTATATTTACCCCTCTGCTTATGCCTGCAAATCAACATCACTTAGCACAGTTTGGTTACACTTTGTCCAAAGGAAATTACAGGAGCCTGCTATGGGGCTAAAATGGAAGAAAGCAGAGGAAAATCGATACACTGATGATTAAATAGATCGTAGTAAATTCACGTCCGTAAGCTGCAGCATGAAGACATCAGTGTGACACCTGGCAGCTAATGTGCTTTCAGACAGTTGTAGAACATTTGAGAAGAAGGAAATACAACAGGAAGGAACAAGCTATTCTAAGGCATCTCTCCCTGACACGTATAAAACATTTAACCTTCACTTTGCTATTTGACATCATGCTTGCCATTTATAACTATTGAAAGAAAGTGTTTATTTTTAGTCAGGTAAGGATTATTGTTATGTGATGCTTCTTTTATGAGTTACTGAATTATTATTTACTGTGACACATAATTCTGTCTCCCTCACTACTGCCTCCTATTTACAAATATTTAAACACACATTTTTTTTCTTAGTAAATCTCAGGTGTACGGCAGTTTTCTCTATGCTGCCAGCATTAATTAAAAGACAAATAGCGACTGACACATGTTTCCTAGATATCACACTCAGAACTGAAAATATTTAGGTCAAATCCCACAGCGTTTAAACAGGTGATAAGAATGTACTGTTGTGCTGTGCGATAGAAATAAAAATATGATGTTTTAAAATGATAACATTACAAATTTTACCATTATTTAACATTTAAATAATTTTACCATTATTTAACATTTAAAGACATACATAAACACTACCTTTTTAATTGCCCAGTTATTGGATATGCTTAATTGCCTCAAAACAAGTGATGAAGGAATAGACTTGTACATGTCCAGAGGGGTCTATTATAATTCACCATCAGTTAAGCAGAAGTTGGAAATTGGGCTTTGGTCCATCTTCCAGCAGCAGACCAATAAGATTAAAATTGTTGGATTATTTTCTCTATTTGAATCTGATAGAAAGATACAACCAATACCTGCTTTCCATACAGCTTCCATTCACATGAAAGGGACTTGTTTGGGACACTCATACCAATACTTCAAAGCCCACGGACAATATACAATTGATATAGAGGCACCTTGGACTTCATTGGTTTAATGAGAACGAATTAGAAAATGTGTGGCCACTTTAGGAGCCCAACTAATGCAGTGTTGCTCTACTGGGCTATACTGAAGGATAACTTAATAGTAACTTAAATGCAAGGATTCTTCCATAATAGGTATCCTATCCTTGGGCCAAGTTCTCTCCTTCCTTTCCTAAACTGTAGAAAAATTCACTCCTATCCTGACATCATACAAATATGCCTTTCCTTGTCCCTGCCAGCTACAGTCAGTATTATGAAAGAGTGCATGTGTTGTTGTTTTTTTAAAAAATTAAAGGTACTTTTGTAATGTTTGCACTTTGTAATTCTGCATTTAGAGCAAGAAAATAAATGTTTTGACCTATGCATAATATTCACTTTTAGATTGGTGAGCCAAAGAATTGTGATTTAATCACTTTGTTATGCAATTATAGACTCCATTGGCATATTGGCATATCAGATCTCTTAAGCACGTCAACTTTACAATTTGCTAGTGCATGAACTGCAGAACTGTTAAGGTTTTTGAATAGCATTTGTAAGTATGTTAAGCTATTGCAGGAGAATATCTTGTTATTTGTCTGGAGTTATAAAGGATGATTATAAGGTATTCAATAATTGTGTCTAAGTGTTGCTTTTGGTCATCACTAAGCCCCTTGATCTCTCGATTCTTGGCTATCCATCCTTTTGCTATTTTAGACGCAAGAAAAATCCATTTTCCAAACTGAAATAAATAAAATTGGACATGTAGATTTCAGGGAGAGGGAATCAACTATTTCCAGACTGAGAGTATATATGACAAATTTCAGCTTCAGGTTAATATTTATCACTGCTGTAAGTTATAAACTCCTGGAGAACAGGGTGGGGGAAGTATAATGGAAATGTTAACAGACCCTTAATTATAGAGGCTTGAAACATGGAACATAACAAAAAACCTTTTAAAGTAAATATACACTGTTAACCTCCAGAAGACTGAACTTTTTGTATTCTGCATGGCAAGTCAGATGAATGAAGTCAAATAAAAATGAAAATTCCTCTCAAGCATTCTCTGTGAATTGAAAAAAAACCATCAAAAGAGAGACAACATAATATTTGAAAGATTCCCTTTTTAAAGACTCTGAATACAGTTCTAATGCAATTTACATGAGCCTTGCTGCTCCTTGCATTTTTCTCTTAATTATGATGTCTATTGGGGGCATTGATGGATTTGGTAAAACACAAATTAGTTGTAGCTTTAGAAAAAGCCACAATCTTCATCCAACACATAGAAGAAAGACTGAAGCAATTTTGATGTAAAAATTCACGTGTCTTGATAATGGTTATAATGAGAAAGAATCCACGTCTATGGACTCTCCTGGGTTTATCAGTTTGTGTTCCTGACTATATAGTTTTCAAGATTTACTAGAATTGCTGCACTGAAGGAGGAAATAAAATGCAAAGTGACAGAACAGATAAAGAGGAGATAATGAAACAAAGTGCATTTTTATAACTAGACTTTCTCTTTCCTTCTGTGGTTTCTTTTTGACTATGACAACAAGGCTTAAATTATAATTAAGTATTATTCCTGGCAAATGTAACTTATGGAAAGGCATTGGCCAAGGTGAAGATATTAATTTTAATGGAAGGATGGGCCATTCTTGGGAATGCCTTATCATCTAAACCAATCTAAGGCATGCAATAGGATTTCCATGAAAAATATTTTGCCATCCATTCAGTTTCCCACACACACTTGTCAAATGGGAATTATCACCAGGCAAACTGGTAATTGGTATTGCTTGGTAATTGGTTTCATTATATTATGTGACAAAAAAAGATGGTATACTCTACCTATGTGTTTTAAATAATACCGCATTCACAATGCAAAGCACTCCTTTGTGGTGTTTAAGGGCTAACTAGGCTGAACTTGTTTGAAAAGCCATTGAAAAGATTTCTTTCTTATTTAGTAAAACCTGATTATCTCAGTAAATGTGCAGAGAGTAGACTCTCCCCCCCTCCCTCATCCACCCAGTGGACATAACCTATTTATGTGAGCTTCTCCTGGTAAATATACTAAATTGCATTTACGAATTAATTGCCAGGTCCTAGTTTGTTAAAATAATAATAAAAAAAATGTCACACCGAGTGAAAAGCAATGTCACTCGATGACGATTTTACACTGCACTAGATCAATCCCAATACCAGTAAATGGATATTATTAAACAGCATGGGGTAGTACAAACTGGGAAAGAAAACTTGTAGTGTACTGCCTCTGAGCAGACCTGGCTTGCATGCTGTGACAGGGCAATTGTCGACAAGCTTTTTCATGCCAATCTGCCGCTTTTTCAACTCTAGATGCTATGGCAACCAGGGTTTAACAGACTAAGCAGCTAACAAGCTTCCCTGATGGAATTGTCTGCTTGTATGATTGCCTTGTCTTACTGAAAATATAAAATAGAATGAAGATGCTTGTGGACGTTTGTCAAACTGATTATAATTTGGACACTTGAATCATAATTGCCTGTTGTATATTGTACAGCACTGACCAGCTCTTTTTTTCTACCCTGTCTATAGAGGACACGAGTATGTTTTCTCTGTGGAAAGGAGAGGTTCTGGCAATTTGGAGTTGGTACATCCTGGTGAGTATGGTTAAAAGAAAAGAAAGGAAAAAGAGAGACAAAAGACACCACCAGGACTATGTCGTAAGCGATGAGGTACTTAGAGGAGTAGTATTACTTTCTTCCCCTATATTTAAATAGGTTGCCTTTTGAGTTATGGAGTGATGACTGGCTGTGAGATGTGTTTTCAAAGGTTCAGAAATTGAATTTGTGGAAAATGGCAGCACTAATGAGCTTTGCTACTATTAATACCACACACACACACACACACACACAGAGAGAGAGAGAGAGAGAGAGAGAGAGAGAGAGAGAGAGAGGGGCGGAGGCGGAGGAAGAGAGAGGGAGAGAGAGAGAGAGAGAGAGAGAGAGAGAGAGAGAGAGAGAATTTCTACAAAGGTGTTGGAGGAGAAACACTCCCTTTCCCTCTTCCTAAATTTATTCAATATTAGCAACAAAATTAATGGTGTTCGGAACCTAATCTATAAACCAGAAAGCAGAAAATATTCAATGAAGTTTTATTTTGTTCCTCTCTGAGAATCTAGGAGATCAGCAAAGGCATGTTTTTAGTTTGGTGGTTAAGTAAGGTAGGAGAAGAGGGCTGATATGTCTAGTTCTAGAGATGCAAAAGTGGCAAAGTAGAGCTGACATATTGCTGGATTAAGTCTATTAATACTGCCCTCTGGTGACATGGAATTGGGCATTGCTGATAAGCATAAGGGAATCTTGGATAGTGTGCAAAATATCCAAAAATGTCCAAACTAGTACACAAAATATGAGCGTCTTTAACCAATTTGTATAGAGCAAATAAGTTCCTCAAAATTTTCTTCACCATTTTCCTTTGAAAATTTAGATATCTATCATTTTTAGATATTTAACAACATGTAAAGACTTACTGAATATTTCGTAAATATTTGAGCTCAGTATTTCACATCCCAAAATATCTAGTCAAATATTTCAGTGCATTTAATTATTAGGCAAAGTGTTATTGATCTGTGAATTAGTGAATTGTGCTTAATATGTTTAATATTTGACAGCTCACATTTATTTCATGGGATGACTGGTGAAATCATAAGACACAGTCTTGTCTCAAACAACTAAATTTCAAATGTTAAAATGTTCAACTTTCATATTAAAAATAGGGGAAATTGAAATTTTCCAAAATTTGAATGCTGCAATTAGAAATTTGTGAAATATTTCAAGTCAAAGTTAGGTCCATTTCTTTATATATGTAATCCATTGAATAATTTTACCACATATTAAAGTAATAAGTATCACTATAAAAAATTGCCACTTTAATAAGATTCTGAAAGTAATTATTCTGTGATCTCTCTACCATTATAATAATCAATGCTATGCAATCTTCTAAAATCACACTGGTAGAGGAATTGAATAAATCCATACAGAACAGGTACTCTGTAAGTAGCTGAGTGAACAACATGGCATCTCTAATGTTCAAGCACTCTGTTTTATTAGTATAGATGTCCCATCAAGAGTGAATATTCAAAATATTAATATAGACAATACTATAACATTGCAAAAACTAAATATCAAAATTTTCTGCCATGGGAGAAAACCAGTAATAGAAAACTGAAGTTAGGGCATTTTTCTTCCAAATATAGTAATATCTACAAAGTAATAAATAGATTTCTCATATCTCCTTGTATCAGAGGCACTCGAAGCAAAACAACTTATAAATACAGATGCAATTCTGCTGGATCAGACTTTCACTGGATCCAATATGGGTAATGGGTTTTCAGAATAACTTTAAGGAATAGGAGGAAGAGCTGCAATTGAAACAATGGTCAGATAAGAGAAATCTGAACAGAAGCAGATACATAACTTGAGAAAATGTCTCAGATTTGAACCTCCCTAGATTTCTTGTAGATAAAGGCAGGGAGGTGAAAAACACTTTCAGACTTGCAAGATTCTGTTACTGTAATCCTATAATAAAAGTAGTTTTAGTATTCATAACTTTGATTTTTAAGTTTGGTCTACCTCAAAGGTCTGACATATGTGTACATGGAGGGAAATTCTTCTTATCCCCTTCTTATCCACTTCTATGTGTATGTGTATTTGCATTTTGTGTATGTTCATATATGCACATAAAACACTATAGATAAGAGCTGGGTATTAACAGAGATGATTGACAGCAACTAAAGAAAAGAATAGCAAGATCCTTAGAACCAACAAATGCCATGCTAGATATCCATCAGATAAACAGAGTTGGGGAACTCTTTGGTACATAGATCCACAAAACATTTATGGATACACTGAAGGCTTCAATTTGCTCTGATGCAAAGTCGATGAGGTTGTATCATACAATTTACAAAATTTCCCACAAAATTTCCACAATTGTGATCACAGAAAATTCTGATGTCTACAAAAGTTTGTTCATGCTGTGCCTAAAACTGAGGAAATAAGTCCAAATATATTTAGGGAAGGATGTATGATGATGGCCATTCTCTTTTTGCATGTTACCTTCAACCTAAGATGAACCATTAATTGTAGTCCAACAGGCATATGAGATGGAGAGAATACTCCACACCTTTACACCACTCTGATCCATTATTTGACGATGGCATGGTCTCCAGCCTTTCCCTGTTTGAGTTGATATATCAATTGAGATTCTATCAAGAAAGAGGTTGATTTTCTATAACTATTCATCATTCTAGTGATCAGATAGAAGGGTGTATAAAATTCATGATGAAATTTTGGTGACACAATTTTTGCCGGTTTCCCCCCACCCTCCACCCAAATAAGTATTGAAATGGAACCTCTCTCATTCCCACTATTAACATTACTAGGAACCTTGGAAAAAAAGCCCACAATAAAAAAAAATTGCTAACATTCAGAATGACAGAAATTTGATAATGTGGCTTTATCTGATATTTGAATGTTTGGGAGGAGGATTTTACAGTGGCTTCCAAAGGTCTCTTGCATCATTTCTCACCATTTAGCCCCATTCATGCTTCCAGTCTCATTACCATGTGTTGCCTGGTGAAAAGAGAGTATTATGGTTACCAACACAAGAAAATTCACCCTTCTGTAGCAGAATGGTAAAACATATGTTTTACAGCAGTACTATTAAATGGAAGTAGACAATCTAGAGATCCATTGTGTTAATACTTTCTATATTGTGGAAGTCTGTGTCCAAACCCCATTCAAAGGACAGGATTTTATTTTCAATATCTAAAATAATTATGGAACAACTTCTCAGAGAGATTCTCCCATCCTTACCCATTCAAATCCTAAAATAGCTCCATCAAGTAGTTTTAACAATCACTCTTTTTTTTAAAATAAAGTTTATTAAATTTTACATATTAAAAACATCTTATATACATTTGTCTCAATCCTGGAATATGGACTTTCATTTACATTATTTCCAAAAATATTTTCATATATATTTTCCCATTCTATTACATTACGCATAATCTACACACTTGTTTACATTTGTATATTAACATTTACTTATATATATCTATATTTATAAATACATATATATATTGCTAATATATACATATATATTTTACTAATAATAACATATTATTTAACTTTTCCTATTCTCTAACCAAAGATACCACTTTTCCCATACCGTATAAAATTCTTTATTATTTCTATCTTGTAATTCTAGGGTTAACTTATTCATTTCCGCCCAGTCCATTATTTTTTTGATTATCATGTTATCTGGGTGGTTGCTATCTGCTTTCCAATGTTGTGCATAGACTATTCTTGCTGCTGTTAGTATATGAATTATGATGTACTGTATTTCTTTTGCATATGTTCCTAACAATCACTCATTTTTTTAAATGAGCAAATTTCCCCCAGGTCATATGACATTTTCTCTAATATTGTCTGGAATTTTGCCACCTTTTTCATACACTCCGCAAAGAACTCATACAAACCATTTTTTGTATGAATTTTAAATTAATCCAGTCCTTTGGTGTTCAGCTCAGCTGCTTTATTTTCTTTATTTAGTCCTTTGTAGTAACTATTAATGCTGTTCAGACTTTTGTGATTGTTCTTATGGCTTTTATTTTTCATTCTATTAAGCTCTAAAGGATATTGTTAAGGGGGAGTAATATAAATAATGTAAATAAATAATTAAATATTCTTCATCTCTATGAAGTTGATGATGCTTCACTTTATTGCAATGCTGCTTAGGAGGGACTGCCAAGAAAACTCTCAATTTTATTTCAATGCAACCCAATAACTGCATACAGATGATAGGTGACTCATAATCTTATCCTGTTGGTATTTAACAATTTCATAATGTTAATAATTTTGCATAAAGTGGGTCTCAGTTGGAATAAATACATAATTAAGCAACAAACAGTTGATTCTCCCACAGTCATTAAAATGATTTAACGTATGACAGTTTTAAATGAAATCCAAACACTTACATTTTTTTCCATTAATCATACAAAATCATTTTTAACTATCCAGGCCACATGCCTAATTCTTGGAGTATGAATGACACTCTTTTAAATACAGCTGAAGTTTCTGTGCCTTATCGGAGAAACTAATTTACTTACCTATAGATTTTCCCATCCTCTTATAACAGGCCTTGGAACAATGCAATAAAGAATGAAAAAATGTATCTTAAACAATGATCTCAATTAAATGCTATAATCAATCAAAACTACAATTGAAGTCCACAATTTAAATGACTAAAATAAGCAGTATGAAATCAGTTAACCAAAAAAAATTAACCTTAAGATAGAATCAAGTCAGCCCAACCAATACATGCAGCAAAATAAGAGTAGTGTAAATAAGCAGCTCATTGGTATCCCTGGGAAAGTACAGTACCTAAGTTCATAAAATTCATTAATTAATAACCAAGTAACTATGATAGGGCTTATTTCTGTTGGGTTCTTTTAAGATGCTGGGGCTTCTTTATAGTTCCATGAAATGCATTGAAGGAATCCTATTACTAAAATTCCATTAGGAGTACAAAAGATTCAGATATGGAACCATATTCTATCCAGAAGACATGGAAGATATATTTCTGATGTGTTAAGAAGTCAATCCAAGGGAAGAACCAGACTTCATTTGCATTTCAGCAAATGAAGTCTGGTTCTTCCCTTGGATTGACTTCTTAACACATCAGAAATATATATTTCATAGCAATAATGTATGAGTCATGAATTTTCAGGTGTCAGTAAATGCTGAATTATTTACAGGTAACCAGGCAATTTACAAAACTCTATTTCAGAATATTTAACCTTTATCTTGTCTAATATAGCAACATTTAGTCTTGGCAAGAAACATTGTCAGTTAATTGGGCCACACTTCTTGTACAAAACAGTTGCATTTTAAAGATCCTACATAGTAGGAAAAAGGTGAAAACAAGTTATTTAAAAATAGAAAACAAATATTCTTGTTTATGAAACATTATTATGTAGACTCAATTTCAATTTTATTTTGGAATATTGCCTCAGTGGGCCAACTATTCTGCCTGTGCACCTGTCTATTTTTCTGTCCATCCATCCATCCATCCATCCATCCATCCATCCATCCATCCATCCATCCATCCATCCTCTTTAGCATTAAATCTTTAATTTATTAAATCCTGTTAATATGATTATCACGATGAATATCTTCCTTTTCAGTCTCCTTAATATGTTGAAGACTTTCAACAGTGAATATGCATCAAGAATAATCCAACAGATAGACGGGCTATGCAAATATGAGTAAATATCATACTCAAGAGATCCAAACTTTTCTATGAAACAAATGAAGAGATAATTTGATCTCCTATGCCCTTCCAGTTGGTTCAGTATGTGATTCACAAGTCTTCTTGATAATCTTCAATCCAGATGCTGGCCAAGATCAGGCATGGACTCTAGATGGAAATCAATTAGATTGGATATCTATAAAACCTAATGTGGTGCTGAATGTTTCTAGAAACTACACACCAAAACAAAAAGGTGAGCAACCATGAACACCTGCTTTCATCCATGTTTCTCCCTCTCCCACACCACATACATCTGTCTATACTGACTGCCAACGTCAAGCTGTCAGTGGTCCTGTTCCTGGGAATTTATGGAATAAGTGATTCTTTATAGGCAGAGGGCAGAGGGCACCAGTTAGCAATGGGCAAGATCCTGGTGTTATAGCTTCTGCCATGTTACTAGATGTACTAGAGATATGGGAACTAACAATGTTGACAAATTATCTGACAATATAATGAAATATATGAAAAGGGGGCGTGCATAAGTGCACCATCCCTGTCCTACTGTACCCATTTGTATGTACTCATTTTATGTGTTTATGGCTATGTTTTGCTTCTTTATATCCATTTTTTGTGCCATTTTTTCATGTGTCCTGTTTCCTTGCACTTGTTGACAAATAAATAAATAAAATAAATAAATAAATAAATAACTGCAACAGAGGATGAAGTGAAAAATAGGTGGGGGCATTTTGGCATTTTGTTTGCCTCATTTTTTTTAATCTCAATGTGTTTGAAGAAATAAATTGATAGAGCATTTGAAACTGCAGTGTGGTAACCAGGACTCTTTTCTGCCGTGCAAAAACCTTCTAATGTGTGTAGTTAATGATGTATATAGCACAATACATTAACATTACTTTAATGTGTTCAGTGGTACAGAAGAATGCAATAATTAGGCACTGAGGGATTCTTTTTGGAACAGTTTGATGAGGTGGTCAATTACCTGTGCTATATGACAGCAAGTGGTATGACTGGTTTAACTTAATAAGTACATTGATGAAAGAGGCCACTGTGGTGTACATTAGTTGCACTGGAAAGGTTCTCTTTTGGTATTACAAAAGTAAAGCCTAAAATATCAATTAATTTAATTTGTTTGGCATACTTTATGCTTTACACATCACCAGATTATTTTTTCCAAATATCATATACTGTAAATTGAGTATGCATTAGAAATATGAAGAATACCATCAAAATTTGGTTTCAGGAGGACACTATTTAACTGAGATTGATAAGAGAAGTGGCTTCATCTGAATTTGTCAGGGATGTCACTTTTTAAGTAATGCTAGATTGGTGGTGAGAAGAGTTTTTGATGAAATAACACCTACTGGTTCGATATATTTTTCTTTTTTACATTTGATTTAATGAATATATTTTTTTAGGTTGATATCCTACCATTAAATGATAGAAACATTTTTTTTACCCAAATAAATTCATATTCTTGTCACCTACTACCAGTACTTGAAAATTTGAAACATTATTCATAATTGAATCTTTTTTTTAACTGAATATCTTTTAAAGATAAATTTGTTTTATTCTTTCATCCCACTATTTAAAAGGATTTTCACATTTTTATCTTCCAAGGAATTGTCAATGAGAAGCTTAAACTGCACAGACTATACATTAAAATCACTTTACTTTTTAAGCTGTCATGAACTGTTTCAAAAAATGCTAAGTTGCTATTGTTTAATGTCTGTCATTTTATAATGCTTTAGAAGTTATCTATCCTGTAAAATTATTAACTGATGCTAAAATTGCCTTGTAAGTATTAGGACAATAGCAATTTTGTAGCAGCTGGGACACTGCCAATGTAAGATAAGTACATTTTGCTCGGTA
The DNA here is from genome assembly GCA_003457575.1 of Thermophis baileyi. NCBI lineage: Eukaryota > Metazoa > Chordata > Lepidosauria > Squamata > Dipsadidae > Thermophis > Thermophis baileyi. The sequence goes on along the minus strand of QLTV01001453.1, from coordinate 479,908 downwards.
GATTCATAAAGTGCTTTGAAATGGTTTGTAACTGATGGATGGATGCATTTTCTAAGTGTGGAAAGCAATATTTTGTAGAAGGAAATGGCTTGAAAGCTGACATACATGCATGCAAATGCCATTCTCTTCAGTAAGTAATTTGCTTTTTCTTTCAAAAGCATAAATGGCATAGTTAGACACATTATTTTGTATATTGCATATAACAATACAAGATGCACAAAAACAGCAAGTACAAAACATTTCATATTGATAGAGGAACCCGTGGCTGTAGTATATGATTAGCATAAATGTATACACACTGAAGTAATGCCTTTAGGATTAAAAAGTGAAGCAGAACAAAAAAAGTTCTCCTAACTTCAGAAAATGAAAATATTAATTTTATTTTTTCTCTCTCTCACACACTTCTCTGTTTTAAGGAAATCATTAGACCCAATTTCAGTAAAGTTGGTATAACGATCATAAGTTTTTGCTTAGAAAATAATTGATTATTGGAAGCAATAAATATGGACCTTTTTTTCTTGTTCCAGCTTCCAAGTTGGTTTCCATTTTACAGTATTAGTTTGACTGGATAAAAATAAATGAGAAAACATTCAGTCCTCTGTAGCAATGCACATTTTTTAGACCCATGGAATCTATAGGACTTACATGGAGGAAATATTTCCCTAAAAGTTGGTGCATCCTAAAAAAATGTCTAGCTTAGATTTCTTCATGATATGCTTGTCTTTTTTACTCCTTCCTGGGCTTCCTCGGAATTTTGAAAGGGACTCCAAAATATCTCTAGTACATTGAATATTATCAGAGGTGGGTTCCTACTGGTTCTAACCGGTTCTTTAGAACCGTTAGTAACTCGGCAATGACGTCACGGAGCCGGTTCCGTTGGTGTCTCCGTGGGCGCTGCCATCTTGGATTTTGCTTCTGCGCATGCACAGAAGCTAATTTTTGATTGCTGTGCACTTGCGTGCACGGCGCGACTCTGAGCAAACCGGCAGCAAAAGTATCCAGAACCCACCCCTGAATATTATGTATGCCCAAGAGTTCCCTTCACTCTTCTCCCCTAATCCTCTGTCCCCTCTCTGAATTTATTTCAATTGTTGCTCCAATCTACTAGAATAGATTTGTGACTTACGACTGTTTCAGCATCCCCCTCCATGGTCACCTGATCAAAATTCAAGCGCTTGGAAACGGACTCATATTTATGATGGTTGCAGTGTCCCAAGGTCATGTGATCAAGATTTTGCAAAGTCAATAAGGAAGCCAGATTCACTTAACAACCATTTACTAATTTAACAACTGCAGTGATTCACTTAACAACTTTGGCAAGAAAGGTTGTAAAGTGGGGCAAAACTCACTTAACAAATGTTTCACTTAGCAAAAGAAATGTTGAGCTCAATTGTGGTTGTAAGTCGAGGACTACCTGTAAATAGTAAAATCATTGGATAAATCTTGCTTCTCCATTTATACTTTGTTTAATACAAGACATAAATACAATTCTTGTCTATCCCTAAAATAAGTTAAGGAGAATCATTTAGAATCTAAGGTAAGTATTATATAATAATTTCTCCAGTTTACAGAGAAAATGGAAATACCTGTCTCACATGAGTTTCTGAAACATGAGCAAAGATGTACATTCAATAAAACGCTTGAAGTCTGAGAAGCACACATCCATATAAGCCTTCCTGGGAAATGTTTTTTTGCCCAAATCTGATATCACAGCACTTAACAGTTATGTTTTTTTCCCTCTTAATTAAAAAAAATTGTCATGTCAGAAACAGTTCTCAGTAGAGAAGTTATCAGTCTAACGTGTTAGGGTTTAAATCACACTGACTTTAATGACTATACAGAATAATTCAGAATATCAAATTCTTATACAGTAGAATGGCTGGTAAATGATCATTGGTGTATTTCAAAATTCAGCAGCATATTCATTTTTTTATTTTATTTTTATCTGCCTAGCTGTTATGCCAAAGAGATTTCTGGTCTTTTTTGTATAAAGCAAAATGTGATAACTCAAATATATATATATATGCCCAGATTAACAAGGTCATAAGCATTAATGGATTATAGCATATATAATCACAATGTTCTACAAGTGTAAGGAAGGAAGAACCAATCATTTAAATACAAGTTGTCCTCAGTAGACTATAACCAAATCATATATCATGAAGCATATTAGGATGAGGAGGAGGAGGAGGAGGAGGAGGAGGAAGAGGAGCAGGAGGAGGAGAATTTGGATTTTTTGACTTTGTTACAATTAAATATTGGAATACCTTAGGGTTACCTTGTGAAAATGCAACATGCAATAACAGGAAGTTCATTAAAATACACAAACAACTAAATTGTTTGGCCATCACATTCTACCCATAATTCAACCGGCCATAAAAACACGATAACTTTTTTCAGATGCATTTGTATCTTTGAATTTTGGAAGAGGCTCCAAAGATTCTTAGTCTTGCTAGTGATGAAAGTGACCAAGGTCCAAAAACAGGTTAGTATAACAATTGACATAGCTATTTTTGTCCCAAAAAGAGCAATAATAATAAATTGCACCAGGAAAACTTAAGTACCATATTTTTTGGAGTATAAGACACACTTTTTTCCCTCCTAAAAGAGGCTGAAAATTTGGGTGCGTCTTATATTCCGAATGTAGCCTCGCCCACTCGCCAGCCCCTACCCTTCGGCCTCTGCGCGTCCTCTTCCTGGCAAAGATTACCACTGACAATGGCTTGTGTTTTTGGGCTTCACGTGTTGCATTTTCAGCCTCCAAACGCTCGCACAGTGCCCAAAATGGCTACCCAGAACAGCTGCTGCCCTCTCTTACTCCTTCCCTGCTTTGCCTGTTTTAGTCACTGGAGCTCCCTCCGAGGATCAGCTGTGATTTTGAAGCTGTTTTTCAGCCCAAACACGAGCTAAGCGATCTTCCGTGCTTTGCCTGCTTTTCTAATTGCTCGTCCCTCCAACAATTAGCTGTGCTTTAGAAGCATAGCCCCAACCATCTCCAACCTCAAAACCAGTGAGCGAACGAATGTGCTGAAGCTTATCTGCCACCTTCCCCAACCTCAAAACGAGTGAGCAAACGGATGTGCTGAAGCTTATCCCCCGCCTTCCCCAACCACAAAACCAGCGAGCGAACGAATGTGCTGAAGCTGACCAGGCTAAGGACTAGCCAGATGAATACCTGGTAGGCAGAATACCCCCCCCCCATTTTCCTCCCCAAAAACTAAGGTGCATCTTATACTCTGGTGAGTCTGATACTCCGAAAAATACAGTATATTATTTGAGATAGCTTCCATCCATGAGCTGCCAATTGCTTATTCATGACTTAGTATTTATGCTGGGAGACTGATGATTTCCCTCCCCCAACCCCAAATGTTTCTGAAATGTGACTAAGACTTAAATGACTTGAGCTGGAATATTCTATTTTGTACACTTAAGTTATCATATGGGTTCCTGCTCTGAGTGGCAACATCTGAAATTAATTGCTGGCATAAGGATCAGGACATACTCAGTAGTTGTAGTCTAGTCTGTTGCTAGAGACATTTAATTGAACCTCTTCTATTTACTTTTTTATGAGGTCAATATAGAAGACAGTGTTATTCTAGTGAACATATGAAGTGTTTTATTGGAAATCAATGATACTCATATGTTGCTGTATATAATGCATTTAACGCACATTTTTACATTGGGTTGCCTTTAAAGCAAGTTACTTCCCCATACAATCATTCCCCAAACCAGTAAGATTTGAAGGAAGTCATGACTAACATTTATTTCAGAGGGATGCAAATTCACTCAACTGTATATTTTTGATTGAACTGATATTTAAAAATTGTTCTTAATAGCCCTGAGCTAGGGATGCATAAGTGATTCAGTTCTTTTGGATGTGTAGACTAACATGCTGATTTTATTTTTGGTCTTTCAAAAATAAAAAATAATCAGAATGCACATAACTTGATGAAACCTGCACTTTTCAGTTTTACAATAACGTTCCTGTGTATGGAAGTGAAAGCATTAGAAAAATAAGGAACATTAGTGGCCATGTATTGGAGAAAAATCTATTGCAGAATGCATGTTCTTAACCAAAAACAACAACAATGCTTACAAAATTGGGAAAATATGATAAAAATGCATATAAAAAGAGAAATATATAACAAACTACATGCAAATATTTCTACCTTTTTGTGCCAGGTATATAGATGGTGGAACTAGTTTGTATGGGTGGTGTGGGTAGTAAAATGAGGTATTCCTTGAAACTAAATGAAATTTGAAAATCAAGTGAAATTGAACACACAAAAAATAATAAATCAGTCAGGTACATTTGAAGGAAAGGGAGATCACATTTGCTCCTCTCTGCCTGGACACTTTTGCTAGCAGCTGGCACCAGATCAGGATAGGGAGCCTGTTCTCCTTCAACAGTCATTGTACCTTCAGCAACAACTGGTACAACAGGCTGATTTTACTCCTGATTTTTATTCAAGAGAAGTTGGCCAGGATCAAGGTACTTTCACCTAGTCTTACCTTCCTACTCTTCCAAAGGTGGCTTCTTCTGTGCTTCTTTTGGTGATGATGGTATATTATGCTGGATCCTGACCCTGATCCTACATCAGTAGTGGGTTCTAAAACCCATTGCTACCGGTTCGCGCGCGCGCGCTTGCGAGCCTCCCGCCACCACCACTACCGGTTCTAAGAACTGGGCCAAACCGGGAGCAACCCACCGCTGCCCTACATGTATGTTCCTAAAGATGACCTAGGGGGAAATATGAAAGGACAAGGAGGAAGGATTTGGAGAAGAGATTATGCAGCCCAGAGACTAAAAGAAGCATGAGAAAGAAAGTCAGGATTACTTGATTTAGTATAAGAAGGGACAGAAACTTTGGCAGGTCTTCAAGATTATGTTATTTTACCCTACAATAATTAGCATTCCCTGCAATGTCTATTTCTTGACCTGGTCTATCTTGGAGGGCTGGCAAATAGATGCATCACATTCAGAAATATTAATGTAAGACCAATTATTAGGAGCCATTGAAAGACAACAGTAGTCCCAGGAGAAGGTTCCGATAATGATGCAGCTTGGGGTATACTGGCCTATGTATGCCTAGCTAGGTCACTGGCAGAGAGGAAGGCCTGTAATTTTATTTATGGAGATCACACAAAATCATTGGTTATTTTTATTTTTATTTTTTTTTAATTTTTTTATCAAGCATGTATAAGATAACAGATATAAGTATGAACGTGTTTATGAATACATGAAATGGATACAAATAAATGGGGACATTAGGACAGGGACGGTAGGCGTGATGGTGCACTTATGCACGCCCCTTATATTATATATATTGTATATTGTATATTATATTGTATATTATATAATGTATATATTATAATATATATATTGGTTATATTGGAGTGTGTGTGCATGTGTAGGGCACAACCTTTGAGAATTTTCGACTACTAATCTAACAGAATGTAGGTGTGGTGGGGATGCTAGGCTAGGCTCAAATTGGAGGGCTGAATCTTATGTATACAGGTACTACTCGACTTATAACAGTTCGTTTAGTGACTGTTCAAAGTTACAACAACACTGAAAAAAGTGACTTATGTCCGTTTTTCACAGTTGTGATCTTTGCAGCATCCCCATGATCATGTGATTCAAAACACAGATGCTTGGCAAGTTCAGATTTATGACGGCTGCTGTGTCCCAAGATCATGTGATCTCCTTTTGCAACCTTCTGACAATGGGGAAGCAAAGCCAGATTCACTTAACCATCAGGTTACTAACTTATCAACTGCAGTGATTCACTTAACAACTGTGGCAAGGAAGGGTTGTAAAATGAGGCAAAACTCACTTAACAAATATCTCAGCAACATAAATTTTGGGCTCAGTTGTGGTTGTAAGTCAAGGACTATGACTACTGTAGTGTCTTGAACTCTTTGAGGAACAACAAAACAAGTGAAACAGCTTACCTTCAGAAGCTGTAGGTGCTCCATCACTGGAGGCTTTTATGAAGAGACTGGACAACCACTGGAATGGTACTGTATAGGGTCTCCTGTTTGACTAGGGGGTTGAACTAGAAGAGCTCCAAGGTCCCTTCCAACTCTGTTACTCTGTTATTCTTTGAATTCACAGAATTTACTTCTAAGTAAGTCTGCCTTAGACTGTGTTATTAAACTACAATCATATATGCCATGATCTGCAATAGCTTATTTCTGAATAGGCATGTTTAGGTACCCTGTTTTCCCCAAAATAAGACATCTCCTGATAATAAGCCCAATTGGGCTTTTGAGTGCATGGCAATAAGGCCAAGCGCTTATTTCAGGGTTCAAAAAATATAAGACAGGGTCTTATTTTCGGGGAAATACGGTAGAATTATTCTGACTTTCATCTCATTATTGTAGTTTTGTTATGCTAGTACAGAAGTACAGCCTATTTCACTGACTAAGAAGTGCAATCCCAAATGCTATAACAAATAGAAGGCATGCATAAAACCCAATGTGCAACATAATCATTTTTACAAAGACAGTTAATTTATACCAACAGCTGAGTTGGTGTTGTGCCAAAAATATTTTCTGCATTTCATTTCACACATTCTCATTCAATCTGATGGAAGAACAGTAGTGATCTTTTCTTCCTTTTTTTTTAAGGAGTCCCCCACCTCAATCCTGAAAGAATAGTTTGGTAACATATAGATTTTTTCTCAGATTATAGGTGGCTAAACAATTTCTTTCAGTAACTCTGCCCCCTCTTAACCTACAATTTTCTTGGCTTCCCATTCTTCAATTAACTACTGTAGGATTGCTTTTTTGAATTAAGAAAGGGGAGACATAATGAAGAAAAAAAGTGACACATACCTTAGGGCAACAGAGAAGCTCCCCAAATACTGCCAAAATAATTGGAAAAAAGAGGAAAGCATCATAATCATGTCTCAACAAACTTTTTTTTAAAAAAAATTGAAGACAGGATTTTTATTGTTATTTGGCACCAATATTAGACCCATAAAATAAATATTATATATTCTAAGAATCCACATCTTCTTTCCTTTCCCCTTAAAACTTAAGTCCTATGGCAGGGCAGTGACATCAGCAGTGAACATATTGCTGCAATTCCTTAAATCAGGGGTGTCAAACTCGCATCGTCACAGTGTTGTCACATGATGTATGATAACTTTTTCCACCCCTTCGCTAAACTGGGTGTGGGCATGGCCAGCGTGTGATGCATCTGGCCCTCGGGCTGCAAGTTTGACACCCCTGCCTTAAATCATCAGTGGCTTTTCTTAGGATCGTGTGTCTGACTAACAACCTTAGGATAAAATTATCTTTGGTTTCAGGTGTTTTAGAGAGGTGCTAAGAGGTGGTTCAGTGGCTAAGACCAGGGGTGAAATGCAGCCGGCTCTATCCGGCTCGCGAGAGCCGGTAGTGCCGGCGGTGGGAGCTGCCCTCCCAAATGGGACGTCATCATGTCCCAGTTTTGACCCTCTGTGCATGTGCAGAAGGCTCTGCACATGGGCAGACGACGGCACATGTGTGAGTGAAGCGTGCACATGCGCAGATGACAGCGCATGCACATTAGCGAGCCGGTAAGAAAGGTAAGTGCATTTTACCCCTGGCTAAGATGCTGACCTTGTCGATCAGAAAGATCGGCAGTTTGGTGGTTCAAATCCCTAGCGCCGTGTAACGGAGTGAGCTCCCATTACTTGCTCCAGCTTCTGCCAACCTAGCAGTTCGAAAGCACATAAAAATGCAAATAGAAAAATAGGGACCACCTTGGTGGGAAGATAACAGCGTTCCATGCGCCTTTGGCATTTAGTCATGCTGGCCACATGACCAAGCACTGGCTCTTCGGCTTAGAAACGGAGATGAGCACTGACCCCTAGAGTCGGGAACGACTAGCACGTATGTGCGAGGGGAACCTTTACCTTTATATTCACACTCCACCCACTTCAAACTACCTTTCTACCATCAGATCCAAAATGCTGCATGCCTTTAATAGTTCCTCCCCCTCCCCCCTTTTTGTAACTGTGCTTTATCAGTCTCCAAGAATACCAAGAAAATAAAATAAACTTTAAACATTAAATTTCACCATACTAAGGCTGACACAGGATGGTAAGCCAAACAGCAATGTTAACTGCCTTATATTGACTCAAATAATCACTCCACTTATTTATTTATTTATTTATTTATTTATTTATTTATTTATTTATTTATTTATTTATTTATTTATTTATTTATTTAGTTATTTGTTTGTTTGTTTGTTTGTTTGTTTGTTTGTTTGTTTGTCAAACATGTACAAGATAGCAGGTATAGGTATAAACATAAACATAATCAAAGTGAATACAGATAGATGAGGACAATAGGACAGTAGGACAAAAACGGTAGGCACGCTAGTGCGCTTATGCACGCCCCGTACAGACCTCTTAGGAATGGGGTGAGGTCAACAGTA
>QLTV01001453.1:446406-470114 GCA_003457575.1 Thermophis baileyi | reverse complement strand
AGACGCGGGTGGATTTCGTGCGTAGAAGGTTTTCTTCTTGATTAATGTGATAATTGGTGCATTCAGTCTTTATTTGGTGGCATAGATTTTTGTAGCGGATTTTAAAGTTAGCAATGTAGCCAGTTTTGTTTTTTCGCCAAAGTGCTCTTTTTTTGGATTGAAGCTTCCTTATTTTTTTGGGTATTTTGTTTTTCTTGGTTTTGGTGGTTATTAGTGGTACGTATAGTTTGGTGACTCTTTTGATTTTGAGCAAAAAGATATTGTAGTAGTCTTCGATAGTATTACAGCCAGAGAATAGTATTTGCCAATCAAGAGATGAGAGGTCAGTGTCTATGTTATCATAGTTGGCTTTTTTAAAGTTATAATTGGTTATCCTATCATTATTTTGATTTTTATAAGGACGTATATTAAGACAAAAGTCAATCATGCTGTGGTCACTGTTGGAAAAGGGTTCTTTTATTTGTAGTCCATAAATTGAGTGTAGACTGTTGCAGAAGATGAGATCGAGGCAATTGTTGAGTCTAGTGTTGTTTGTTACTAGTTGATCTAGCCCTAGATTGGTAATAGCATTGTATAGGGTTGAATGTATGGGTTCAGTTGTACATTCATTTAGTGTCCAGTTAATATGAGGTAGTTGAGATCACCAAGATCTCACTTGAGATCACTTACCCAAATAATATCAGCCAACTGCTAGTAGTTTTTCAAATCTCAGCTAATGGGATTAAATATGCTTTGCATTTTCTCAAATACTATCTATGCCTGTGAAAAGAGTGGGTTGTTTTTTTGTTTGTTACCAGAGTGGTCCACAGTGTGTATTACAGATGACAGCCATGATGGCACAATTGAAGGTCTTTCTGTTTTTCTTATGTGGCTGAGATTTCCTCCCCTCATTTCTTTGAGATCTTTTTCAGCTGATTGTGTATTTGGGGTGGCAGTCTTAATAACATTGTAATTGTCTTTCTTTGGACAACATTGAGGGTGTCCTGCATGCCTACACCACCTAATCTGAAAAGGTGCAATTGATGGATACTTTGGAAGTGTGTGTGTGTGTGGGGGGGGTAATTAAGGGGCAGGAAACCAGAGAAGCACTGGAGAAAAGATTGCAAAGTAAAGACAAGTATTTGTGCACATGTCTCCAGTCCAGAGCAAAAACATCACAATCCAGCCACAGGAATGTCACCAACATAATCTTCTTCTCAGAAGAGCACTGTAAAGGCAATTTTACTTTCATCGGACTGAGAGTACTTAGACATTCCCATAGGTTGGCCTCTCATCGTAATCTACCTATGAGCATTTCTCTAATTTTCTTCCATGTTGAAATAAATTTAAAAAGCAAATCGTCTTTTGAATAAATTTTTTGACTCGCTCTGTTATCGGAGATCCTTCAAAAGGGAGATGCTAACAACTGGACCCATGTTCTTGTTAAATGCTCAGGTGTGCTTTAGCACTGTTATGCCCCCATAATAAGCAAAACCAAAGTATGAATGAAGGCGCATCTGGTGCAAAAGGAACGTTCCCACATGCAAACCACGTACTCAAGACTCAATGCTCCAATCTAATGCAGGGTTACATGTATGTAACCCTCTTGTCTAGATGCACAGCCTGGGTTCTACTTCCGAAGCTGCAGGAGAAAATGGACATATGTCCTTCACATCCAAAAGAAATATCATTGAGGCTGAAATACACACATGTGAATAAGAGCTGTGTATGTAAAGCAAAGGTTCTGCTGCTGAGGCTGTAACCAAGACACACTTGCTTATAAATAAACGTCTGGTCAACATCCAAGACTTCCAGTAAGTAAAGACACAAAGGATGAATTTATACCCTAGGACTAAGTTTTGCTCATACACGTGTAACCAATGCATGGCTCACAGTTTAGAAAAGCACCTTCCTCCCTTTTTGTCCTTTATTCTAGACTCTTCTGCCCTGCTCATTCTTTGCTTCTGCTTCAGTCTTTTCCTTGCTGCCATTTGCTTTGTAGTTCTCCCTCTAAATTTCCCCATTGGTTGCCTTTCTCCTAAATTTTTAAGTGAAACATGTAATTGATGGTCAAAGAGCGCTAAGTACAGTAAACAAGCTCTCAGCGAATCAATATTTACTGCCTGAATTACCCAGCAACACTTTAATTTATGACTTCTGGGGTTTTCCGGAAACTTACAGGTATTATTCTCTTAAAGCTCAGGGAAGCAGAGCTGAACAGCTGTTTTGGATGGATAATGTGTCTCAGGCTGGAGAAGTTGGTGTACTATATCCTAGCCAAGGTAGAAAGTCAGAGACAGAGTGCAGCAGCAGCAGCAACAGCAGCAGCAGGTGAAATACTATTATAAAGCAATTTTCAGGTGGTTTATTATAGGCCTCCAAACTAGAAAAAGGGCAAAGGGTGGAAAAGGGCATTACAACAGGTTGTATATTGCAGGTTATTGTGTTTTGAGCTGCAATGAACCTGATAATGAAATCAGCCGAACGAGAACATAAAGGTCCCACACTGACAGGAAAAAAAAGACATCCCTGAGGCAAGCCAACGTAGATGTTGTAACAATAACGACAAGTACAGTAATGTAGCCTAGATTGTTACTGCTGACACTGGAGAAAACAGGGAAAGTTTACACTACCCAAATATAGGTTCCCCGTGTCACTGAAAAGAGAAAATAAGCAGGGCATTTCTCTTTAGGATTTTGAGAGCAATAACTGGGATTTGTGAAAAGTACATCATTTATGAAATTACAGCATGCTGGCACAATCTACAACACCAAAATTAATAAATAAATAAAATCACCCAGCCTCAAAATTGCACAGACATTAGTGACCGCTGTTGTTTTGGTTTGCTTTGTTTTGTTTAAAGAAAGTTCAGCGGGTGGCACAGGAATAATAAACACAGGTCGGTTTTCCTGAGGTTGGCCTTTCCTTTCTGTCTAATTTTAGGGATGTGATTTCTTCCTTAAGCTCTCACTCTAAAGCAATAGTTATGTTGAACAGAGATTCAACAGTTGTTGAATCTTTCTTACTCAGCCTGCCTTCAAAAACAGTGAACAGTGAAATAAAATGTAACGTCTTGAATGCTCTGAAATATTTGTGTGTTTATGCCAACCTTTACTTATGCAGTGATCTTTTTTTATTCCACTTTTAATCAAACAATCCTAAGCCACGGGTTCCTAACCTGTGGTCCGTGGACCGGTAGTGGTACATGGCCCATTGTGAACCGGTCTGCGCAAGTGGCGGGTGAGCACATGAAGCTCCATGCCGCAGTGGTTAGAATGCAGCACTGCAGGCTACTTTTGCTGACTGCTGACTGCCTGCAATTTGGCAGTTCGAATCTCACCAGGCTCAAGGTTGACTCAGCCTTCCATCCTTCCGAGGTGGGTAAAATGAGGACCCAGATTGTTGGGGGCAATAGGCTGACTCTGTAAACCGCTTAGAGAGGGCTGTAAAAGCACTGTGAAGTGGTAAATAAGTCTTAAGTGCTATTGCTATTAGGTTGTATACATGAAAGCATCCCCCCACTGCCATCGCTCCTGGTCCACAGAGCCGGAAAGCTTGGGGACCTCTGCCTGTCCTAAGCAGTCAAGGCAGTATCAAGTCGCAACAGGGAAAGATGGTGGTGGATGATGCCAATGTAATTGTTATTTATAATGGCTTCTTGAAAAAAAGCTACTTGAAACTGGAGTTGAAAATGAAAGAGCCATATTCAAAACATTGAGAAATTCATATCAGGACACTTTGAAAACTTTGTCTGGAAGGCTTTCCATGAGCAACCAAGCCAAATAATGGGGGGGGGAAGACACTTTTGCCATGACAAGCCTAGCAGCTGATAGGTTTTTTATTTTATTTATTAATATATAGCCTACTTGAGTGACTTGGCAAAATATTATGTATTTATGTCCAATTCTCATTGCTTGGCCAGTCCCTTCAAGAGGGACAATGTATATATTCACCTAAAAGCAGTAAACTCATATCCTCAGGAACAATTAAAATTACTGAAACTATGAGTTTCAATTGTCATTGCGTGTGTTGTTATATATCACAAACATGTGATACAGACTAGAGCTCTGTACCTGGAATGAAATGTGATAATAATGACCCTGGAGGATGGTGGGGGGAAGAGATGCTGCCAAGGGAACATTTAAATAAAAGGTGGAGGAACCCACAATTGCTTAAGAGCAAAGCAAGCAACTTAAAAAGGATCCACCATAACATAGCAGACTGTTAAAAGTGATTGTGGGAGATTTGCATTTTCAGAGTTGCAAGATTCTATAATGTAACTTGCCAATAAAGTAGAACTAGCTCATCTGATCATATCTCCTATCTGGTTTTCAAGGGAAGGCTGATAGTACCTGAACAAGGCTGATTTTGTTTGGAAAAATAATGTATCTATCAACCGTCATCCTAATGGACAGTGATCCCCATTTTTAAGAAATGTAACTGAATAACTTCTAAGCCTGTGTTCCTTGATAGATGCACAACTGAGTGCTGTATGGCACCATACTAAAAACTTTGGCTTTAAACAATTTGATAATTGTCATGACATAATTATTTCCAAATTGGTTTGTCAACTGTTTCAACTCCTACCCTCAAAACGACGCTATAGAGCACTGCACACCAGAACAACTAGACACAAGAACAGTTTTTCTCCGAACGCCATCACTCTGCTAAACAAATAATTCCCTCAACACTGTCAAACTATTTACAAAGTCTGCACTACTATTAATCTTCTCATCATTCCTATCACCCATCTCCTCCCACTTATGATGCATGACTGTAACTTTGTTGCTTGTATCCTTACCATTTATATTGACTGTTTCCTAATGTGATTTGATTGCTTATTTGTACCCTATGACTATCATTAAATGTTGTACCTTATGATTCTTGACGAATATATCTTTTCTTATGTACACTGAGAGCATATGCACCAAGACAAATTCCTTGTGTGTCCAATCACACTTGGCCAATAAAGAATTCTATTCTATTCTATTCAATTTAGCAATCCCGAGACATGCTTTTGGGGCTCTTATTCATAGGCCTTTGACATGAATTGATCAGCTGGTTGGAAGTGGATGCCTAAGCACGTAAAAATTTAAGCTGTTCAATCAGCTTACCATTAATTGTTGCTCTGGTCTAATGCTTAAAGCACTTCCTAGAGAATACCAGGAACTTTTTTTTAGAGGAGTTAATTTGAAGGTATTCTGCAAAATTATAAAGCTTTAAGACATCTTCAGAGGCCTACCCAGGTGATGGACAAATAACTGCATCTTCAGCATAAAGAGCAGAACAGGGTGATGGCAAACAGATAAATGGTAATTTTTTGTCTTGGCAATGTAATGAAGCATTAATGTAATAGTTAAACAATAGCAGAACAAAGATATTGAGCTGTTTGATACATTTGTAAATAGAAATAGGTTTAGCTAGGTCACCTAATAGGTTACCCTTGACTTGAATAGTAATTAAGTCACATAATTAGTTGAAAAAGATGGCAGTTGATTGAAGTGGCAGCTAATTTCCTGTAGTCTTTCACATGGTATCAAATCAAAGGCTGTCTTTAAGTAAAAAAAAGGCAACATAAAGGGTGCCTTTAGGCAAATTATAATACAATTTAATAGAGCTGTCAAAAGATGGGCTAGCAGAGTTGCCCACCATAGGAGAGGATTTTGTTGAAGCATTTGCTACATTGCAAGGAATCTGTCTGAATCTTCTTTCATTATATAATTTCTCCAGATGTCATCTGACTCCTGGCTTCTTACAGGGAAATGCTGGGAAGATGTGTAACAAAAAACTACATCAGCAGCAGAAGCGCCCTCCACCATTTCCTACAACACAGTAAGCTGAAAACGATCAATGGAAATTCAGAAGAAATTGTCAAGCTACTTTGATAGTAAGCTAAAGGTGGTGAAAAATATATGGAAATTACAAGGCAGAGGGAAGTTATATTTACTGCTGATATCAATAACAAAAGTATGTAAATGATATTCCACAGCTAACATAAGGCTAGCATAGGAATTCTAAAGCTGCAGTGACAAAGTTTGCAATGTGTATTGTTGTCTGCTAAAACAGAATATGTTAGGTCTGTTTTCTCTGTGTAAAAGAATCTCAAGATCAGTTATCTTAGTTGGTCTAGATTAGCCCAGCCCAGTGGTTCTCAACCTGTGGTTTGTAGACCCCTGGGGGGGGGCCCTGCAAACTCTTCAAGAAATGTTATGATTTAAATCTTGAGTTAAGTCTGGGTGGTCCATGGCCATGGTCCATGGCCACAAAAGGTATTTTAAGGTCCATGGAAAAGGTCCATGGTGAAGAAAAGGTTTAGAACCACTGGCCTAGTCTAATTAGGTCTGCACTCTGAATAACACTGGCAATGTATTTTGAAAGCTGTAAAGGCAAATTATTTTAGTTTATTCTTATAATTCTTTGCTGTCATTATCTAACACTCAAATTCTTTGGCATACTGATATTTTGTGCCTGAAAATTTCCCCTGGTCTCAGCAACATTGTAGAGCACTATGGGAGTGATAAAGAGGAGACAGTAGTATACTGGATATGTTTTTCATATCACAATATATACCTTGCATGTTATTATACACATAGACACAGACATGCATTTATGTGTGTGTAGATACCTAGGGCCTGTCAAATTTTTCAACTTACAATTTCCAAACATTAGGGGTGCTCAAAAGTTGTGACATGCCTTGGGGCAGGGGTGGGTTCTACTTACCTTCCCTACCGGTTCTGATCATGACGGGGGTGCTTCGCTCGCGCGTGCGCCCCCCTGTCATGTCGCACAAAAGACCTGGAAATGACCCTCTGCGCATGCGCAGAAGGTTTTTTTGCAAGCCACGGCTACCGGAGGACCGGTTCGGGAGCATGGACCGCCAGTCATCACTACCAGTTTGGCGAGCGGTGGTAAATTTCCGCTAATGGTTCTAAAGAACCGGTCCGAACCGGCAGCAACCACCACTGCCTTGGGGATCATAAAGATATTTTGCTTCCTTTAATATAATTTAGATGTGCTTGGTAAGTAACTACATAAATATCATAGCTTTTTAACATTTTGCTTGTTTCATTACATACATACATTCATACAAAGACAAAGGCATCTTTGTATGAAATTTTCATTGAAAAACTACACAGTAAAATTTGGAGAATTGGGAATATTACGTTTATTTTATTTATTTAGTGGTAGATTTATATCCCACCTAATTGAAGGAGTAGTTTGGGCAAAGTAGGATTATTACCCCAGAGTTACTCAGCTGGGGTTTCTCATGCCTACAGGGAGACTGGAACAATTTCCTAGTTTTCAGTCCAGTCCCTTAACCACTATATCAAACTAGCTTGGTTATCCCAAGTTGGCTCACTTTAAACAATCAAATGATAATTGTGTTTTTGTTCTTGTTTCTGGAAGTATAAGCTCAATAGTCTGTAGAGATTTTCAGTCATCCAGGTCATGGTTGTCCCAAAGGTGTTTTTTCAGGAGGCAACTGTACTTTCTTGTTTTTTCTTTTGAAAACGTTTCGTTTCTCATCCAAGAAGTTTCTTCAGCTCTGACAGGATAATGGGGAATGGAAGGATTTATATTCCTTGCAGACTCAATATATTGAGTTCAATATAATATGAGCTCAAAATATTCACATTTAACTTCTCTATTGTCTATCATTGGAAGTTTTGATCTCAGGACTCTCTGCGTTTGCTGAAGAAATGTGAAGGAGTTGCTATTCTGTTGCTTCAGTGTCAATCAAACTATGATCAATGTGGTTAGTTAAGAAATGTGCTTAACACATTCGGACAAACAAGCCGCACTAATATTTCCTAACCCTAACCCAAAAAGCCTTTGATAATTTAAATTGGAGATTTATTACTTTGCAATTGGAAAATATGAAATTTGGAGAGAAATTTATAAGGATGGTAGAAAAAATATATTCAATACAAATGGCAAAAATAATAAATGGAGACATTACTGAAAAATTTACTATAGCAAATTGAGTGAGACAAGGGTGTCCTTTATCGCCTTTATTATTTATATTAACATTAGAGGTATTGCTAATCAAAATTAGAGGTGAAAATGAAATAAAAGGCCTGAAAATAAAAAAAAGAAGAGTACAAAGTCCAAGCGTTTGCAGATGACTTGGTCTTTATCATAGAGCAACTGATACAGACAGGACCCAAATTAATACAGCAAATAGAAGAATATGGAAGAGTAGCGGAATTAAAAATTAATAAATTAAAAACAAAGGCACTAATGAAAAATCTCACTAAAAAGCAAGAAAAGGAACTGGAAGACAAAATGGGCATTCAAACAACCAAAAAAGTAAAATATCTAGGAATTTGGCTATCACCTAAATGTTCGACGATCAAAGAAGATAACTATAACGAACTAATATTACAGATAAAGAAAGATTTGGAAATTTGGAAAAAGTTACAACTATCCCTTATAGGAAGAATAGCATCGATTAAAATAAACATTTTACCATGAATATTATTTCTTTTCCAAGTAATACCCATAAAATTAGGGAAGAATTTCTTTAAAGACCTAAACAAATTAATAGCGAACTACATTTGGAAGGGAAGAAAGCTAGAATTAAATTAAAATTGCTGCAAGATAGTAGAGCAAGAGGAGGCTTCGGGCTCCCAGATTGGGAGACATTACCAAGCAACAACACTCATTTGGATAAAAGATTGGATTGAATTAAGGAATAAAAGAATCTTAACATTAGAGGGGCAAGACTTACAGGTAGGGTGGCATGCCTTCCTATGGGATGGAAAACACAGATAACATAGTTATTTCCAGAGACACTTAATTAGGGATGCACTATTACAAATATGGCAAAAAATAAAAAGGAATCACTACAGTAAAATTCCAGTTATCAACAATGGAAGCATTAATATATCCAAATGTATTGAATATTGATAAAATAAAGAGATATAAAGATTTATTAAAATGGATTGAATATTGATAAAATAAAGAGATATAAAGATTTATTAAACAGTCAAGGGGAACTGAAAACAAGACAAGAATTAAAAGAACAGGGTACAGACATTGATTGGTGGTCATACATGCAGATACAAGCCAGATATAAATCAGATTTAGAACAATATGGATTTCAAAAAGACACATACGAATTGGATAAAATTCTTTATGGCACAGAGGAAAAATTGATAAAAAAGCTTTATAATTATTTGTTAGGATACAAAATGGAGGAGGAGTGGTCAAAGAAAATATGATAATTTGGGCCAAAAATTTTGGTTATAATATAGAATTGGATAAATGGGAAAACTTATGGAACAAAAATTATAAACTGACAATGTCTGTAGCCTATAAGGAAATGTGTACAAAATGTTTTACAGGTGGCACCTTCTACCGGCGAGATTGGCTAAAATGTTCCCTAATACTCCATCAACCTGTTGGAAGTATAAACAAAACCAGGGAACATATTATCACATGTGGTGGACATGCCCCAAAGTAAAACAGTATTGGAGTAAAATTAGAACACAATTAGAAGAGATAACCAAACAGAATATAGAGATGAAGCCTGAAATATTTTTATTAGGAATACTCCCTGAGACCTATGAGAAAAGAATACAATATTTAATTATACATATTATAACAGCGGCAAGGATAATATGTGCACAAAATTGGAAAAATAATAATATACCGATGGAAGAAAACTTGATTAGAAAAGTTTTGGAGTGTGCAGAGATGGACAAACTTACAAAAGAAATACAAGAAAAAGAGGAAACAGAATATTATAAAGTATGGGAGAAATGGTATGAATGGTTAGAGAAGAGGGATAAAGGGTAAGGAAAGTGTACAGGAGGAAGACATCGGAGTTGAAAAGTAGCAACAAATAAATGAAAAGGAATGGACATAGAATGTATAATTGAAATTGTGTACATTGTTATCTTTATGTATATAAATTGACATTAGAATTATATGTATAATTGGCAAATTGAAGTAAGAGGAAAAAATGGATGTGTAAGAAATGTATACTGATGCAAAAATATTGAAAAGAAGATTTCTTTTTTGTTTAAAAAACTGTCTAATAAAAATTATTAAAAAAAAAGAAATGTTCTTAAAACTTCAGCAATACTTGCTGAAGCAAAATCACCTGCTATCTGCCTTTCTCTGTTAATATTTCATGTTAGGAGATCCCTACCACATTTAACAGGAAAACATTTTTATTTTGTTAATATTAGATGTTTTATATATTTTTGAGTTATAAAAGCTTCTCTTGGGGTTTACAGTAGTACTGGGGAAATGCTGCAAAGTACTTTATAATTGGATATTTTTGAGTGGGTGGCATGAACAGTCTTTTTTTTAAACTTTACTTTTAAAAGCAAAAATGAAATTCTAACATACTAAATCCATAGAGTATTCCAACTTTTTTGGACTTCAGCTTCTAAAAATGTAGCAATTGCCCTTTTAACCTTGCAGCTTGCCTATGTATTGAGAGCCAGTTTGAGGCACCAAGCTAAAAACCAGGAAATCATGAATGAGTTCTAGTTCCACCTTAGGCACAAAATGAGCTTGATGACCTTGGGCTAGTCACACTCTTTTCGGGACGCACAAACCACTTTCAAAAATCTTGCCAAGAGGACTGCAAAGAGTAGAATAGGGAGTTGCCAGGAGTTAACACTGACTCAAAAGCACCAAAATGAAACAAAACAACCCCCCTAAAATCTCCTACCTAAACCCTAAAGAATTTAATAATGTCAACAAAGTAAACATCCTACCCAAAAGAGGTCTATAACAAAATGTTGCAGTATTGTTGCCTGGCTTCCTAGCAAAAATATACTACTTCTTGGTCCTTGCAGACAAAGATGTCCTCTGGAATATCATAACCTGATATTTTAATATAGCATAATAATAAAGGAGGATATTTATAGCTCAGGGTTGACATGAGGGATCCATGAGGGATCCTTGGTGGTCTCTGAGCTTTCTTATTTTCTTGCAGATGTTTCATTACCCAAACTAGGTAACATCTAGCACGGATGATGTTACCTAGTTTGGGTAATGAAATGTCTGCAAGAAAACAAGCAAGCTCAGAGAGCATCAAGGACCCCTAATATAGCATAACCTGAATTTCTATTTCCTCTGCCTACTTTCATTTTTTTTTTTTTGTATTTCTGCAAATCTAAATATTTTCCAGTGCAAGTTCAGAGTTCTCTATTGTTTACAGTGGCTCTAGTTTGACCCCAGTTCTTTTGGCATTTCCAGTCTGGGTTAACCATTAAAGAGAACGTAGGGAGCACCATGAACCTGCCTATTCTCTGGAACCACAAGATTACTTTCAACAAACTTTTGAAAAACCAGAAAGAGTGGAAGACCATCTATTTCAGGTACTGTGGAAAATGAGCCCATTTGATGTGTAGAAGAGTATGCACGTGTACATCAATTTGGTCTTTTTTACAGCAGTACCTTCTATTTCCTTAAAGGACTTTTCAAAAATATTAATTGCATTTTCTAATATTCTACAGAAGTTGTTTTGCAAGGCCACAAGTGCTACAGCACAGACAGAATTAATTTTCTGGCTTTCTATATTAACCTGCACTGACAATTGGGATAGGTGGTTGATAATCTCTTATAGCGTTCTGTGGCTATCTGTTCTGACCCAGCCTTAGCAGAAGCAAGAAACAGACTCCTTGTCATGAAAAACCCCTCTTTATTTACTTCTTGTGAATTAATTGCACTCACCCACAGAAAAGTCCAGGCAATAGTCCTTCAAGGAGTTAACTGTAGTAACAGACCTTATCAGTTCCTTGCGATAATTGCAAGGCAGTGAGCTCCCAGCCAAAAGGCTGCAAATTAAGTTCTTGCAAGCAGTCTTTGTGGCATAAAACACAATGAGCAAAATCTTCAGAAATACAAACTGTTGTCTCCTACAACAACCACTCCCCTTTCCTTCTATTTATTCCCCAGCCAGGGAGGGATCATTCAGCGTCCATGAGTGCTTTGCTTCCCGAGTCAACTACTTGTCCTCCGTTGTTCACCTCTCCTAATTGCTCTGCGCATACGTGCATAGCAATAGCAATAGCACTTAGACTTATATACCGCTTTACAGTGCTTTACAGCCCTCTCTAAGCGGTTCACAGAGTCAGCATATTGCCTCCAACAATCTGGCTCCTCATTTTACCCACCTTGGAAGGATGGAAGGCTGAGTCAACCTTGAGCTGGTGAGATTTGAACTGCCGAACTGCAGCTAGCAGTCAGCTGAAGTAGCCTGCAGTACTACACTCTAACCACTACACCACCTCAGCTCTTATGCATCTGGAACAGGACCCAGCTGTTCTTCCTCCTCACTCATATCAGCCTCCAAAGGCTGATATGGCTGGAAAATGTTGGACGGCCTTGGCTCTATCTCTGCGTCCGATGCAGAGCATCCATCAGAGCCTTCCCCAGACTCCAGAACTGGCCCACGTTCCTCCCCAAACTCCTCATCGTCTGAGTCTGCCACCAGCTCCACTGGCAGCTGGCAGGCCACAACACTATCTTGAACCTCTGTGAAACTCCAGAACTTTATCCTCATTTGCCACTGAAATTCCAATTGGTAGTTTGCAATCCAATTGGAATTCAATTTGGGTGTTAGTAAAAAAAGGAAGAGGAAGCTGACAAATGGAAAAGAGTGAGAGCAGCATGTATATAATACTTAGGAATGAATGTTTTTATTTGTTATATTCATGTCTTATCTTTTCTCCTAAAGCTTAAGGCAGTTTAAATGGAGCTCTCCACAACAATAAACTTGCAAGATAAATGATCTAAGAGAGAGTGACTGGTCTAAAGTCATCTGATAACTTTCCATAGATAAGGAAGGAATTCAATTTATGTTGGCCTAAGACCTTAAGCTCTTAGTTAGATGTATTAAATTAAGATGTAGAAAGAGTGTGGAATGTGGAATACTTTTAAATTGCAGAGTTAAGGTTTGTGTTTTTAATATATAGAGTTGGGTCACCATAATCTCTCATAATTTGAACAATTATAAAATATTGGACAATGAGGAAAAATAGATTGTTCCCATTGTCATTTTATTGTTAAATCTTTCACACCACTCTGGATCTCTCTCGAAAGCATCTTGTTGGTCTTTGAATATTCATATATAGTGATTGATATATGCTAAATAAGATTGATAAGCATTGTCCTTTGTTTTTCCCCACCCTGAAATAAAAAAAGTTCTCAAGCTTAATACTTTAATAGAAATGGTTTCCTTCTTAACCCAGAAAAACTGTAATGCAGACCACTTGAAGGCAATGCTTTCTCTGAAACATTTGATTTGAAGAATACTGTCTTAAACTACAAGCGAAAGACAATTGCTAGAACCCTTTACCTTTGGGACTTGAATGCTGCAATAAAGTTACACTTTCTGCTATGATGTGAAAGATAAAAATATATACTATTTTTATATTCTGGAAATAAAGGCAGATAGGCAAGAGCTATGAAATGCATTGTAGAAGTTAGGATCAAACAGTAGAAAATACAGAACAAACAATCAGTGTTTTTTATGATAGTCAGACTATAGTACATGAAGCCTTCTGACAATCAAGTTGTATTTCACAAAAGACAGTTTACTGCAGGTGTGAGAGGAAACTGATAGGGATGACACTGATTCCAATAAGGGATTTACTTAGTCTATGCAGAGTTATTTAAAAGGATGACTGAGTCTTTTCATTACTGCTGGTGCTTGAAATCACAAAGGGTAAATTGATAGCACCTGAAGTAAACCTGCTTGACCTGGGGCACATATACTGTACTTGAGAGACCATCTCTTCATTCTCTCAGATCAGGGATGGAGAACTTGTTGCCTTCAAGAAGTTGTTGAGCTGTTTTCCCTCCATTGCATCTTATTACACAATTACTTAGGCACTGTCCTCCCAAAAGGACCTAAAAATCTTATAAAATAGTCAAATATCTTTTGAAAGTGTGGGGAAATGAATGTAACTGATTGTATGAATGAATGGATGGATATTAGGAAAGAAGATTACTTACAATAAGCTAATTCCTAATATCTGCTTTCTTTACTTTTAATATAAAGGTCATGGAGGCTCACATGGTTAGGACCCTGGGCTGGAGGTTAGCAAGCCCGTGTTCAAGACCCGAGTGCTATTGCATGGCAAGGTGAGCTCCTGTCATTTGCTCCAGCTTCTTGATGGGGACATGAAAGGAGCCCCCATTGGCATCCCCTGGGCCACAGTGTATCACTGGCTAATCCTTTCAACTCGTGCCTTAAACAGTGCCTCCAATATGAATGGGACGGGACTTTTAATATATTTTTAAATAGAATTGTGTTGATGTCAGAGCTGCCACAAATTTAAACCTCTAAGTAAAAAAACAATCCTTGGTTCCATTTGCTGAGAAAGGTATATTTTTATTAGAGATCAAGTGTATTGCAGTAATGCATAGCCAGAACCGAGATTCACATGCCAAAATCTCTACATTGTAATTTCCCCTCTTTTCCCCTCCTTCCCATCTTCCATTTTCCACCACAAGATAGCCAATTAAAATCTTGCAAGCTGTTTTCCTAACAGTCAGTTCAAGCGTGCTCTAGTAGGCTGCTCCCACCTTCTTCCAGCTGGGTGACCTTGAAGCAGCTTCTCAAAAAGGCAAAGCACCTACTTTCAGTTTCCCAGGCATTTCCCCCCTTCATCCCCCTTCTCCATAGTTCATGGCAGACTGTCACTGCATATCAGTGAAGCACAAGCACACATGAGATGGCAGCTGACATTTGGGCTGAATTTTGTGTTAGCTTGATTCTTGGACTGCTTGGTATTCATTTCTAGTCATTCTATTGTGCAGACTTGGCCAGTCTTACTTGTTTGAAATAGGTATAGTTACATTAAGTTGATCCGTAGTTTCATACAGAACATGCTCTTCCTTGAGATCCCAAGTTGCCTTCTCCTTGTCTGGGAATCATATAGGATTCAGTAATTTTGAATTCATATTTCTAGAGTGTCATTATTACAGTTCATAGATGTGACAGATGCCATCATCCTTGAATACACTGTTGTTGTCTCAAGTTGTACAACATTAATTTGAATTCGTTGAGGGGAGGAGAGAAAATAAAACACAAGCAGTAAAGGTGACTTAGTGAGAATTTTTAAAAAATTAAATTGGCATAGCTGAGAGCTAAAATCCGATAAATTCAGATAGCCCTCATGCTGAAAATATGTATGTTTAGTGTAGAGAAGTGAATTTAATTTGGAACAGTAGTATGATATGTACAGGTAAGAAATCTTGTATTTCCATTTCTCATTCAATATCACTAAAAAAATTACAAAATGCATTAACACTTTCACACATATATCAATTAACAACCTCAGAAGAGTGAGCCCATCCCCTTGAATATTTGCAATTGTAAATTGCTAATACAGGTAGCAGGGTATAATTGGAACTCTTCTTAGTGTGAAATGGTGATGTCTTCTTTTTTAGTCCCTTGTACCTGTAAATCATAGCAGATAACACATCTAGAAACTGAAGTGACAGGACTGACGAATGAATTCACACTGGCTTAGTGTAACTCTTCACACTCTGCTCCATCGAGTGTTGCAATATATGTCAATTAATATTTGCTTCTTTACCTTAAAACGGTTTGAATACATTCTGTTCCTTCATAATCATTTGGAAGATGCTGTCATCAAAAAGGAACCAGGGAAAACAGGCATAGATGTGTCCATTCTTTTACATTCTTAGCAGCAGCTAACAACATATGCAGGTGTTGCCTCTTAGCTCAATCCAAATGGATTTCCTATAATAGGGTTAGTGGAAGGATAGCTTGGCTCCTATTTAGTTTTGAGAGCCTTATCCTCAAACACATTAAAACAACCGGTGTTTTCCACCCAATATTTGGATAATTTAATGGAACCTTTCAAATAGAGTTTCTCCCTCCACCATCTTCCCCCCTCCTTTTTTAAATAAGCTTCAACAAATGACTAAAGCTTGATTATTCATTTATCCATAATATGCAAATTCCAGAATTAATCCATGGATTTTGAGCACAGCTTTCATAGTATACATGTTGTTGTTGTTGTTGTTGTTGTTGTCCTTGCCATTGGTCTGGAAATTTCACAGGACAAAAAGAAGAGTCATGAAGAGTGAATACAAGTTGTGTCATAACATAAATCCAATGATCTAATTTAGGGACAAAATCAGATCTTAGGATAAAATGTTACGTATCATTGGTTCCCAAGGAAATAATATTCAAACTAATATCAAGTAAAGGTCTACATTTCTTTAATATAAAGTAAAATTACTATTTGCTTAATTATAATTGCAAGGTGCTAGAAGTAATTTGGTCCAGCCGTCTGCTCAGTACAGGAAATAACACCATGTGTAGTTACACCATCTTTAACCAAAATCATCCAGCAGTCATTGAATTTTTTTCCAGTAAAAGAAAACATTGCCACTTTCTCAGATTGGTTATTCTACCATCTGGCAGTTTTCAATATTAAGGATTTTCTCTTAATTTTCAGTTGACAACTGCTTTAGCGCCATAGTGGCACAGTGGTTAGTATTCAGTACTACAGACTACTTACTGCTCACTCCAGGAGTTCGATTCTGAATGGCTCAAGGGTGACTCAGCCTTCCATCCTTCCAAGGTCGGTAAAATGAGGACCCAGATTGTTGGGGGCAATATGCTGACTCTGTAAATATGCTTAGACTCAGTATAAAGCACTGAGAAGTGGTATATACTGTAAATCTAAGTTCTATTGCTATTGCTATTATAGAATAACTGGTTCTACTCCTGCCTTTTGCAGCAGAGAATATATAACCTCTGGCACAAGAATAATATGTAGTAGGGATAACTGCAGGATAACAATGATAATCCAATCTTAACATTGGGATTTCATGATTTGGAGAGTTGAACTGAATTCATGATTAAAATCTTCTGACAGATCCAGCATGTAGTTCTAAAAGCTTGGGCACAGTCTCTAGGGCATCTCCCAAAACAGAAGGAAAAATATATATGGGGAGTCATCATATTATTGTATTTATTTATGTTTAAATACATTTGAAGATAACATTTAAATTAAAATGTAGTTTTTATTCTGGCCGCATCCACTTCTGAGAATGTATTCGTCAATGTACCATACCAAAATTTACCTGCAATCCTGAGCTTACAAAAGATCTATACAAATCTCTCCTGCACTGCAGTAAAAATCAGCAGCCCAATATAGCTCTTCTGAAGTACTGTAGATGCACACGTTAACTTTATCATCTCTAATCTAAAATGTGTCATTTGGTTCTGTATTGAAATAGTAACTTCAAACACATAATTTCACAAAGTGAAAAAAGAAACACTGATCTTCTTGTATGAAAAGCTTGATTAATCAACAGGCGTTTAATAATTTAACCTACTGATTAATATTGTTTGCAAATACCTTAAGTCTACTGTTGAGGATATTGAGTGAAGTGTGAATAGCTGAATATTTTTTAAACATTTCATTGTTAGAAAGAAAGGAATCTTACCTGTACATGTGATGGCTTCATTTTGTATTATCCAGATATTTTAGACCAAACATAATGATCTTCAGCCTCAGTTATCAAGGGTAATGGTTATATTTAATGCTGTTCACTTCAGTGACAGAAAGTGTCTACTAGTGGATTGAGAAGGGAAGGCAATAACTGCACTTCTGCCCTGCCACTTCTATACCCTTGTGGAAACAGGAGAAATCTCTTCCTGAAGCCTGTAGATTACAGTATGGCAGGGTGAAAAAGATAACAGAGACATTTACACTATTTTGACCTTTTCCTGACTGAACTACAACAGTCAGTCGTGTCCTTGCTCCTCTAGCCAGGATCACTGTCCCACCCCTTCTTTCTTTGCTTTGTTCCCTCCAGATTTGTTTTCACTACCATCTTGTTCTTTTGTGCTGTTTTTTTGTATTTTGTCTTTATATTTTATGTTTTTTTTATATGTATTTAACAATAGTAAGCAACCAGAGTTGCTGGAGTCAGATGGCATATGATTTAAAAAAAAATTAAACTAAAGAACCCCTCAAATTTTATATTTTCTTACAGTGTGCAGGAACAGTGAATACATCTCAATCACCTTTCAAGATTGATATAAATATATCTTTTATTTGGGATGCAGAAGTGAATTCCTAATATGGAGGGTACCTAAAATGTAATCTTGGAAGTAAATTCAGAATATGTAGGGCCTGTAGAAGTTAATCTTGGAAAGAGCTTGTGGTTGAGGCTGGCAGAAGCTGAATATAGGCTGAAGCATATTCCCAAACTTGGAGCAGAAAAGTCAACCCAAACAGTGTCTTCTGGGACTTTCTCCCAGGAACCCTAGAATAGCAATAGCAATAGCACTTAGATTTATATACCGCTTCATAGTGCTTTAGAGCACTCTCTAAGCGGTTTACAAAGTCAGCATATTGCCCCCAACAATCTGGGTCCTCATTTTACCCACCTCAGAAGGATGGAAGGCTGAGTCAACCTAGAATGTCAACCTGTATGAGCAATCTCATGATGTTGACTCAGAAGTAATCCCTGTTGAAGTTACTAGGATTTAGCTGCAAAATGGGAGTCTAAAGGTACAATTCTATTCATGTTACACTTACTGAGCTCAATGGAAGTTTCTCTTAGGGAAATCTGTATCGGATTACAACCTGAATTGATTCAAATATATAGCCATTACATGGTAATATCCAGAGACCTGCAGGGAGAACTGATGATAGCAAGAATGCCTGTGAATGCTTGGATTGCCTTCTGGGTCATCTTAAATTCTGCAAGGCCAGACCTGTAATCTTGATGGGACACACCTCTGTATTAGTGTTCAGAATAACCACATGCTTCCTTCAACCCCTATAGATTTCTTTTTGCTCTGCTAAAATATAATAGCATTTTAAGAACACATCAGGTAAGAAAAATAGTAATAAATAGTAATATGCCAGGTAAGAATCAGTATTGTTCATTTTGCGAGTACAATGTAGCAAGCAGGGCACTGATAAAGTTTTTATAGTTGCTCATTTTAAAGGATCATTTTAATTTCAAATGTATAATCATGTTTCATGCTTTCAGATACAGCTGAAAGCTTCTACTCCCCTGGTGTATTACTATTTAGGTTTCTGAAGTGAATGCAAAGCTGGGTTGTTCTAGCAGCCTGACCAATGCCACAGTGATTTTTCAGTAGGGAAGAAATACAGTTAACAGAGCTATAATGGTCTTTAAAAGGTTTCTCACAGTGAAATTGTAGTCCCATAATTTGCAGGAAACTTCTCAGCATATATCTAATGGCAACCCCTTGAAGTAATTAACTGATACAGCATGCAACTTTTACAATATTTTCCCCTATATATCTGTTTCCCCTCCTGTCTTCTTTGCAATTTTTATGCACAGAAATAATGAAATTTCTGTTTGTTCAATAATAATATATTGCTGAAAATGGCACCATGATTTAAAAGATAGCTCAATCAGAGAATTTTCACGTTTTTTCACTCAAGACCATTGAAAAGATTTGATGGGTGTTCAAGCCATAAAGACACATGCAACAAAGTTCAATATGAATTTATGGGTAATCAACATAGTGATGGCTGTATCTGTAGATATTTCCTTTTCATATTCCACAGTACTCATATACTGGGAAGCTGCAGGTGAATTTACAAATGTAATATGAAGAGAAAGTAAGCAGTTGTCCATAGTAAAACTGACTAATTATTTGCAACAGAGCAAAACTATTTTCCAAAGCACCAAGAGGCAAGACAAGAAACAATGGTTGGAAACTAACCAAGGAGAGAAGCAACCTAGAACTAAGGATAAATTTTTTCCATTGGAATAGCTTGTCTTCAAAAGTTGTGGGTGCTCCATCACTGAAGGCTTCCAAAAAGAGACTGGACAAACATTTGTCTGAAATGTTATAGAGTCTCCTGCTCAAGCAGGGAATTGGACTAGAAGAACTCCGAGGTCCCTTCTGACTCTATTATTCTATGTTCTATGTTCAAAGTAGGCAAGACTGAAGCAACTTCTGCAGACTATGGAATCTGTACTGAAGCAAATATCTGTAATCTTTCTCTTGCTTTAGTCAAATGTCTTCACAAAGTCTCTCCCAGATAAAGGTGAAAAAGAAATCTGTCAAATATTTCTGTGACAATAATTGCCCAAGATACAGATGGCAGCAATGAAGAATTTGCTGGCATCCATTGTTTTCAGTGAGGAACATAGAAGTCAGGATATTTTGGGGAAGTGCTGTATTACATCACCATGTGTTTACTGATGTTGCATTAAAATGGTAGTATATTTGGGGAAATTTCATGAAAAGTGACATAGGTTACAGGTGTTTATACCAAAAAGCACAGTATTGAGAGTATCTATATAAACAGAAAGGTATGTAACATTGCAAAAAATAATCAGAATCCATACGATACCAATGGAGGATTTCTCCATATTGGACCATATAAAATAAGGGAGTCCATAAAGTTTTTGTCCACACTTTATCTGTGTGACAAAAAAAGTCAAGATAATAGCCATGGTCATAAACTCAGGATCAGAATCAAAATTTCCTGGCAGCTATCTAAATAATGAACATGTAAGACTCATTCAAATAATGAATATGTAAGATTTCAGTCTTATGGATCTAGCTGGTTTGTTATGAAGATAAAAGTCTATTTCCTTGATCAGTGTTTCTAAACTTCTGAAGTTTAAAACTTTAACATTTGCATATCTGTCTGTATATTTGTATGTGAGGGGAAGAAAGAAAGAAAGAAAGAAATATTGAAATTAAACGTTTAAATACTCTACATTTAATATGTCAGCTATCTATCATAAGTGATGTATGAATTGTTGGCATATTTCGTCAATCTGCTGTAAGATTTATTAATGAAAATCTTAGAGTTGGCTTTGATATTCTGCCTATGTCAATATTAATATTTAATCTTAGTTTCAGTGAGTAGTGAAAATCCACTTTCACAATGTTAAAGGGAAATATTATAAGATATTTAATGCCTTTTGTCTAAAAAGCTCATCTTCTATGTGCATTTTCATCCAAACAACTTCTGATTATGATTTCTCCCATGCCAATAGTTTCAGTATGATGCCTGAAAAAAGATATACCAACATTTTTGTATTCACAGACAGCATGCTTGTTTGGCTAATGGATTGCAAACCTGGAACTGCCCTTTACAATGTTTTCATGAAGCTTGGAATAGTGGGATTCCAAAAAAAGATAATAGTTTAAGCAACACCAAACTATACAAAATTAGTTGCCAGGATTTCAGAGCTAATTTGGATAAAATAATCAAGATAGTAGAAGACAGTGGGGGGAAAAACTGAAATCGGAAGGATTACTGCAGCATTTCTAGAAGATGGCCTAGGGAATATAGTAGGGCAGGGGTGTCAAACATGTGTTGTCACGTGATATATCGTGACTTTTTCCCCCTTTGCTAAACCGGACATGCGCATGGCCAGCGCATGATGCATCCGGCCCGCAGGCCGCAAGTTTGATACCCCTGTAGTAGGGGAATATAGTAGTGTAAACTATTCCATGTGATTAGTCTGTCTATTTTTAAGATATCCATCTGTTCTGATTGACAATTATCACAAATACAAGCCTGATTTTATTTTATATGGATATATATATATATATATATAAATAAAATAAAATCAGGCTTGTATTTGTGATAAGCCGCAGGAAACATCAACCTTAACTGAGAAACAATGGTCAGGAGAATGAAATTTGGTGGTTGATCCAAGACTCACAATTGGATTTAGAACTGACTAGTAAATGGCCACATTCTTCAACATAGCTCAAAAACTACCAACTGGAGATAAATTTTACAGCCACTAAAATGATTACCTCCTCTCCTCTGTCCCTTGGGGGTGGTGGAAAAAGCTAAGTGTTTTGATGAATTCTTTGTTTTCATTCCCAAGTTCAGTGCACTTGTCCTAAATACTGATTTTCAATGGAAAGCCTCCAGATCCCATGTAATTTTAAAGCCATGGTAAGGTCACAAGTCTCACTTTTTCTGCTCTGATGAAGTACATGTCTATTTTCAAAATAAGTTTCCTCCTCTCTCTGTGGATGCCATTTGTTTGAGTACTGAGGTGTTTATAAAACAATAACAGTTTCTATTCTGTAAAAAAACAAAACAAAACATAAAAAGACACTATCACATTATTTTTACAGCTGTCAGGGAGTGTTGGCTTGCACTTTGGTTTGGTTTTCCCATGTTCTCACAGATCTAAAGATAAACCAGAGGGATTCATTTAATGTTTGAGAAACTGATGAAACACAGCTAATAAGCAATTAATTGAAATGACTTTGTGTATTACACTGTTCTTAAAGATATTAGAATATTTGTATGTGATTATCTTAACCCAACATCATTCATGTTAACATGCTTTCAAATGATATGAATTCATTTATTAAAACATTTACAACTGTTACACACATCAAGGATTTATACAACTTAAACTTTTCAAACTGGCTCAGCATTCATTTGGAGTCAGTTATGGATCACAGACCTAATAGCCACATAATGGGACAAAGTAGGGCCAATTTCAAACCACATGAAAGCATTTGAATGTGATAGTATATATATATAGGAAAACTTTTCAACTTTCTCAAATTTAATTCCCCAAGAGTCATGGGTCCTGGATTTTGTACACATTCCGTAAGTTAGCCTATTTGAGGTACCTTGGCTCAAAAATTGTTGCCCTATCTTGCACCATTTTGCCCAATTATAGCTCATGAGTTTTAGTAGTATACAGATTTTAAAAAATAATGCCTCAATCAATGCTCTAACCAAACATTCTGTTCTATCTCTTGTCTTGCTCTTGTTATTCATTCCTTGTGATTACATAGCTTTCCTGCTACTCAGCCTAGACTTAAAGCATTGATCTTATTATACCTATATATTGTTTGGTTTATATCATACTGTTATTATTACACATTACTAGCCCAAGCCATGAGGGATCCTTTCCCAGTACTTGGAGAATGCCAGGGCCTGGATAAGAAACAATAGACTGAAGTTGAACTGTAGCAAGTCAGAGTTCCTGCTTAAATCTTGTAGACTGCTATTGCCACCAGATTTACTCCTAGCACTGCCTATTAAGGAGCAGATTTGGTATTTGAACTCACAGCTCCT
Source organism: Thermophis baileyi (assembly GCA_003457575.1). Classification (NCBI taxonomy): domain Eukaryota; kingdom Metazoa; phylum Chordata; class Lepidosauria; order Squamata; family Dipsadidae; genus Thermophis; species Thermophis baileyi. Next base: position 447,057 of record QLTV01001453.1, on the reverse strand, counting down.
AATGGATCAACAGGTGGAAACTAGTCAGAGGGTTTCAGTTGTGATCTTATCTGGGCCAGGTATATACAGTATATAATAGAATAGAATAGAATTCTTTATTTTTTATTTTTATTTATTTATTTTTTATTTATTTATTTTGTCAAGCATGTATATGATTACAGGTAAAGTATAAATATTAATATGAGTATATAATAAGTACAAACATAGTTTGAGTACATATTTTTCGAGTACATATTTTTCGAATACATGGGGACTTTAGGACAGGGATGGTAGGCATGCTGGTGCACTTATGCATGCCCCTTACAGACCTCTTAGGAATGGGGTGAGGTCAATGGTAGTCAGTTTAAGGTTAAAGGTTTGGGGGTTTGGGGAAGAAACTACAGAGTCGGGTAATGTATTCCAGGCATTGACCACTCTGTTGCTCTAATGTTCTAATTTACTAATAATAATGTTATAATAGTAATAATAATAATAATAATAATAATAATGTTCTAATTTACTACAAGAGACACTTTGATATATAACGGAAAATAAATAAATGGATAATAATATGCAAATACTTTATATATGATTAGAATCAGATGACTACATTAAAATGAACATTTGAAAACATTTTTAAACTAGGGCTGCTAAATGAAAAAATCAGAAGTT
>QLTV01001453.1:427531-445259 GCA_003457575.1 Thermophis baileyi | reverse complement strand
CTGTCTTGTTGGGTTGCAGAACCAAACGCGACAGTTATAGAGGTGCAGATGACAGACTCAATAATTACTCTGTAGAACTGTACCAGCAGCTCCTTGGGCAGTTTGAGCTTCCTGAGTTGGTGCAGAAAGAACATTCTTTGTTGTGCTTTTTTTTGGTGACGTTTTTGATGTTAGGTGACCATTTTAGGTCTTGAGATATGATAGAACCTAGAAATTTGAAGGTCTCTACTGTTGATACTGTGTTGTATAGTATTGTAAGAGGTGGTAGAATGGGAGGGTTTCTCCTAAAGTCTACCACCATTTCTATGGTTTTGGTGTGTTCAGTTCCAGATTGTTCCGCTCACACCACGAGGCTAGTTGTTCAACCTCCCGCCTGTATGCGGTTTCAGCTAGATGACCATTTTAGGTCTTGAGATATGATAGAACCTAGAAATTTGAAGGTCTCTACTGTTGATACTGTGTTGTATAGTATTGTAAGAGGTGGTAGAATGGGAGGGTTTCTCCTAAAGTCTACCACCATTTCTATGGTTTTGGTGTGTTCAGTTCCAGATTGTTCCGCTCACACCACGAGGCTAGTTGTTCAACCTCCCGCCTGTATGCGGTTTCATCGTTGTCTCGAATGAGACCAATCACTGTTGTGTCATCTGTGAACTTCAGTAGCTTAACAGATGCAGGTATACAGGTTTGAGATGCAGTCATTGGTATATAGAGAGAAGAGAAGTGGTGAGAGCATATAAGACTCTGTTTATGTTTTGGGGGCTGAAGGGATATAAGCTGTTATAGCAGGCTGTGTTTAATTATACTTCACAACTTTCTTGAAATCCATGCTGAAATCTTTTTGATCAAGTCTATGGCACCAACCTTTATCTCCATACTAAATTTGAATACTTCCACAATATAAGAGCTGGTATAGTTATCACTGCCTTTCCTTTCCATACTTTGTATTACCTACCTTGTGTTTAACTTTAGATTCTTATGAATTCTTTGCAGTGTGGCAGACACTTAAATGTTGTATCATTGGCTTTTCAGTCTTATAAAAGAGCAGAACACAAGCTTACATATATTATTGTAAAGATGAATAATATTTGTCATATTTAAAATATTATGTACAGAAGAAGAAGAAGAAGAAGAAGAAGAAGAAGAAGAAGAAGAAGAAGAAGAAGAAGAAGAAGAAGAAGAAGAAGAAGAAGAAGAAGAAGAAGAAGAAGAAGAAGAAGAAGAAGAAGAAGAAGACGAAGAAGAAGAGAAGAAGAAGAAGAAGAAGAAGAAGAAGAAGAAGAAGAAGAAGAAGAAGAAGAAGAAGAAGAAGAAGAAGAAGAAGAAGAAGAAGAAGAAGAAGAAGAAGAAGAAGAAGAAGAAGAAGAAGAAGAAGAAGAAGAAGAAGAAGAAGAAGAAGAATCTGGTGCCCAAAATTCTCACCAATACAATGGAATCATACTTGTAAAAAGTGCATTTTTAGAATGCTATTAAGAATGTTCCTTCCCTCTAAAGCAAGCACTATATTGTGTCACACACATTTCAGCCGCCATTGGTTTTTCTTTCAGATAGTTCCCAGGAGAAAATGCCTCATTATAAACTTTTTTAAAAAGTTGCATTGCTATTTTCATGGCAACAAAATGTTTGCACATATTATCTCCAACTCACCTGGGAAATACTAAACCAAATAATTTCATATACTAGAATTTGGAAATGAATATAAAGAAGCCAGAGGTAGTAAAGCAGGAGAGAAAGAGGGATATAGGAGAAATACAATAAATAGTAGTAAATTCATTAGAAACAAAAGACAAATAAATGTTTGTGGTTGCATATTTAATTGCATTTGTGCATGATTCTTAAGATTTGAAATATTTTCATTTAGTGGCTTGGCTCAGCTCATTCTATGGAAGCTCAATTGGATAATATTGAAATTTCCTTTAATGAGGAAGGTTTATCACGTAATTTATTTTAAAAGCAAATCACCAATTGCTTTCAATGTTTTCACTGTGCAGTAGAAATCATCTTCTAATATTTCTGGTGTAACGTTAAAGCAACACACACACACACACACACACACACAGAGAGAGAGAGAGAGAGAGAGAGAGAGAGACACACATAGAGACACAGAGATCTATCTATCTATCTATCTATCTATCTATCTATCTATCTATCTATCTATCTATCTATCTATCTATCTATCTATCTCTCTATCTCTCTATCTCTATCTCTATCTATCTATCTATCTATCTATCTATCTATCTATCTATCTATCTATCTATCTATCTATCTATCTATCTATCTATCTATCTATCTATCTATCTATCTATCTATCTATCTATCTATCTATCTATCTATCTATCATGTGTAAATGAATCCCCCACAAGAACTTTTCCAGTAGGGATTTTTCAGATTTGGGCAAGCAGAGGTTCTGGGCTGCACATGGTCCTCAAATCTTTTTATGTGGCCCTTCAAATCCCATAATTATCTAAACTTAGCAACATAGGTTTCCATCATACTGAAGCAGGGACATAGATAAAAATAAACATCATTAAAAAAAAAAAGACTCAAATTCTTAAAGCCCAGTAAAAAAATTGAAAATTCTAATTCATGTAGAACCTGGGGCCTTTTAGTGCACCTTGCTGCCTTTGCACTCATGAAAAATGTTACACATGGTCTCTGGACACTGAAATATTGCTCTGTCCATTCATGCTTTAGATATTCTCTGTATATGTTCAGTTAAATGATTACATTGAAAAAAGTACTTGAAGTGATTGAGTCTGGATCTACTCAATTGTCTCTTAAATTTAACACAACAAATACAGGATATGTGAATGTCTAAATTAGGATGTTCCAGTGTATATTGCTTTATCATTTCTCCATCCACTCTTTTCTAAAATAACAGAGTTGCATTAAAATATTAATTTCAACGTCATTCTGAAATCTACAGTAGGTGGCTTCGAACTGATCTTGTACGTTAGGGTTTTGTTGTTATTGGTGTGTGTGTGTGTGTGTGTGTGTGTGTGTGTGTGTGTGTGTGTGTGTGTGTGTGTGTGTGTGTGTGTGTGTGTGTGTGTTTTAGCCTGCAGAGTGTAAAAGTCTCCTTTCTCTGTGAAAGTTGTATTTGTTCAGCAAATGCTACTTCTTTGTGTGAAAGATGAACTGCAGGCACACACCAGATGTTTATTACTTTTAGCTCTTGAACAAATTTGCCTCAAGTAGCCCTGATTGTTTTGTTCCCAGGAAGCAAAATAAACAGTGAAATCTCTAGCTGATATTCACCGAACTTCAGTGAAACGGTTGCCTAACTAGAAGATTGAAGTGGACACTAAGAACTGTCTGAAGAGAGAAAAAAAGACCTGATTTTTTGGGGGGAGGGGGAAACACTAAACCACATGACTTGCATGAGGCAGCAGAATAAAGTCTCATGGAAATGTTTCAATGATTCCTTTCTCCAGCATCCTTTAAGTTTTAATTCAAGTGATGGAAAGACATGTATAGCCTGCGTACCAAATTAGAATGCCATTTGGGACATGTGGTTCTTTAGATTAGATTAAATTAACAGAGTTGGAAGGGGTCTTGTAGGTCATCTAGTCCAACCCCCCACTCAAGCAGGAGACCTTACACCATTTCTGACAAATGGCAGTCCAATCTCTTCTTGAAAGTCTCGAGTGATGAAGCTCCCACAACTTCTGAAGGCAAGCTGTTCCATTGATTGATTGTTCTCACTGTCAGAAAGTTCCTCCTTATTTCTAGGTTGAATCTCTCCTTGATCAGTTTCCATCCATTATTCCTTGTCTGTCCTTCGGGTGCTTTGGATAATAGCTTGGATCCCTCCTCTCTGTGGCAGCCCCTCAAATATTGGAACACTGCTATCATATCTCCCCTGGTCCTTCACTAGACTATCCATGCCCAGTTCCTGCAACCGCTCTTCATATGTTTTAGTCTCCAGTCCCCTGATCATCCTGGTTGCTCTCCTCTACACTTTTTCTAGAGTCTCAATATATTTTTTATAGTGTGGTCATGACCAAAACTGGATGCAATACTCCAGGTGCAGTCTAACTAAGGCTTTATAGAGTGGTATTAGTACCTCACTTGATCTAGATTGTATCCCTCTGTTAATGCAATTTAGGATTGCATTGGCTTTTTTGGCTTTTCTGTGTCAGTCTTGTGAGGTAGTCTACACAAGAAGCACACCCAGAAGAAGAAGTATTAGCTCTAAGTTTATTGTTAAGATAACATGGCTATACTTTGGAAACCAGTTTAAGCCATGCCTGGCTAAATGATTGTGGAATCATATTCCTATAAGGTAAAATATGGAAATCAATCTAGAGTAGATTCCTATATTGTGGAATGTTCTCCCCCCTGCCCCCCCCCCCCCGGGATAAAGTTGGCCTCATCATTCCTGACCTTCGAAAAGTCCCTTAATATTTATTTATTTATTTGTTTGTTTGTTTGTTTATATTTGTATGCCGCCCAACTCCCAAAGGAATATCTGTTTATGCCAGCAGGCCTAGGGACAGGTGAATTTGTGAGGGTTCATTCTCATTCTATTATTCTCTTTTCCTGTTTAGCTCTGCTTTTATAATTTGCATTTCTTTTTAATAATTAATATATAATGGTTTTAAGTAATGATTGTCTTATTTATTTACCTTTTTTAATGAATTGTTGTATACCACCCAGGGTCACTTTCCATCAGATCGGCAGCCATGTAAATTAGATAAATTATAATAATGTTAATTATAATAATAATTATAAATTATATAATATATAATCATATACATTATATAGTATATTATAGTATAATAAATTATAATAATAAAATTAGATTCTGAATCTCATCAGGCCCACTTTTCTTCTCAATAGTCCAGCTGACTAACTCATCCACTCAGATCTATCTGTTTATATATATTTGGACATCAAGAAAACAGTTGCAAAATATAAAGTCTTCTTTTGTATATTTTTGGAAAGAGTATAGACCGAATTTTCAAATCATTTTAACCCACTGACAGGAACTTATAATACCACTTCTTTCGATTCCCAGGTGCACAATAATTCCACTGCTTGCCTTTGTTTGATAATATATTTATTGCCTATGCAACAGTAGGTCTATCAGGAGATAGATGCATTTGATACTATTATAAGAGTAAATCTTGCATTCATATGCAAAATGCAATATGCAACTCATAAAGAAACTATGAATACCTGTATGTATGTATTAATCAGGCCTGAATGATAGCCAGTCACTCTACTCAGAGCATTGTTTATGGACTAGATTATGTGAACAAATGGGCAAATGCATGACTGTACTCAAGTACATGCAATACTGCCACTTGGGAGAACAATGACTGGATGTCAAACATTCAAACGATTCTTTTCTGTTAGAATCTGTTGATTTTGCTTTTTCTTTTGTCAGGGACTGCCTTCCTTAAAAGGAATGAAACCTAGTCTTCTTTCCTCCCCCCCCCCTGATAGAACCAGTTTACACCTTTCTACAACGGTAAGACAGAATGAAAAGAATCCGTCTTTCAGTCTGTTTGTAGTATAGTAAAAGAGAGAGAGAGAAAGAAGTATAAACATCGAATTCCTGAGCTCACTGTGAGAGGAAAGGTCATTAACAGGGCACTTGAGTAGACTGGAATTACAGTCAATTGAGAAGCTGAAACATCCTAAATGGCCTAATGCAGCAACTAAGTGCTTCTTAAATTCCCGAAGTTTTTTTTTTTTTTTAACCCAAGCATTGCATTCATGACTATTGTGAATTTCCATTTCCTTTCATAAAAACTGTTTTTACTGAGAGCCAACACAGAACTCAAGTTGCTTATGCTGGAATTCCACTTAAAATGGTAGTGGGAGAGAATTTAAATATTTATTATGACATTAAAATTAATTTTTAACGTGAGATATGGGCAGAAAGACTCAGCTAATTAAAGACTTGCATACCAAAAATAAGAATTACAAACATACAAAAAAATATTGGATTTGAGTCATACACCCACACACATACAAATTCCATGCAATTACATATTAAGGCTGGAAGGGACATGTTGCCTAAGAGGTTTCGATGTATTTGTCATACCAAGTCATGATCAGCAGAGAGAACACCTAAGTTTTATACAGTTGATGGAAGGAGATGAGGTTTATACTGAAAGAAAAACCCCAAGAGACGGGAAAAATCTTGATGTATTTTGCATAGAATTCTACTACATCCCTCTATGCCAGACCAAACTCATATCAGTTTAGACTATAATATTTTGTTGCCCAGCAGTGTTATTGAGTGAAGCTGTTGAGAAATGAGTCACCTAAGTTCATGGGTTCAGTAACAAAGGCTGATTCTAGATAAATCATTTAATTGCATTGGCAATGGTTCGTTATAATAAGTTCACCCAACATCTAATGAGTCATCAGCTCAGGTTTAGCTTTTGTTTAAGTCTATGTTTTCTTTAAAAGTATAATTCATTTAGTCAGAAATATGGGAAATTGAAATGTAATTATCTCAAGTTATGGATTTTTCATTTCTTCTGTGATTTAGATGGTACGTTGATGACACCTTCTGTGATGCTTTTCATCCAAACTTTGCATCACTTGCTCACCCCTAAACACATCAATTTTTGTCAGCAAGTGTACAGAAGATTCATACAATGAAAAACAAAGCACCCAAATCAGAATTCAAGAATGTCAAAATATTATGTTCATTATTTGATAGTACTTTACATTTCCATATATCCTATCCAAATCAAGATGCTGTTGACTCTTAGCAGTCACAGGAAGGATTGTCCCTAATCTCATCTTTCACGTCTTCCACTTTCACACTCATCAACATTGTCATTATTCACCTTGCTGCCTATTGTCCTCTTTCCTTCCATTTCCCCCCAGCTACAGAGCCCTTTTAGAGAGCTAGATCTTTGTACAATGTATCTAAAGTAGGATAATTTATGGCTGATCACTTGTACTTTGAATGAGACTTCTCTGTTTTACTTGTTCAGTGATTCATTTATAGGTATTCTCAGGTGTCTTCTCCAACATCAAAACTCAAAAGCATCAATACTCTCTGTCCGGCTTTTTCAAAGTCCACTTTCACTACCACAGAGTGCCACAAGGAATACCATTGCTTCAGGGGTGGGTTCTTATTTTCTTCGCTGCCGGTTTGCTCAGTGATGCGCCGCACAGGTGCGCGCATGCTTCGCGCGTGCGCAGTGCTTAAAAAAAGCTTCTGCGCATGTGCAGAAGCAAAAAACAAAATGGCGGCACCTATGGTGCCGCCGAAAGAACCGGTTCTGGGGCGTGGCAGGCCCGGGTCGCTGCTGGTTCTAGCAAACCAGGCCACCAAGTTACTACCTGTTCTATAGAACCAGTCCGAACCAGGAGGAACCCACCTCTGCATTGCTTGCATGATTCCAATCTCTAGAGGTATAGACACATCACAGCATCTGATTATCTTTTCTAAGGCCTTCATAGTTGCTGCATCAAGTGTTAGTTGACTGCATATTTCTTGACTGCTGGTTCCTTTACAGTTGATGGTTCATTCTAAAAGGCAGAAGCTATCTATCTCTTCAGTATCTTCACTGTCAGTTCTAAGGCTGATTGTTGTATCTCTTATCATTAGTTTGGTCTTCTTCCTATTTGATTTTAGTCCCATTTTTTCCACTGTGCTTCTTGACTTTTATTACTAGAGCTTGCAAACCTTTTGCATTTTTGTCTATCAAGGTAATGTTTTCAGCATAGCATAGATTAATATATTCTTCCTCCAATTTTAAAACCATGATCATCTTCTTCCTTCTTCCTGTCCTATCCTTAATGTATATTCAACAAATAAGTTGAATAAATAAAGAGAAACTATACAACTTTTTCTCATTCCTTTGCCACCCTGAAGACAGTCCATTTCATCATGTTCCATCGGTATTCTGGTTTCCAACTTCCTTATGTTTAGCACTATGCAATCGACCAGAAAATTTATCATGAAGCACAAGCATGATGATACAGTGGAATTCAACAAGGAATACAAAATAGTTAAAATATTTGGAAATGCCAGAATTTATTTTTGGTAAAAAGGGAGATGGGTAGTTCTGCATATAAGTATGAACTCAAAACTTCCAATCTTCAAATGCATAACCTGGAGAAGAATGGGAAGACAGGGAGGTTAAAACGAGCAGACAATATGTAGGAGTTTGAAGTCGCATGATAATTTGCCTATGGACGTGATGGCATTATTTGTAATGAAATGCTTGGCAACAATGAATTGTATGGAAATTTTCACTAGAGCTCTACAAATAAGAAAACATGGAAGAACAATTACGACCTCATAGATGACCCTCACTCTGTCAAGGACCTAGGAGTACTCATCTCAAACAATCTAAGCCCCAGAGCTCACTGTAACAGCATTGCCAAAAAGGCATTAAGAGTTGTTAACCTAATTTTGCGAAGCTTTTTCTCCGGTAACATTATTCGAGAAGAACACTCCACTCCTCTGCTCACAATATAATACTTTATGCCACCAGGCTTGAAATTTTGGGCTTCAACAACCTTGAACTTTGCCACCTACGGTCTGACCTAAGCATAGTACACAAAATTGTCTGATACAACATCCTACCTGTCAACGACTACTTCAGCTTCAACCACAATAATACATGGGCAAACAATAGATACAAACTCAAGGTAAACCGCTCCAAACTCGATTGCAGAAAATACGACTTCAGCAATAGAGTGGTCAATGCCTGGAATGCTCTACCTGACTCCATTGTTACTTCCTCAAACCTGCATAGCTTTAACCTTAAACTGTCTACCGTGGACCTCATACCAATCCTAAGAGGTCTGTAAGGGGTCAGAGGTGGTATTCAGCTGGTTCGCACCGGCCGTGCGAACTGTTGGCAGAAATTTGGCAGTCCCCCAGTCGCCGCTCGCTCGCCCTGCCCACCATGTTTATTGCCACCATGTTCTTCATGCACGCGCATCCCATTGCCTTGCAAGTCCAATGGGATGCGCATGTGCGAAGAACATGGTGGAGATGGCATGGCAGCAGCTTTTTCCGCGACCTCCAGTACTTTTCGGCGGCCTGCAGCCAACCACCGCCTCTTTGAGAGCCTCTTTGCAGCTGCTGCGGTGGCTGGCTGGGGGCCGCTGAAAACTCCAGTCAGCTTGCCTTCTGGACTCTGGACCAGCCGCCATGGAAGGTAAGCAACCCGAACAAAGAGGCAGTAGTGGGAGAGGAAGCAGGGCTAGGGCCGGGGCCATTAAAGGAGGGGAAACAGGGGTGACTGGCGAAGGGAGGGCAGGGGTAGATAGGTGGAAATTCCAAAAATTTTCCTACCTTTTCCTGCGGGCGTGGCTAGGTGGGGGTCATGTGACTGAGTGGGTGTGGGCGTGAGTGATGTCAAGTTGGCCATGCCCATTCAGTCACATGCCCCCCCACCTAGCCACACCCACCGAACCAGTAGTGAAATTTTTTGAAAACCACCACTGGTAAGGGGGCATGCATAAGCGCACCAACATGCCTACCGTCCCTGTCCTACTGTCCCCATTTATTTGTATTCATTTCATGTGCTCATGTCCATGTTTATACTTACACCTGTTATCTCATACATGTTTGACAAACTAAATAAATAAAATAAATGAAAGTAGAAGAGTTCTCACATGTAGATACAACTCAAGGGGCAAAATGTAGATATAGCTATAATTCACCTAAAGTTTACAAGAGTTTTAACTATTACTACCACAGTGTCATAAAATGTTGAATCCAATTATAGAAGGCTAAGATTCTATTAAATTTTAATTGATGAAATTCTGCGATTTGGCTGCCATAAATTTCAGTAAATAATTTTCTGCCATCTCCAAGGTTTATGAGGATGAAAGTAGATAGAATAACTTCTGCTCCCTTTTTAAATATGCTGGCTCAAATGTTTATTTGTACAATGTGTGCATTAGAAAAGTCATGAGGATTATGCATTGTCTTCTCAGATCTAGGAAGTAATATGAATGGTTTCCTGTGGTCCTTCAATCTTCAAGAATGTTCCTTTCAATACATAGTAATGGGTGATCTGAAACTTGCTATTCCCTGATGAATGAACTATTACCAGGATCATCAATGTCTGATCTGACACTAACCCTTTGAGATAAGGAAGAAAACTAAATAAGTAATTGTAGATTAGAATCATTGCTCCATTCTTTCAGTGTGCTTTGGAAAGTAAATCCGCCCGTTTGTTCTCTTTTTACCACCATGATTATATGACAGAGAGTTATTAAAGTGTGTGCTGTTAATGAAACACTAATCCACATCAGTGACTTTGTGAAATCTCTTAGAAACATAGGTGTATGGCATTAAAAGAGCATATGAACAGATACAATAATCGGGGCAGTAAAGTGGTGCATTGGAACTGGAATATCAGGACCAGGGGTGGGTTCTAACTTACCTTGCTGCCGGTTAGCTTCCTCCCGCACCACGTAGCCATGCCTCATGGGCGCATGCGCGCCTTGCGGGCCAGCGCGCATGCGCAGTGCAAAAAAATTAAAAAAAATCAAAATAACCCCAAACACTGAAAATTCCGGGGATGCATGCGCAGTGCCAGAAACTCAGCTTCTACGCATGCGCAGAAGACCCGGAAAAAATTTTCCCCCCCCAAAAAAAATTAAAAAAAAAGATGGCGGCACCCACGGACCGGCACTGACCGAACTGGATCGGTGACATCATCGTGACATCACCAGTGGGTTGCTACCAGTTCAGGTGAACCGGTCCAAACTGGGAGGAACCCACCTCTGATCAGGACTCAAATTTTTCAGCTTTGGGTAAAATGGATACTCTTATTCTATAAAGCGTGTTTTTTTTTCCTTTAAAAGCTTTCTATCTTCTGTAACGACACATTTATATACATAGTTTTCATAAGATATTTGGAAGAAATCATCAAACTAAACACTCAGAAAAGTAATAATAAAAGAAAACACACTTCGTAGTCCATGGACTATGAGGAAGTGCGTGTGGATATGTGATGCTTTTATGGCTAGCCTTATTATATATAAAGTAAAGCTTAAGAGGGAGGTAAAGCTGCCATATTTCCTGCAACCATATCATAGCCAACTTGTCCAGTGCCCCAAGCATCTGAGTAATCATTGGCCACAAATAGTATCTGTGGAATTATTTGAAGATCTTAGGTAGAAGATGTAGCATTTTCCCTTCGTTCTTTGCTCAACTTGTTCCATATTTTCTAAATTAGCCTGTTGTCTCCAAATATGCTGATGGACACTAGATGGAATGAGAGATGGGCACAATCTTGTCATTTGCAGCATGGGATACATCTTTCAATCTGTCTTCGCTGGGCTTCTTTTCTAGTTCTTTATTAACCTTCCTTGCCCTGCTCTGAACTTACTCCAGTTTGTCCGAAACTTTCCTTTAAGAAAAGTTCAAAGAAAACCCTTTTGTGAATAAAAACAGTACAGTATATACTAATTTTGGGATATAGATACCAATCAATTACAGGTATTTAAATAGGAAACCCAATCTGATGTAGCAGCTAAGGTGTTAGTATAAGATCAGGGAGACACAGGATCAAATCCATCATCAGTTACAGCAAGTTGCTGTGTGACCATAGACCAGTCACTCCTGCATAACTGATTCTATATTGCAAGATTCATCTTGTGAAAATAAAGTGAAGGAGATCCCCCATATGACCTACTTTGAACTCATGGAGCAGTGGCATGTTGTTGTTCATAGGAAAATAATAGAAATATAATATACCTTAATATTGCAGGGAAGATTGTGCTGATTATGTGTTAAATGTTGGTTGGCATTTTTAAGATAACATCATTCTGTATTATGATTTTCTTTAAAAAAAGGCTTTGACCTGGAACATCCTTCAAACAAAGCAAGGGAGTACAACTTTGGGGAGGATGAAATGTCATGCTTTGAAAGTCGGTGTAGCCAGAACAAAAGTTAAATTAGATTAATTGGGATTTAATCTAAACTGAAATTACTTTGTATTTATCAAGCACTGTTAATCCTATCACTCCCCATCCTTGTAATGCGTAGGCAATATTTGAGAGGCTCTGGGGCTTTCATTTCTATTTCTGTTTCTGAATTAGAAGATGTCTTCAATCAAGGATGATATTTTGACAGTCCTTCAAATAAAAGCTTATGAAGTAGGATTTTGGTAGTTCTGGCATCTGGTACCTTGCCAAAGCCTCAGCAGAGATGGAAAATTGGTAGTGTGCTACCATTACATTGTATTTTATTATAAATAATGATGTAATCTGTGCTATATTTTAGTAGTGTACTAATATAAATATTAGTATCACATGTAACTTTGCACCTATTTCCTGCAAGGTAGACATGGCTGATAGTTACCTACTGTTAGCTGCCTAGAGCAAAAAGTCATTCTTATTTCATATTCCAGACGTTCTTTGAGACTTCAGGCCTAGTTCAGTAGCAAGAATAAAAATGATTTGATGCTATCCAAAGAATATGAGCCTACAAACAATTAACCTGATTTGCTTGAAAGGTCAAATAGATAAAACCTCTAATTAACAGTTTAAAATTAGTGATGAAAATCAGGCTTGTTTTATCATAATAGTAATATCAACCACATATAATATCAAAGCATAGGATTAAATTCTCCTTTTTCCTGGTCATTTCCCTGGTTATTCCCTGGTCTATTCATACTCATAATAATATCTGTATGTTGTATGTTTGTGTGTGAGAGAGAGATAATAAGAGAGAAAGTAAGTCTTTAAAAAAACAAATTGCTTACGAGTTTGTTATCTCTTAATGAGAAATCAAAATTTTATTATTAAATATGTGTTTAAAAATGGCAAAATCTTTCCCTAAAATAAATGGCAAAATCTTATGACGATACCACTGTTGTAACAGCTATTTATTGCCCAGTGTGTAACAACTATAGATCAACTTAATACATAGTTATGGAGTTTAGGACACTGATTATTTACTTGGGAACCCATAATGGTTCTCAACAGTCTGCGGACAAAGTGTATTTTTAAAAAATGTTTAAATGGTTTCCTGGATTGACCTTATAGTAGACTGTGATAGAGGGAGCATTGTGTGCAGCTGTTTTTGTTCTGGGTTCATGCCAACCTAAATATGTGAATAGGCATTCATAAGGGACTCTAAAACACATATTATTTATCCAGTATTAGTAGTGTAGTTTTTCATAAGTGTATTTTAAAATTGAAGTAATTTCCCCCCCTCAATGGGCATTATAGCTAAGCACAGGGCATTTCTGAAGTACTTTCAAAATACAATGAGCCATTATTCTGTAAGTCTTTAGAGTCAACAAGAAGTTACTACCCAGCACTTGTTTGTTCCAATATTGCCATTATTGTATATATATTTATTATTTACATCCCAGAGATGTGGAGCAACCTAAAATAAATGGTGTGTTGTATGCTATAGTTTGCTCTGTTTTTCTTTTCTGGGTAAAGAATTCATCGAAACTGCATCCTTTAACTATGCTACAATAGTTGGTTGATTCTGCTGTATCCTGAGATTGCTTTTTTAAAAAATAAAAATAAAAATAAGAAGAGAGAAGCTGAGGACTCGTCTGCATGTTCTGCTTGTCTTGGTTTGAAGATCACCCACTAACTATTTCTTGAGAACATGTAAACATGTGAGCCTTAACCTACCCTAAACCATCATATATGGCTAATTTTTCTTGCCTGAGAAGTAGTGTTTTCAGACTGCTGCTAGCACACAGTACTGTGAAGGCTGCCCATTACAGTTCATTATGTTATATAGAAGTTCCTTTGTTTCATCTGGCTTCTGTGCACTGTGGTGAGAAAAGCTCCTTCCTTTAAGTTTCTGGTCATTGTCTTTCACAACCATTTCATTTTGGCTTTCTAGATTATCTGCTACTTTGTGATGTGACCTCCAAGTGGATTAGTGAAAGGCTAGGCATCTCGTTCTCCTTCTCCTCCTTCCCCTTCCCCTTCCCTTTCTTCCCCTTCCCCTTCTTTTTATTCTGTTCAGAAGGTGGGGCCTTTTAGTTTCTTTTTTTTCTTTTTCAACCAGGTAAATTGATAAGACTTCTGCTATTTTCTTTTTTCAGCCCGTGTTATAGGAGAACAAAAAAAGAAACGAAGTTATTCAATCAAAAGCCATAATAAGCATTATCTGGACAGAACATTTGGCTAGTATTATTGTCAGAGCAAAAGAATAATTGAAATTTGGACAACAATTTCTTGATACATCTTCATTTTCGTGCAACTCTTTTTCCAAACAACTGGAAAAATAGCTTAAGGCTGTTGTGTGGAAGAGCCCTAAATAATGAGAATTCAAATGCTTTGCCTTAAGTGTGTTTTATTCTAATTAAGAATCAGTTAATTAGATGAATCAGAGTTCTAATACAATAATTTAGAACTAAATTTAGATTTAGTTTTTATTTCATAAATATCCTACATTTTCTGTAAAGTAAAATGTCCCTCCCCCAAATAAATTATTATGCAGGTAGTAGGGATATCCATCCATTCGTAATGAGGATGATTATATATTTGGGAAGCAAGTAGAGGCCAGGGAAAGGGGCATAACTCATCCTGGCACCCTATTGGACACTGGAGAGTACAGAGTAGCACCAACAGTGTCACTGGTTGTGTACAATACAGGATACCAGGGGTGGGTTCTAACTTACCTCGCCGCCGGTTCACTTCCTCCCGTGCCGCGTGGGTGCACTGCGTGGGTGCGCACGTGTTTCGCGCACGCATGTGCAGTGTCGAAAATTCCCAAAAAATCCCCCCCAAAAAGCCAAAAACAAAATGGTGGCGCATGCGCAGTGCCGGCAACTCGCAGAAGAAGAAAAAAAATCCCCCCCCCATTTTTTTTAAAAAAAAAAATTCCCAAAAAAAGATGGTGGCGTCCACGGACCGGCAATGACCGAACCGGCTCTGTGACGTCACCAGCGGGTTGCTACCAGTTCGGGCGAACCGGTCTAAACCGGGAGGAACCCACCTCTGCAGCATACCAGTTCTAATGTGAGGTCCCAAAGGTGGTTTTTTTTTCATAAGGCAACTGGATTTTCTCTGTTTTTCTTTGTAGACCTTTCATTTCTCATCCAAGAACCTTCTTCCATTCTGGCACTGACACTTCAGTCAGAACTGAAGAAGCTTCTTGGATGAAAAGCAAAATGTCTTCAAGGAAATACAAAGAAAGTCCAGTTGCCTTTTGGAAAAAAAAGCACCTTTGGGACAACCATGACCTGGATGACTGAGAATCTCCTTCTAATGTGAGGGTTTCAATCATGGCTGCCAGACCAAGGTCCTTGAAGCAAAACCAGTACAAACATATAACATAACTCCTGACAATTCTCTTGGTATTTTCTCTGCAAATATTTATGGGCTGATGCCAATATCTGTATTTTGATTTTGGGATCATTTGGCAATGTTAGTTATACCTAAACCACAGCCTTGTATCCTAGCCAGTAAAGCAAAAGATTTCTTCAGTGCTTTTTGACATGAAGAATAATGGCAAAATTGTTGTAATTATCATAAAGCTTACTATTTATAAAGCGCGTCAGGCATCTAAGTGCTATAGAGAAGATAAGAAGAAGATAAAAACATCAGGAAGGCAGCAGATGAATGATAATATATACCGTTTTTTTTTAATACAAGGCAAATATAAAAAAGCAGAATCCTCCTTTTTTTGTTTCAGACAGGTTTTCTAGTAATCTTTCTACTAGTAATCTAGTAATCAAATTAATATTTTCTGATAAAGGTTAATGAATTCCCACTAATATGGCTACCATGTTTATATTTATAGCTACAGTATGTACAGAACACAGCTGCTCTCTTTGTACAGTTACTTAGGTTTATCTTCTATTCAAATGTCAGGGATGTAACTATGCTCTTGTACTGATCTGTAATCTGATCATCTCCCAATGGATAAATCATAGAAGTAAAAGCACCCTTAACTGCTATTGACTAGCCGATACTGTCTTTGGCCTGGTTTCCATTATCTTGGATTGTTTGGAGTTTTATTCTGGTGGAGAGAATGGAAGAGTGGATAGAGCAACCCCTCCCCCCCAAAAAAGGAAGGGGGAGGATGAAGGGGAAAGAAAGAAAGAAAGAAAGGAGGGAGGGAAGGAAGGAAGGACGGAAGGAAGGAAGGAAGGAAGGAAGGAAGGAAGGAAGGAAGGAAGGAAGGAAGGAAGTCTGCTTGATCCCTCCAGGTTATCCTGAGAGATTTTTTTCCCCATATTATGCACTATTAAAGCAATCCTAAGCATTGCTTTAAAGCTTTTGTAGGATGTCTGACTCTGAGGAGCAGATTAGTTTGATGAGAGAAAGAAAAAGAGCCCTCTATGGGTTATGGGGGAAGGAGGAAAATTCATTTAGATTAATTCTAGACCCAATTTAAATAAATTCAGTTTTGTGAGAATGATAGAAGTTCAAAGAGGTTTGGAATTCAGTGGATCTTCTTTTCTATCAAGATTGTCTCTCCCATGTTCTGATTTTTTTGGGGAAGGGGGTATATTCTGTGACCTTTGGAATGATGTCCCAGGGGCTGTTGGATTGTGTCCTGAATTAACTTGGGTGCTACTGTACATATCCTGAATGTCATTGCTAGGTCAAAAAGGCGAATATAAAATCTCTAGAGAAATAATTTTTACTTAAGTCAAAAATAAATATTACCTAAAATCTTCTTCAGGCATTTTTTTTTAAAAAAGCTCAAATTACTTTAGGATATGCAGAAACACAATGCTAAAAACTGAAGGAGCAAAGTTTCATACATATAACGGCACATATATTGACGTCCATGTAAATAAAGGCTCTGTTGTTCTATGCTGTTGCTTATGTGATGCTAATTTATGTGTGATTTTATACATAAATGCATTCTCCCTGCAGACATCAGCACTGTGTTTGTGGATGTCCTGCAGAGGCTGGTGTCAACACAATGCCTGAACAGAGCATTAGCTAATATTTAATTACTAACTACTTCAGTATTCTAAATATAAAGATTCTTCCAAGTCAAGTCAAGCTTCTTCTTTTTTTATTGGCGTCAATACCATGATTTGCTCTTGCCTTTTTGCAATATGCTGCATTTCTGCTGAGGATTGCAAATATGATGAAATACTATTGTCCTCACTTTGGCATGGACACGTTTTGTGGCCATTTGTTTGTGGACAAAAATACAAACAATGGATACAATGGATACAAACAAAAATACAAATACAATGGACAAAAATACAAACAAATGGAAGGAGCACCCATGGGATCACCCCTCTCTCCTGTCATCGCGAACCTCTACATGGAACACTTCGAAACCCAAGCACTAGAAAAATCGAAACACAAACCCAAACTCTGGCTCAGATATGTAGATGACACCTTCATAATCTGGCCACATGGGAAAGAAAAACTGGACAACTTCCTCACACACCTCAATAGCCTACACCCCAAAATACAGTTCACCATGTAAACAGAAACTAACAACCAACTTCCCTTCCTGGATGTCCTAGTCTACAAGAAAGCCAATGGCTCCCTAGGACACACGATCTACCAGAAGAAAACACACACAAACCGCTATCTTCACGCACTCTCACACCACCACCCAGCACAGATCAACTCCGTAGCCAAGACACTCATCTCCAGAACAAAACGCTTAGCAGACGAACAACACCTAAAAACCGAACTACACACTCTCACTAACGTACTAACAGCCAATGGATTCCATAGAAATAAGATCACCAACCTAATCCAAAAAGAAACTCCCACTAAAATCCAAGACAAAGAACAAGAAAACGGAAAAGCCCTCCTCCCATACATAAAA